>OU744725.1:49663074-50090574 GCA_916613615.1 Steromphala cineraria
GGCTCCCAAGAATTTGATCCGTGGCGACGGGATAAACTCTGATTTGTCTGGATGAACTATCCAACCCAGATGGGTGAACACGTGATTGACAAGTTGTAGATGCTTGAGCAAGATGTTGTTGTCCTGATGACGAAGCAGAAAATCGTCCAGATAACTGTGAATGTATACGTGATGGAGATGAAGGAAGTGAAGCATCGGAACGGTGATCTTTGTGAACAGCCAAGGGGCGATAGAGATGCCGAAGGGAAGGACCTTGAACTGAAATCGACGGCCGTTGATTGCAAAACGAAGGAACTTCCGGGATTTGAGATGGATGGGTACATGTAGGTAAGCGTCCTTTAAGTCTAGACTGGCAAACAGAGATAGAGGAAGGATCAGCTTGCGGATGTTGTTTAGCGATTCCATTGTGAATTTGGGAGGCCTGCTCAGAAAGGACTTGTTGAGGATTTTCAGATCTATTATCATCCTCATTTCTGGCGTATCCTTCTTGGGCACTAGGAAAACGGGTGAATAAAAACCTGGAGAAGCATCGGCGGGATCTAACTCCGAGATGGCGTCTTTTTCTAACAGTTGCTCGACGGCTAAGAGCGCTGCTTGGAGCTTTGGACCTTGGAGGAAGAATCTTCTTCCCTGAGGGTGGACGGTCAAAGGCGGAAATTGATCCCACTGGAGCATGTATCCCGAGGCTATGATAGATAGGATCCAGGTGTCGGTGGTTACTATCTTCCAATTCTGAAGGTATCGCCCCAGGCGACCCCCCACGGGCGAGGGGGAAGTCGGCTGGGTGAAGGGAGTCATCAAATCCAAGTCGGGGGACGGAAGCGGTCGACAGGTTTGAGGGGAAGGAGACAGACGAACGTGGCAGTCATCGTTTAAATCCACCTCTCGCTCCACGAAAAGACTTGCCTTGGAATTTCCCTGAAGCTCTAGATTGATCCCTGGATTGAGGGGGGTGGAAATCCCTGCGGCCGCGGGGACCACCTCGGAACTGTGATTGAGGAGGAGGCAACTGATTGGCTAGCTTGCTCTGGTTACTTGGCCTTGGATTCGAGTTGCCACGGTGCTGGCCTTGGAAGGATCCCTTTGATAATAAGGCTTGCGTAAGCTTAAGATTGAGAGACTTGGTTGACATAGCATCTTGCGACTCGCTGGCTTGGGTGCAAGATCCATTAAATAGAGTTGGAGCCTGGACAGGTTGTGTAAGCAGGGTTCCTTGACATCCAACGGAAGGTCTCTAACTCTAGACAAGTGCTGTTGCCTTTCCGCTAGTAAAACTCGGGCCATGGAATTTGAAGAAGCTGCTGCTAATTCTTGGGAGGCCACGAAAACAGAGTTCAGAAAACCATGGGCCATAGCCACATCATCAGCTCTCATGGTTTGGAGTGCATCAGGAGCAATGTTGTCATAAGATGTAAACTTGACTGGGAGCATTTCTCTAACACCAGCGCAGAACCAGTTGATGTAAGAAAGAATGTCCTGTGAAAGCCGTGCATTGCGATCGATCTCCATCAAGTCCGTTCTGGAAATGTTAACTTGATTGGCAGTCGTGGTACGAGGGTTGAGCCTAGAGAAGTCCTTGTCCAAGGGAGGCAACTCCTGAGAAATAAATCTATTATGGATCAAATAGGCAGCTCCTGACCTGAACTTGGGAACAAACAGCTGCCCAGTCTGATTGGAGAGTTTCTCATTGATATCATTACAAGATGACTTGACAACTGAAGAATGAGGCAAAGACAATTTAGAAGGACGGGAGGGGGGTAGGGACCCCGAATCCCCTAACTCCTGAGGCCTAGGAGAGGCCGTATCATCCGAGTGTAGAGGAACAGTGCAGGGCTTCAAACGATGAAGATACTCCAATTTGTCAGAATAATTCCACTCCGGATCAAGCGGAGATGAATAAGAGTCCGGTAGGATCACAACTTGTCCTTCATGCGAGGCTACAGTAAAATCCAACGAGTCCGTGTCTGTGGCTGAGTTACTCAAAGCTCCCAGTCCGCTTGGGTCATGAAGCACGGGAATCAACGGTGGATTGTCAATGCTAATAAAATCAGCTTGGGAGCCACCAGCCGCACGAGCCGGCACGCGGGAACCCGCCTCACTCCCAGCCGCAGCCGTAAGTCCCGGGCCGTCCGTGCTAACGGTAGGCTTAACGGGATCGGTCTGCTTGCCATGGACTCCCTGTGAAGCCCGTGCGCCGCTGGGCGCCGTGGCATTCGACAGTGTGCCAGAGGCAGTAGAGCTGGTTTGCCCGTGCCCGCCGTGGAGAACACTGGGCCCGTGACCCGTGTTTCCTTGGCTAAGCAGAGGAGCAGAGCCGACCGCCTCCTCCCTTGATACGTGGATCAGGGAGGCCGACCGCATACGGCTCGATGAGTCAGAGGACGGGTCGCCCGTGCAGCCTATCGCCGCGGGGTCTCCCTTAGGGGTCTCTAGCGCTGAGAAGCGCTTATTAGTGTCTTTCTTCAAGGACGCCATGTTTGAAGATAGGGACATGAGCATTTGTTTAATTTCTTCTAATTCCGACGGCTTAGAAGGAGTCTTCTCAGGGGGAGACTGTTTGATCTTCTTGGCAGGGGTAGATTTAGGAGCGGCCTTACGCTTGGGTGTCTTGGGTTTAGTGCGATTGTTATGCATCAATTGCCATTCATCAAGAGATAGGTGGTGACACATGAGACAACGATCATCATAAGTGCATGGTAACTTGTCACTACATCCATAACAAAGAGAATGAGGATCTCCTTTGCTCAGAAAGCGTTGACACTCAAGACACTTCTTTTGCAAGGCAGCCATTACGGGAAGACAAAGGAAAACGTAAGGAAAACTCACTCAAGACTGGAGACACTGATTAGCACAGATAATCCACAGGAATCACACAGTAATCCAGGTGAACACAATAATCCGTAGGAATAACACAGTGATAATCCAGAAGAGTGAAAAACGTATCCAAAGCTTGAGTAAACTCAAGAAGAATTTCTCTCACACAAGTACGACCTAACCCTAGGCGTACAGAGAAAAGAATGACAGCTGAGTTTGAATTTCAAGGGAAGTAACTCAAGGGGAGATAATCGGGAAGAACAACAAGAATACCACTAAAAAAAAAATTTTTTTATTCTCACACTCTGTACGATCTCTCTGAAAGAGAGAAATAAGTCAATGTTGGTTTAGAGGTAACCGTTTTCGCAATAATTACAACACAAGACACTTTTACAACTATATTCTTTTTTCAGTACAATGAAAAAGGGACCTAGTTGGTGGCAGTCTTGACTTTTATGGGTTCAAATCATCATAATTGCCTAGCATTCGGTGATAAGTTAAACATAACTTGGGGACATGGTTGAATATCAAAATACATTCAATAGCATACTGGTAACATTTGACAGCAAGTTTTTTGCATTACTTTTCATCATTGATGGTAGCAGTATTGACAACTATGGTAGCAGTATTGACATATACAATTATCCTTTCCTTTAAGTAGATAAAAACACAATTAAACCAATACATATAAAAGAACAATTTTAAGTTGAAAACCATGAAACATCTGCAACAGGAACAATTAGAACAGTAGGTGTTTTCCATTACTTTTCTTTGTTTATACTATCCATGGTAGCAGTATTGTCAACCATGGTGGCAGTATTGACAAACACAATTATCCTTTTGGTTGAACACATTGGAGTGAGATCAAAGCTAACTATAAACCCATACATGCATGAAAAACAGTTTAAAGTTTAAAACTATAAACATTGGCATTGGGAACAATTTGGACAGAATCTGTTTTGACATTATTACAATCGATGGTAGCAGTATTGACATACATGGTATGGACACACGACTATCCTTTTTGTTAGTGACATGAAACATTCTCATTCACATATATATAATGTATATATCTGAGCAGTTTCTGATCTCTTTTGTTGTATCGTGAGCACCTGAGTATAACTCATCTAATTAAAGATCATTATTAGCTTCTGATGCTATAACTGATGATGAATGGGTAAGATCCACAATCCATTGTTGAATTTAAGACTGTTAATCCTTTTATCAAGAATTTCAAACTATAATTCCTACATGTAAAATACCAGGTAAATTATTCTATGTGAATGCTGTGTACTTTCATAAAATTGTTATTAAGATAAATGGCATAGACAAAATTATATATTACTCATTAAGGAAACATGTTGTCAATTCTGATAAAAAGGTTGTCACAACTGCTACTATGTTAGATGACAAAAAAGCTACAAAGAGTGTGAAAACAAATTTATCAAAACTTTAACAAACATCTATAGACATTTCAGCTCAAGAAAAGGTGTTATAACTGAAAATTTATTTTATTCATGTCATATTAAAGTGAAAATTTAAGAATAGTCAGTGATCACTGCAACCGGATATGTCAATACTGCTACTGCTATAACAATAATGAAGAATATCTTCCTTTTAACTAGATTAGCGTTTGCGGGATACCGCAAAAGCAGAGCAGCCCCGGAACTTTGGGTTTCGCCTTACCCTGTTCCGCCTTTTACAGGCCTCACCAAATTGGGAATTTTCTCGTGACCTTGACCTTTGACACTCAAGGTCACACAATCAATGAACACATTTCATTGAGTATAACATTATTGTAATGAAATAAAGTGTTAAAAATTAAATTAATCCATTTTCTCCATATATGTTGACCTTGCTGTGACCTTGACCTTCGACAGTTAGTACCCAAAACTTTTTGAAAATGTTGTACTTCTCAAGAGATAATATATACAAAATCTAAACTTCATAGCACAAAAACTTTTCAAGTTATTGTTTACAAGGAATTGCAATAACTCATATCTCATGACCTTGACCTTTGACCTTCAAGGTCACACAATAATTGAACACTTTTTATTGAGTATAACAATCATGTATTGATTAAAAGTGATCATAGTTAAAATTAAGCATTTTCGCTAAACCATGCTTAAGTCATGACCTTGCTGTGACCTTGACCTTTGACACGATTGTAGCCGAAACCTTTTCAAAATTTTTTACTTTTCCAAGGATGATATATACCAAGTTAGAGCTTCATAGCACAAAAACTTTTCAAGTTACCGTGTTTACAAAGAATTTTGTGGTGATTTTATAACTCGTGACCTTGACCTTTGAACTTGAAAGTGAACATGTCATAATGATTCCCTGGAAGTATTAACATTTAGACATGTTCATGAGTTCTGAAAAGCTAAATGGGATAGTTATACCCCAATTTAGTGCATTTTGTAATAACTCATATCTCATGACCTTGACCTTTGACCTTCAAGGTCACACAATCATTGAACACTTTTTATTGAGTATAACAATCATGTATTGATTAAAAGTGTTCATAGTTAAAATAAAGCATTTTCGCTAAAACATGCTTACGTCATGACCTTGCTGTGACCTTGACCTTTGACGGATTGTAGCCAAAACCTTTTCAAATTTTTTTACTTTTCCAAGGATGATATATACCAAGTTAGAGCTTCATAGCACAAAAACTTTTCAAGTTATCGCGTTTACAAGGAATTCTTAGCGTGAATACATAGCTCGTGACCTTGACCTTTGACCTTGAAAGTGAACGTGTCAAAATCGTTCCCCCGAGGTATGAGTAGTAAGGTATGAATAAGAGTTCTGGAAAGCTTAGGGGAAAAAAGTTATAGCTAGTAGTACGAGGACGGCGGCGGCGGCGGCGGCGATGGAAACTTCACAAAAACTGATAGCAGCCCCGTCTAGCTGCTAATTAATGTTACATTTTCTTTTTTAATGTTTTCAATTTAACTTCTTTTATCACGTTGGAATTCATGAAATTGAAACCCCTGAGTTTGATCAGGAACCAGTTGTAATTTGCATTATCTGAGGAATTGTCAACTACTGTCACCACTTTAGTCATAACTGCTACCAAAATGTTTTTCACATTTAACAAAAATTCAAAGAGGCTTTCCAATAAAAAAAACAAGTGAAAATCATCCCCATTAAAAATATTTAAAAAATACTAGATTTTCATTTATTTATTTCAGGACAGGTAAGTTATTTATTGAATTTTTGATGAACTTGTCCATACTGTCACTATTCGTGTCAATACTGCTACCTGTCAAGATGAGTTTCAACCCTATCACACTAATTTTGGGTATATTCACTCAAAAATATATATGTGCTTAATTCTGTCTAATAAAGGCTACATATAAACATACAATAAGAGCAAATCATCAAATTTCTGTTACTACTATTAACAAATATGTAATAAATAGTCAATACTGCCACCATAGATGTCAAAACTGCCACTTTTCATCCGGAAGCAGTATTGACAGTAGCAGTTTTGACATCCTTAGATGTAAATAATCAATAAAATGATAAATGATCCCTCAACACAGAAAACCACATATCATGATAAGCATGTTCTTAACACACTTTAAACTATTCTAAGATTGAATTTCACAAATATTCTTTTACCCCTGAAATGTTGGTGACAGTGTTGACGCAAATAATTCATAGATCGATAGTTGTGTACACTTGATGTTTGATTTTGATGAAACTTGGCAGGAACTGAAATTCAATATCATGCCATTTTGAAGACATGAAGTTGTAGGTCCAGAAAAGGAAGTGACCTTTGCAACAGACTAAATGAGTGTTTATTGTTTTCCAAACATTGGTCATGGTAGCAGTATTGACACATACTACTGTGACAGGTGTTCTGTAACTATAAACACAAAAAAGGGAAAGTTATTTTTCAGATTTCAACTGTATATACCAAACCCCTTTTGTTACTGAATAACTTCACACAAACAGAATTTTTGAATTTCAAAGCAATTTGTCAGAAACTATATGTAAAAGTTGTCTTTCTTGCTTTGGGACAGGCAAAATTTGATAAAATCACATCAAAAGTCATCTCTAAAAGTCAATATTTTTTATGAACAAATAAAAAAGGATATGTGCTCTACTCAATTGATCTTGTTCCACATCTTAGATCTAAAAGGTTATACTAAAACCAAATTAAAAGTGAAAATTGATAATTGGACGGAAAAATTGGACTATTCAGGATTTTGACTCACATATTGATCCACGCAGCCAGTATCCCAGTTTAGAGTTAGTATGTTGGCTAAGAGAAAGCCTAGATGAGCATGCAGCAGGAGCAGCGGTAAGACATGTATACGTTGGAGCCTCGAGGGTGTGGAACCCACCCACCCACTCACTCACCGACTCACTGCCTGGCTGGCTGGCTGGCTGGCATCAGGTTCACACAACAAAGCCTGGGAAGCCAGGTGGGAGAGAGATAGAGGGGAGCATAGCCCAGACTGCCTGTCTGCTTTCACTCTCCACCATCATTATAAGATTACAGCACTGTTCAGACTAGCAGGCAGGCATTCCCCTGCGTACTCCTCCAGTGAGCCACTGTACATCTCTCCCAACAAATCTGCCTGGCCTTTGAAATTGCCAGCATCAAACTCACGCCTACCAAACAACAACTTGGCTACCTACAGCCCTACTGCGCATAAAAACATGGAAAAGTCCAAATTAAACATGGAAAATGCAACATAAATATATTCCCTCGACACTGAAACATTAAAATAGGCAACAAATAACAAAAACCTAGTGAATGTAGCCACACGCACGCACACATTGAAGAAGGTTGTACCACGTGTTTACATTTGCGAGAGTGCCCAAAATGAGGTTGCTTTACCTTCCTCATTTATATTCTTTTTATTGTTTTAATTGAATATAAAATGTTCACATGTGTTGGTACAATTGTTAAATTTACAGATCACAGGTCAAAGTTAGCTCGACAATAAACGCTGCACTCACCACGTTTTATTTGTCCGCCTTTATGTTTTAATTGCCTATTTTTATGTTTTGGTGTCGAGGGATTACATTTATGTTGCATTTTCCAGGTTTAATGTGGGCTTATTCATGTTTTTCTGCACAGTAGAGCTGTTTTTTCTGGTAGGCCTGAGACTATGCATTTGCAGAAGCCACCAAAACATATTGCAGCAAGAGGCCTACACATATGGCATAAAATTCTTTAAAAGTCACTGTTTTGTTAAGATTCCTCTGATAATTGAGATTCTATAATGAACATTTGGTGACCCTGTTGCCCCTACTAAGGGGGGAACACAATTGACCACAACCAAAAGCAAAATTGAATACTAGATTAGCGTTTGTGGGACACCGCAAAAGCAGAGCAGCCCTGAAACTTGGGGTTTCGCCTTACCCTGTTCCGCCTTTTACAGGCCTCACCAAATTGGGCATTTTCTCACGACCTTGACCTTTGACACTCATGGTCTCACAATCAAGTATAACATTAATGTAATGAAATAAGGTGTTAAAAGTTAAATTAATCCATTTTTTAAATATATGTTGACCTTGCCATGACCTTGACCTTCGACAGTTCGCACCCAATACTTTTAGAAATTTTTTTACTTCTCAAGAGATAATATATACAAAATCTAAACTTCATTGCACAAAAACTTTTCAAGTTATCATGTTTACAAGGTATTGCAATAACTCATATATCTCATGATTTTTGACCTTTAAGGTCACACAATCATTGAGCACTTTTTATTGAGTATAACAATCATGTATTGATTAAAAGTGATCATAGTTCAAATTGAGCATTTTCGCTAAACCATGCTTAGTCATGACCTTGACCTTTGACGGATTGTAGCCGAAACCGTTTCAAATTTTTTTACTTTTCCAAGGATGATATATACCAAGTTAGAGCTTCATAGCACAAACACTTTTCAAGTTATCGCGTTCACAAGGAATTCTTAAGAGTGATTACATAGCTCATGACCTTGACTTTTGACCTTGAAAATGAACATGTCAAAATGGTCCCTTAGAAGGGGCTGCTAATGAAGCCTGGTGAGCTAAAGAGCCAATTGCTCTATTTTTTTCAATTCTCTAGCATTATTTCCCACTTACAAGTTATCTTTAACTCCCTGTAAAATTTTTGTGGTGAGCTACACAGGAAAAGTTGAACTGAGAAGTGATTTCAATATGACTCTTCTTTTCTTGCTCGGTATCTTCTGAACTGTGTTTTCTCATAATTTTTATGTCACAATGAACACAAATGAATTGATGTTTCCACAAAAAAATTTTATATGATCATGAAATAATGAAGGGGTTAACAATGTGACAAATGTGTGCAATTATCCAACTTTGTTCTCTAATAGCTGAGGATAAGCCGCTTTCATAATTTGTGTATTCCGAACCAATCAATGTATTTTTATTATTTTTACATCTGCGTAAAGAAAAAAAGAATTATCTCAAATCTGGTATATATAGTTTGCATATGTGCAATAAAATAAAAGACGAGAAAAGTGATGCAACAAACATCGCAAATATGATATGATCAATTTCACTCACTTTCTTTGGCAACGTATATCTTTTGTTCAGGACAGGCCCGCGTATTCTAATTACCGGTAGAAGATAAATAGTTGCGTTTGTAAAAATTTTGGGATTCATTGTTATTCAACAACCGCAAATTTAGTTTAAAACAGACGACGTTAGTCAGAGGTTTTAAACGCTTAAATTTGCGGGTGTTGAATAACAATGAATCTCGAAAATTTTACAAACGCAACAATTTATCGATATTGTAACATGACCGTTAGTTATAAGCATTTTTAGAGCGAACTCTATTTTTGCGTAGGGAACTCTGAGTTGAAATGATCTAACGACTGATCCATTATTGTTATAGGTGTTCGCAGCTATAAAGAAGAAGGAATTCCCAGTGTTATGAACATTAAATAGTGTTCTTATATTGCAAACCAGTTGCACTCATAGCGATGAGAATTTATAGTTTTCACTGTGAAATTCATGAGAGAGAAAACAGTTATATAATTCATAAACCAACAGGAACAAACCCGACTGAACAAATATCTTAAACTCGCCCAGACCATTGTGACGGTGACGCGATTATTATGACTTCTTAACTGTTGGCCTTTGTGACGTTGTGCCATGGGAACGGCATTCAAAAGAAACCGGCCGCATGGCACAAGGCGGCAAATTAAGAGAAACATAAAACTAAAGCAAATAGAAAAGGATTTTTGGCATCTACGGGAATGCGCAAGTTAGAAAATGACAACAACAGTAAAATGTGAATCAGCCATGAATATTGGTAGAATCAGAACATTTAATGTTGAGGCAGACTAAATAATGTATCTTTTCGTGGTGATTCGCCTCAGCCAATTTGCGGGTGTTCATTGCCATTTAACACTGGGAAATCCTTCAAATCAAACAATCAGAAACGAGTATTTACGGAAGTCATGTTACAGTTGAAAATATCACTATAAAGAGCATGTATGTATATTATTTGCATATGCGTGTTCAGTACTTCTATTAGACTTGAAATAAAGACAATTTTCCAATCTTAAAAAAGCTGTCAAATTAAAGACAACTTTTACTTTCGATATTAAAACCATTCCAGGTGATAGAAATAACATTGAAAGTTTGGGAAACGTATTGGCCTTATATTTATTGGATTGCCGACTGAGAACTTTTTTGTACCCCCTTTGCCATCTAAATATGCGATGTCTTGTAAAACCGATCCCCGACTGGCCACAGAAAAATATTCAGCAAGCGGGGCTAACGGTTGCGAGCACTCGGCAGTGAAGTAGAATAGTCAGCCAGCGGGGCTAACGGTTGCCAGCACTCGGCAGTGTAGCAGAATATTAAACCAGCAGGGCTAAGCACTCGGCAGTGTAGCAGAATATTCAGCCAGCAGGGCTAAGCACTCGGCAGTGTAGCAGAATATTAAACCAGCAGGGCAAACGGTTGCCAGCACTCGGCAGTGTAGCAGAATATTCAGCCAGCAGGGCTAAGCACTCGACAGTGTAGCAGAATATTCAGCCAGCAGGGCTAACGGTTGCCAGCACTCGGCAGTGTAGCAGAATATTCAGCCAGCAGGGCTAAGCACTCGGCAGTGTAGCAGAATATTAAACCAGCAGGGCTAAGCACTCGGCAGTGTAGCAGAATATTCAGCCAGCGGGGCTAACGGTTGCCAGCACTCGGCAGTGTAGCAGAATATTCAGCCAGCAGGGCTAAGCACTCGGCAGTGTAGCAGAATATTCAGCCAGCAGGGCTAAGCACTCGGCAGTGTAGCAGAATATTCAGCCAGCAGGGCTAACGGTTGCAAGCACTCGGCAGTGTAGCAGAATATTAAACCAGCAGGGCTAAGCACTCGGCAGTGTAGCAGAATATTCAGCCAGCGGGGCTAACGGTTGCGAGCACTCGGCAGTGTAGCAGAATATTCAGTCAGCAGGGCTAAGCACTCGGCAGTGTAGCAGAATATTAAACCAGCAGGGCTAAGCACTCGGCAGTGTAGCAGAATATTCAGCCAGCAGGGCTAAGCACTCGGCAGTGTAGCAGAATATTCAGCCAGCAGGGCTAAGCACTCGGCAGTGTAGCAGAATATTAAACCAGCAGGGCTAACGGTTGCCAGCACTCGGCAGTGTAGCAGAATATTCAGCCAGCAGGGCTAAGCACTCGACAGTGTAGCAGAATATTCAGCCAGCGGGGCTAACGGTTGCCAGCACTCGGCAGTGTAGCAGAATATTCAGCCAGCAGGGCTAAGCACTCGGCAGTGTAGCAGAATATTAAACCAGCAGGGCTAAGCACTCGGCAGTGTAGCAGAATATTCAGCCAGCGGGGCTAACGGTTGCCAGCACTCGGCAGTGTAGCAGAATATTCAGCCAGCAGGGCTAAGCACTCGACAGTGTAGCAGAATATTCAGCCAGCAGGGCTAACGGTTGCCAGCACTCGGCAGTGTAGCAGAATATTCAGCCAGCAGGGCTAAGCACTCCGCAGTGTAGCAGAATATTAAACCAGCAGGGCTAAGCACTCGGCAGTGTAGCAGAATATTCAGCCAGCGGGGCTAACGGTTGCCAGCACTCGGCAGTGTAGCAGAATATTCAGCCAGCAGGGCTAAGCACTCGGCAGTGTAGCAGAATATTCAGCCAGCAGGGCTAAGCACTCGGCAGTGTAGCAGAATATTCAGCCAGCAGGGCTAAGCACTCGGCAGTGTAGCAGAATATTAAACCAGCAGGGCTAACGGTTGCCAGCACTCGGCAGTGTAGCAGAATATTAAACCAGCAGGGCTAAGCACTCGGCAGTGTAGCAGAATATTCAGCCAGCGGGGCTAACGGTTGCAAGCACTCGGCAGTGTAGCAGAATATTCAGTCAGCAGGGCGGGACACCGCAAAAGCAGAGCAGCCCCGAAACTTTTGGTTTCGCCTTACAATGTTCCACCTTCTACAAGCCTCAGCATATTTGGCATTTTCTTGTGACCTTGACCTTTGACACTCAAGGTCATGCAATCAATTAATACATTTCATTGAATATAACATCAATGTAACGAATTAAAGTGTTAAAAGTTAAAATAATCCATTTTCTCAATATATGTTGACCTTGCTGTGACCTTGACCTTTGACAGTTCGTAACCAAAACCTTTTCAAAACTTTGTACTTCTCAAGAGATAATATATACAAAATCTAAACTTGTCGTGTTTACAATGAATTTTTTAGCTATTTTATAACTCGTGACCTTGACCTTTGACCTTGAAAGTGAACATGTCCTTGTTATTCCCCAGAGGTGTAAACACTTATACATGTTTATGAGTTCTGAAAAGCTAAATGGGATTAAGTTATATCCAAATTAGTTGCACATTGCAATAACACAAATTTCATGACCTTGATCTTTGACCTTCAAGGTTACACAATCAATGAACACTTTTCATTGAGTATAACAATCATCTATTGATTAAAAGTGTTCATAGTTAAAATAAAGCATTTTCGCAAAACCATGCTAAAGTCGTGACCTTGCTGTGACCTTGACCTTCGACAGATTGTAGTGAAAACCTTTTCAAATTTTTTTTACTCTTCCAAGGATGATATATACCAAGTTAAAACTTCATAGCACAAAAACGTTTCAAGTTATTGCGTTTACAAGGAATTTTTTTAGTGGTTTTATAGCTCTTGACCTTGACCTTTGACCTTGAAAGCGAAATTGTCAAAATCGTTCCCCCGAGGTATAAGCAGTAAGTTATGAATACAAGTTCTGGAACGCTTAGTAGAAAAAAGTTATAGCCATTAGTATGAGCGCGGCGGAAACTGCACAAATACTGAAAGCAGCCAGGTCCCTAGACGGGGCTGCTAATTAGACCTCAAACTATCATTAGGGATACCAAAATATATACAGATAATCAGCAAAATTAATTTTCCCATTTTTAAAACAAATCAAACCAACATCAAGCACAGCTAGTGCTTATCACTTAGAATAAATTAATAATCGTAACTTTACATAATCGACAAAGAAAATATAATTCAGGTATAAATGATGATAAATGTCTTATGATTTTGTTCTAGTTTTTGAATTAAATGTGTTTACTTTTGCTTGAAGAAATATTGCAATACATATCCTAATACAGTGCTAATCTATTGTAATATATCCCAATAAAAAAATCAGGGCAATACACAGCCCTAGGCAAAATATGTAAGATTAATATAATCTGGTGAAGTGTGTGTTTGTGTGAATGCAGAAGGTGGGTCTGTAGTGTTTGAAATAAAGACCCGCGGCGCAGATAAGAAAAACTGTGGGCCCAACTCCGAAACTGTCAGCATTCATTATCAGTACTAATTTGACTTATTCTAAAATAAAAGTACCCTTGGTATCAGTATGTTATAAATGAACAACACTTTTATCATTTTGTAGTGATTGTTATGAGGGTTTGGCAGGGAAATATGTCTTACAGTAAGTATTGTTAGAAAGGAACAGTATCATATGAAAAAAACTGTGAGCCTGTAAGGACCTGCAGATATTGAAAAGTGTTGGCCCTTGTGAATAACTGTCGGTGTCGGGGCTACGGGCCTACGCTTATTTCAAACACTGGGTCTGGTTCCTGCTGGTGATCAGACGAGGAATGTTTGCAGCCAGTTGTCCAACCTGTCCGTCCACCTTGTCCACCAGGCTACATCCGTCACACTTCACTGACTCAGCAGTCAGTCCCTCATGTGCCTCCATGATCACTCACTCATTCACTCAGCCGCATCACTCATCCTCTCTCTCCCACTCATTGGTAAACACCTGTAACCTCATCATGAGCTAACACTGCAGGTGGTCTTCAGACCAGTTACAACTCTCACTGTCATCTCCAGTATCAGTTACGGTAAATGGTGCGATACCATCGCTTATCTGAATGTCAGTCAAAAAGAAAGAAAATCAAATGATTGACAACATGATATGATTCCACTTACAATTCATTGAATTCAACAAGGGAAAATCAAAACATGCAGAGTCGGCTATTTCCCCTCTAAAGGGAACAGTTCGAAAGATATCAAACAATAGTTGTTGAGTTCTGATCTGTTAACTAACTTTGAAGCTGTCAACAGCCTTAGCAAGGAGCAACCAGCCACTAGTAGCATTACAGGTATCAGCAGTTACAGCTTATGCCGACTTATTCGCTATACAATAATACATATTGATCAAGTTCACTTTAGCTTGAGGTAGCACTTGATTCAAGATTCTAAAAAATAAATAATACTAGTTTGGTATAGTTTTGACAACAATCCATTTAAAAACAAGTAATTGTCACAAAGGTGACAAGATCCCCCGCCGCAAATTGATGTTAACAACAAGAAGCGGGACGGACGTACGGAGCTGAATACTATGTCCCCCGTGAAGACTCAAGGTTAATGGATTCATGAGATATCGGGCTAACAACTAGATTTTCAAAACTGGTCAAAGTCTTGCCGTGACCTTGAAAATGAGGTCAAGGTAACCGAAAAATGTTCAGGTCTGCGTATTCCCCAGATGAAGACTGGTACCAAGTTTGAAGATTCTAGGTTGAGCGGTTCATTAGATATCGCGCTAACAACATTTTCAAAACTTGTCAAATTCTCGCAGTGACCTTGAAAATGAGGTCAAGGTCACCAAAAACTTTTCAGGTCTGCGTATTCCCCACATGAAGACTGGTACCAAGTTTGAAGATTCTAGGTTGAGCGGTTCATTAGATATCGCGCTAACAACATTTTCAAAACTGGTCAAAGTCTCGCTGTGACCTTGAAAATGAGGTCACGGTCACCGAAAACTTTTCAGGTCTGCGTATTCCCAAGATGAAGACTGGTACCAAGTTTGAAGATTCTAGGTTGAGCGGTTCATTAGATATCGCGCTAACAACATTTTCAAAACTGATCAAAGTCTCGCCGTGACCTTGAAAATGAGGTCAAGGTCACTGAAAACTTTTCAGGTCTGCGTATTCCCCAGATGAAAACTGTTACCAAGTTTGAAGACATCTAGGTTGAGCGGTTCATTAGATATCGCGCTAACAACATTTTCAAAACTGGTCAAAGTCTCGCTGTGACCTTGAAAATGAGGTCAAGGTCACCGAAAACTTTTCAGGTCTGCGTATTCCCCAGATGAAGACTGGTACCAAGTTTGAAGATTCTAGGTTGAGCGGTTCATTAGATATCGCGCTAACAAGAAGCGGGACGGACGGACGTACGTACGGAGCTGAATACTATATCCCCCGCTTCGCGCTAAACGCGATACATTTATGAAATGATATGATTGATGAGGTGTTCCATAAATACAATCCCAACAAGTTTGAATTTAAAAACTCTATTTCCCGGTTTCCCTCTGAGGGTTCAGCAGTCCTTAAGAAGGAAAACTTTAAAGTATTAAGACCCTGAACAGAGATGACACTTGAACAACACCTGAAAGCATACATTTATCTACACACTTTTTCTCTGCAACATGTGATCTTCATGAGAATAAACCATTCAAATATACTTAGTCAGTAAGATATTAACCGAACACATAACAAATTGGCGTCAATACTACAGCCCTAACTCATGCATGTATAAATAAATCTGCAATGCTTCAAACTGGCAATTATCCATGAAATAAAAGCAACGTCATTCCAATGAGATGTGTCAATTTATGTGTAATTTGCTTGAAGTGATTCATGCTCGAAAGGCAGTCAAGTGTACATGGTTATTAGGAAAGAGGATTGAGAGAGGATGTTCTCTTCATATAACATCACCAACATGTTACGCAAAAATCTTATGGTAGGCATGTCTGTTACTTGATAAATCTGACCATTAATTAGTATTGAATTTTATAAAATTAATATTGAAATTATGATCTTGGAAAATCAGTTCAATCACTGAGTGCAAAACAAAGAAATTCATGAAAAATAGAGCCATTAGCTCTGTAGCTCATCAGGCTTTACATTTTGTTTTGCTTTAGGGTGTGGTCAATGTGGTTTCCCCCTTAGTAGGAGCCACAATCTACAACAAGGCAAAAGTGAGCGCGGCTCACATACCCCCGCCTGTAGTTTGACCGCCTTCACGTAACATTAATTTGAAAATTTATGATTATGACTTAGAACACAATGATCTTGCAACCCTAAAAACTATTTCACTTAAAAACATCCCCAGCTATGTAGTTTTTGAATAAAATTCTGGGAACCCTGGAATTACCCCTAAAGGGCACAACAGCACTATACAGTCGAACCTTGTTTTGGTTACAGGTGAAAGTCGTCCGGATAGCAAATCGTCCGGTTAACTGGGTCATTTTTCTTAAGAAATATAGACGCATTGTTTGAAAAATCTTTGTCCGTAAGGTGAGATTTATGGATATACAGAGTCTGGGTATCCGAGGTTCGACTGTATACTTCCATACCAAATTTGAAGTGTGCAAGTCATTTGGTATTTATATATGCTCCGGAAACAAGACAAAGTAAAAATTTTTGACCGTTTTTGGTCAAAATTTCAAAAATTATTTGGACCATTGATGTGAAACCCCTAAAAGGCACAACAGCATCATATAGGCTACTTCCATACCAAATTTGTAGTTTCTAAGTGGTATAGTTTTTCAGTTATGCTCCGGAAACGAGACAAAGTCCAAAAATCGGACCGTTTTTGGTCAAAATTTCAAAAATTATTTGGACCATTGAGCTGAAACCCCTAAAAGGCACCACAGCACCATATAGGCTACTTCCATACCAAATTTGAAGTTTCTAAGTGGTATAGATTTTCAGTTATGCTCCGGAAACGAGACAAAGTCCAAAAATCGGACCGTTTTTGGTCAAAATTTCAAAAATTATTTGGACCATTGAGCTGAAACCCCTAAAAGGCACAACAGCACCATATAGGCTACTTCCATACCAAATTTGAAGTTTCTAAGTGGTATAGTTTTTCAGTTATGCTCCGGAAACGAGACAAAGTCCAAAAATCGGACCGTTTTTGGTCAAAATTTCAAAAATTATTTGGACCATTGAGCTGAAACCCCTAAAAGGCACCACAGCACCATATAGGCTACTTCCATACCAAATTTGAAGTTTCTAAGTGGTATAGATTTTCAGTTATGCTCCGGAAACGAGACAAAGTCCAAAAATCGGACCGTTTTTGGTCAAAATTTCAAAAATTATTTGGACCATTGAGCTGAAACCCCTAAAAGGCACCACAGCACCATATAGGTTACTTCCATACCAAATTTGAAGTTTCTAAGTGGTATAGTTTTTCAGTTATGCTCCGGAAACGATTTCGGACGGACGGACGGACGGACGGACGGACACGCGGAGCGCTATATACCCCCGACTACGTCATAGCGGGGGTATAATTATTAATCCTCACAAAGTTACAGCTTTCTTTCTGGAGAAGAAGATGGCAGTGTTGTTCCTAGGTGTTCAGCTGAAGGGGTCATTTTGGCATATTGAGAGCAAATGGGACCCGTTGCAATGGTAAAATAATAATAATAACACTTTATTATCCTCAGTACATGTACATATTGGAAATTCGATTTGTGCCCATGGCACCCGGCAGCCACGGTGCAGCGCCAGTTAATGCGTTAGTGTCAAGCAAGAAAGCAACAACTCCCAACTTTTAACGTCTTTTGGTATGACGCGACCGGGAATCGAACCCCGATCTTCCGGGTGACGAGCGGACACTCTACCACTGAGCTACGCCCCCGGTATCCTACCTCTAAATAATTTAAGGGACACAAAGCCAAAAGGGTGGGCAAATGTCTCCAGGACCCCCTCTAGGAACAACACTGAGATGGAAATATGATTTTAGGGTGGGGCTCCTGTGGCCCTTATTAGGGGCCACAGGGCCACAAAAGCTACAATTCATAATCCTTTCTAGTCAAGGAGACTACACAAAGTTTAAACTTTCTAGGCCTTACGGTTCTGGAGAAGATGAAAATAGGTTTTAAGGTGTGGCCCCTGTGGCTCTTATTAGGGGCCACAGTGCCACCAAAGCTACAATTTATAATCATCACTAGCCAAGGAGTCTGTACACCAAGTTTCAGCTTTCTAGGCCTTATGGTTCTGGAGAGGAAGTCGAAATTCCACAATGTTTATGGTCGTACGCCGGACACCATGCCATGCCATAAGCCCATCGGGCCTTACAGGCCATATGAGCTAAAAAAGGAGAAAACCCTTAAAGACACATCTACATGATATGAAGAGGATTTATACCAAATTTGTTGAAGATTGGTCAAGTAGTTTCTGGAGGTGTAACGATAAGGCAATATATTAATTATCATATCGTGATACATGGGCCACAATATATCGTTTCATAGGATGGATGCGTATCGGGATACATAAAATAATGATAAATTCTCAATGTAGGTGATAAAACTGAGACATACATTACAAAAATACTTCATTATGCACACAAGAACCTCTCCTAAAATTTGGAAGTTTGATTTCATTACAATTACTTCAAAAAAGCTTCAATCAAATTCTTACTCAAGATTAACGGACTACAAAAGTTTGAGAAAAGATCATTATGTCAGGAGATTATATGTATCTGGAAATGTATCGTATCGTGACCCCCATATCAGGATACGTATCGTATCGCAACCCTCTTATAGTAATTAATGCTCTGGAAACAAATGGGAACGCCAACGTGCAACGCGGATTGGTACTCAACCAAAACCAATATGGGGAACAGTATTTATCAGTGCAATTTTATGTGAAGATATACTGATGCAGCTGCTCAATGATAATGAAGATAATAATCAAAACAGTGAAAACACAAGTTCATGGGACCTTATGAAGAAGTCTTCATATTGCTCTGTCAAGAGTATTTGGGGAAATACATCCTGCCATTATTGTGTGTTGTACAGGTGTACATGGATTGATTCAAACACCGCACGTGTCTGATAAGTTCCAGGTGCAGCTCGAGTGATTGACCTGTCAAACTCGGCCAGGTTACATGAGGTCATCAATCCTTGCAACTCTAAATACCGACATCGATGCATTCTTTTAGTCCTATTAGTACGTTATGGTAACCGTTACACACTTGTAATTAGGATAACAGTTCTACGTCGATTTTGATCGTCAACAACATGGTTAAAAACTGCAGACTGCAATAAGATACAAACCCCCCTCTTTGTCGAGCGCCTCGTGTCCCGTGCATCACACTGAGTAATCAAATATTCTCACTGTCTGCGATGCTACACCTACGTTTTATCCCATGTATCCACGTAGTAACAGTCAACGACACCCAAATGTTCAGACCTGACGAACGAAATATTACGAAATAGAAAGAAGATTTTACCTCTATGACACTGAAGCACGTCCAGTTGCCTATCCATGGCGGCGGGTACTTGATCCATACTTGTTCAACCGAAACCTATATCTCATACATACACTCCGTGACCATGTGCACCAATGCCGGAAATGCGCGCCAAGTTGAAAACATGCAATGCGCAGTCGCAATATTTCAGCTCGCGTGAACATAAACACATTGACATTACTTTAGATATACATTATGACATTGCCTGTCACACCATAATGAGTTTCAAATAAATAAGTGTGCGCATAAAAGTAGTTCATCACATTCCACGAGTGGGCCTTATAACGATGAAGGGGAGAGAAAGGATGTTCCTCACTTCGCCTTGATTAAGGCAGTAAGAATTGTCTCCCTTTATTCAAGTTTCAGTCTGAAATAACGTTGCGATGATTAGATAAATAGATATAGATCTATATATTTTAAATATCTCTGACATGGTAGCCGTCTTTCAGAGAAGGGATGCTCGGTATTAAGTTTATTGAGTTAGCTACAGATTGATCAAAAGCAATGACAAACCTTTGAAATAAAAGAACAATCATCGAATTATCAAAGAACTTGGCAAAGTAGACCCAATGGTCAGCTATAAATTAAGAGTATAATGAACTGGGAATACAAAATGAGAAAGCAAGGATAACATGTTAATCCTTTTATGAATAAACCATAAAACAATCAAGAACACAAGTTACATCTCAAATTTTCTCTCAACAGGAATCTTATTTTATAAGACGTCAACATGCAAATTTTATTAGATGAGTTTTTATGATTAAAATGAATAAAATCTAATCCCCACTCACAAACATAATAACAAGCAGCTGACATGGTCGAGCTATATCCCCCGCAAATTGCACAATATGTATAGGTTTTCCTTATCATATTGCTGATTAATTTTTGTTGCACAAAATAACACAATTTTTCCAGGATATGAAAAAAACTATTCTAATAAAAAAAAAAAATCATATCAACTTTATGTTCACTGTTGGGCATAATTCGAAAATTAAAATCAAACGAATGAATAATTGTATTATGTATTTGGATCATATTTAAACAAACATATTTTCAAAACTGTTCTTCATGACACACCAACATATGATTTTGTATCTTCATAACAAATTTGATTAAAATGTGATGATTAGTTTATTTATGAGCCGGACAGGACTTGTAACAGTTTTCCAACAGAGTCCTCATTTTTTGCACAAAAAGGCAAAATTTAAAAAAATATTTTCAAAATTGTTCTTCATGACACGCCTTCAGATAATTATGTATCTCCATATCAAATTTTATCAATATGTGATGATTAGTTTAGAAGTTATGAGCCGGACAGGACTTGTAACAGTTTTCCAACAGAGTCCTCATTTTTCGCCAAAAAAGGCAAAATTTTATTAACATATTTTCAAAATTGTTCTTCATGACACACCTTCAGATGATTATGTATCTTCATATCAAATTTGATCAATATGTGATGATTAGTTTAGAATTTATGAGCCAGACAGGACTTGTAACAGTTTTCCAACAGAGTCCTCATTTTGTGCCCAAAAAGGCAAAATTCAATAAAAATAATTTCAAAATTGTTCTTCATGACACACCTTCAGATGATTTTGTATCTCCATATCAAATTTTATCAATATGTGATGATTAGTTTAGAAGTTATGAGCCGGACAGGACTTGTAACAGTTTTCCAACAGAGTCCTCATTTTTTGCCCAAAAAGGCAAAATTTTATAAAAATATTTTCAAAATTGTTCTTCATGACACACCTTAAGATGATTATGTATCTTCATATCAAATTTTATCAATATGTGATGATTAGTTTAGAAGTTGTGAGCCGGACGGGACTTGTAACAGATGTCTTACAAAATTTACCACTTTTTCTCCAAAATCCTAATATTTTATGTAGATTTTCAGAAAATTGTTTCTCATGACACATTAATACATGTTTCTTCATGTCCATGACGAATTTGAATTGAAATGGTTGATTAGTTAGAAAGTTATGAGCCGGATACAAAGTGTAACGGACGGACGGACGGACGGACGGACGGTACCCATTTTAATACCCCCCGCAACTTCGTTGTTGCGGGGGATAAAAATTTAAAAACATTTTTAGAAGAGACACCACAAAGTGAAACATAATTATAACACTAAGTAGGCCTACCACTTTGCTGGGTTGTTGGTGTGTTTTCCAATCTAAATAAATTTAAATCAACAGAATTTTCATTTTGTCATACTGTTCATCTAAGATTGACCAGTGTGAGAAGTCGTCCCGGTGACCTTACGTATGCAAATCAGGAATTCGCGATTTGATCAATCAGGTTAGACGTTACAAACAGTTCACAGTCGCTCACTCAAGGTGTGAACGGAAGAAACATATGATAGCTTATGGCCTGTTCTCAATAACAGTGTACATTGTGGAAAATAAAGTTTTTAAAAATGATGAGAAAAATAACAGTAGTTTGATTTTATTATGGTTGTATGAAATAGTTTAAGTTTTATGATTGACAAAAAGTCACTATTTTTAAAATTATTTGGATGGACATTAAACAATATAGTACAAACGAGTTTTATAAAAAAAAGGAGTTACCTCCCCTTGCATGAGGATTTCCATAAATATTGACATTTATCATGCTGTAACTTTGTGATTATTATTCGCCACGTTAGTATCTGTGCGATGTGCAATCATCATTTGTCATCGACAACTAGCAAACACGGTAAATCATTTTAAAATGAAAAATTATAATCTATTAATAGATCCAAGCAATCGGATCATTCATCGAAATGGTCGCTCTGCTCCGCGCCGAGTTACAGAGCTCTGAACATCATCCATTTCAAAAGATGTGCTACAGGCTTTGGTGATGATGATATTGACGACGATGTACATATTTTTTTTATATTTAAGATAAAGGATAACAGAATATTTTATCCATTGATTCAATGTATCCGAACCTACACAATTTTGTTAAATTCTCTCGACAAAGGACACTAAGCAAATAAAGGATTTATCATGATGTATAATATTATCACAAATTTAATCTTGTAAAATAAAAAACAGCTAGTTCATTACAGCCTTCTTGTATAGCATTTATTATATATCTGATATTTTTTGTATATCGCTAATTATTCATTTTTTACATTTGCTCGTGTATACCCCGTTCGGGTTTATACGGGAGAATAAATGCTTGATTGGTTACGCTGAAAGGTTCAATAAGAGAACATAAAACACTTGCTATGCAGCTACCATCCAACTTGATCGATGCATAACATATAGGCTACAGCATATACAGTTGCACTGAACATGTACCTTTTTTGTACCCTTTATAATCTTAATATTTAATCATTTATAGAAGACAATATGGCAAACGTAGATTTTGCACGCGAAGAGTTGTAAATGAAAAGTTATAGCAGAATAAAAGTCATAACAAAACGTTTCCAATTAGGGGAGACCAGTTCAAAGTTCACCCTAACATATTACTGTTATCTCTTCCAAGACTTATACCTGCATTTCAACGTAATATCTCTTGTAGGCGACATTACCAATTTGGCATGTCCCAAGGCTTTCGTATATATATATAGAAAGAAGTAAAATACCTATATTTTTCTTGATTTTCTAGTTAAAAATTCCATTACTTGTGGTATTGATGTAAAGTACGATAGTTAAGTTGTATTTACGAGAATTCAAACTATTGAACAGGACGACGTCATTATTTCGAATGTTGTACTTTCATTGAGAATGAGTGACTAGTCCTGCTTCACTGTGTTTTAAACAGGAGCCTTAATTTATATAGTCTAGTTGCTAATTCTGCAATTCTATAGATTGACTGAATGTATGAAATGAAAAGCACAACAGAACAAAATAATATGAACAAAAGTACAGTAATTATTTCTAGAATTCATATAGACTAAGTTTTAGTCTACGGGGGCACCTATTAAAACATGTACAGCTGAGGGGGAGGGGAAGAAAACAGTATATTTTTGTAATCAGAAATCAAGTTACGAAGTGTTGAAAGGGTACACACAGGGTGGGAACGCTGAACGGCTATTTTGCATTACTTCGTCTTTTTTGTACGCATTCCTTCCAAAATGGCGGCTGAAATTACGAATCATCAATGGTAAATCAAACCAAATCACATGAAAAGGTACATTTTACGAATACACGAGGCCATATTTTAGTTGTGTATGATTTGATTAAGTAATTACAGATTGCACAAGTAAATCTGTCTTTCCACAATGATGTAATAAAGCTTTTAAGTCATGTTTGTTGGGGAAACATATGTATATCAATTTTTAATGACAAATTATGACTTTATAACTTCAATTTTTCGATCAAAGCAATTTTTGGTGCAAAATATGATACTTTATTGACCTTATATAAAAAAAAATAGAGCCATTGGCTCTGTAGCTCATCAGGCATCATATCAAGTTTGCTTTATACAGGCCAGATGAGCTAAAAATGAAACTGATGTTAACTATTGCAAGAAAACCTATAAAAAAATTACAAAACAAATGTATTATTATTCAACACTTTCTAGATCGCCAATATCAGACAGTGAAAGAAGTCCACACTAAAATATCCAAGGAGAAATAAATTTGCCATAGACTGTCATCTAATGGAGAAAAATAGGTTTTTAAGATTGTGACCCCTGTGACCCTATTTGGGGTCATGGGATCACAAAACCTACAGTTTAGAATCCCAATTGGCCAAGGAGTCTACATGCAGTCTTTCAGCTCAATAGACCTTTAGGAGCTAAAGATGATGATGAAAATAAGTTTTTAAGGTTGTGACCCCTGTGACCCTATTTGGGGTCATGGGGTCACGAAATCTACAATTAAGAATCCCGATTGGCCAAGGAGTCTGCACATATCATTTTCAACTCTATAGTCCTTTTAGTACTGGAGAAGAAGATGAAAATAGGTTTTTAAGGTTGTGACCCCTGTGACCCTATTTGGGGTCATGGGGTCACGAAATCTACAATTTAGAATCCCCATTGGCCAAGGAGTCTGCACATATGGTTTTTAACTCTCTAGTCCTTTTAGAACTGGAGAAGAAGATGAAAATAGGTTTTTAAGGTTGTGACCCCTGTGACCCTATTTGGGGTCATGGGGTCACGAAATCTACAATTAAGAATCCTGATTGGCCAAGGAGTCTGCACATATCATTTTCAACTCTCTAGTCCTTTTAGAACTGGAGAAGAAGATGAAAATAGGTTTTTAAGGTTGTGACCCCTGTGACCCTATTTGGGGTCATGGGGTCACGAAATCTACAATTAAGAATCCCGATTGGCCAAGGAGTCTGCACATATCATTTTCAACTCTATAGTCCTTTTAGTACTGGAGAAGAAGATGAAAATAGGTTTTTAAGGTTGTGACCCCTGTGACCCTATTTGGGGTCACAGGTTCACTAAAGTTACAAATTAGAATCCCCATTGTCCAAGGAGTCTGCACATATCACTTTCAACTCTCTAGTCCTTTTAGAACTGGAGAAGAAAATGAAAATAGGTTTTTAAGGTTGTGACCCCTGTGACCCTATTTGGGGTCATGGGGTCACGAAATCTACAATTTAGAATCCCCATTGGCCAAGGAGTCTGCACATATCGTTTTTAACTCTCTAGTCCTTTTAGAACTGGAGAAGAAGATGAAAATAGCTTTTGAAGGTTGTGACCCCTGTGACCCTATTTGGGGTCACAGGGTCACCAAAGTTACAAATTAGAATCTTCATTGTCCAAGGAGTCTGCACATATCACTTTCAACTCTCTAGTCCTTTTAGAACTGGAGAAGAAGATGAAAATAGGTTTTTAAGGTTGTGACCCCTGTGACCCTATTTGGGGTCATGGGGTCACGAAATCTACAATTAAGAATCCCGATTGGCCAAGGAGTCTGCACATATCATTTTAAACTCTCTAGTCCTTCTGGAACTGGAGAAGAAGATGAAAATAGGTTTTTAAAGTTGTGACCCCTGTGACCCTATTTGGGGTCACAGGGTCACCAAAGTTACAAATTAGAATCTCCATTGTCCAAGGAGTCTGCACATATAATTTTTAACTCTCTACTCCTTTTGGAACTGGAGAAGAAGATGAAAATAGGTTTTTAAGGTTGTGACCCCTGTGACCCTATTTGGGATCACAGGGTCACCAAAGTTACAAATTAGAATCCCCATTGGCCAAGGAGTCTGCACATATCATTTTAAACTCTCTAGTCCTTCTGGAACTGGAGAAGAAGATGAAAATAGGTTTTTAAAGTTGTGATCACTGTGACCCTATTTGGGGTCACAGGGTCACCAAAGTTACAAATTAGAATCTCCATATGCTAAGGTACTTGTACACAAAATTTCAGCTCTCTAATGTGTATGGTTCATGAGGAGAAGTCGAAAGTGTCAAAAGTTTACGGACGGACGACGGACGGACGACGGACGACGGACGGACGCCGGACGACGGGCCATGCCATAAGCCCATCTGGACTTTCAGTCCTGATGAGCTAAAAATCAGTTTTCAAAATCAATGATAAAAAGAAATTATATGCGTGACAATTCAACCCCCTTATTTTTTTATTGAACGCATTACGCGTATATGTCATCTAACGATGTTTTGCGTTCAATAAGCCAAAATGAATGCGCACACGGTGTTCATAAGGGTACCTGTCTTAAAACAGTCACAGTTTCGATAATATTTAACCTAAACATATAAAATTTGGTGCAAAATTATCTATGAAATACTCGAGAATTATTCCAAATATTGAATCGTACTAAACTACTTGAATTCTTTTTATCACATGCTGAAAACAAGAAACTTACCTCAACTTTTCATGTTACATGATACGAAATGTATGTCCGAAACAATAAGTTTTGAGTTATTTTTTAAGAAATCACCAAATACAGAGACTTGAATTACTCATGCATTCATATGTTATCATATATCAAGGAATAGTTATTTACTTTTAGGAGAAAAATGAAAAACACGTGTGCTACTCACTGTCGATTTGCCAATTTCAGCCGCCATTTTGGAAGGAATGCGTACAAAAAAGACGAAGTAATGCAAAATAGCCGTTCATCGTTCCCACCCTGTGGTACATAAGCACATTATTTGACAAGCGTTACACATGTAAATATGTAAATGGTTCACACATAAATAACCATGTCGTAACGATATATACATGTAATTGGTTTTACACTTAATTTTTTAATTTACTACAGGGATGAATTGGTTGAGCGTAATTAGTGACGCGATATTTGACAAAAATATGTGAATGAAAATTATAGGTTGTTCACATATAATTGTTGCGCCGATGCCCATCAAACATTCTTTTAAAATACGCCCAATACTTATCAGATAGACTGTACCATGATAGCTCATGACAAATTGGTAATGTCGCCCACAAAGAACGACACAAGAATCTGTGTCGAAACGTCGCATACAATGAACAAAGAAGTTGTCATCCATATATTCTTCAGCATTAAAATTATCACATACTCTCGACCATTTACCATGACCACTATATCTATGGAGTCCATTGATCATGTGTGGTTGATTTCGAGGTCGTTTCGTGGACTGCCCGCCCGCCCGGCATTTCGTCTATATCAAATATATGTCCTGTCTGTAGGCCTACTTCTATATATATGGACTTGAGATAATTATATTATTGCTACCGGGGTATTATTATATTATATATTAGCATATCTTTAAAAAACTAGAATCATTCCACCGTAAGGTTCTGAAGCACACCATCTCCTTGCCATCTTCCTATAGGCTACGCAAAGCCTTAAACACCAGTTTCCGAACTGTCAGTTTTATGCCTTGCTGCATTCATTTCTGTGCTTGCTCTCTCGCTTACTATGAGGAAAGCATTAGCCTATTCCAACCAGAAAGTAACAGGAGGTTGCTCAAATGGTAAATGGTAAATTATCTTTTTGGTGTTAGTTTAAAATGTAGATGTTTATGGCCACGCACTTGCGACAGTATTTCTCATCTGAGATCTGACTTATTTTATATTAATTAGATATGAAAAAGTTTTTTCGTGAAAAAAAAAAAAAATTCTACGAGACATGCGGATTTGAACCTGGGATTTCGCTGTGAAAATAACCCTAAGTTACAGTGGATTGCACTCGCGGTGGCGCTGCAAATCCGAGGAAATCCCTTACAGCTAAAAATAGAAACGTGGCTCACTAACTGCAGTAAACCTCCTGCTTAATACCTTGAAATGATGTATTTGTTGAAGACTTCTTCTACTGATGTAACGATCAAGATCTTATAAAGACGACAGTGGTTCACCTTGTCCCATTTGTTTAGCAAGACATTGCAAATTGTTCGAATGCCGTTGTTAGCAGAGTCTCACGAGGAAACAAATATGGCGGATGATGTGTCGGATGTCAGTGACTTACCGGACGCCCTTATAGCAACAAATGTGGAGGAGAAAGTTTTCGATCGTCACGAGGAAAAGGTATTTAGCGACGTAGCCAAATCTCAAGCTTAGATCTTATGTCAGTTCCTTTCGGGAATCCTACTTACAACAGTACCGTTAACTGCATTGTGTAACCTGTTTTCGTGGTATTTACACATGTTTTATCTGACTAACAGCGCACTTGCTCCTCAGTATCAAGTTCTAGATCTAATCCGGACCCACTTTGTTGATTAATTGTTCTGCGTGAATCTAAGCAGGAATTATCACAATTTAATTATCTGTTCAATTAGCTCTCACTTGAGAGGTGAAAACTGGAAGGCTATAGTTCGGAAAAAAAGCTAAAAAGCATAGAAACCTAATTCTTTTACTACAGTCTGTGGCCATACGACTAATGCCCTTTTTACATACACAGGTTTACTCCTATAAAGATATTTACTCCTAGGAGTAATTATACTCTCAGGAGTAAAGTGCACATGTAAAAAGTATTCATGATATATTGGTAATTATAACTTATGGCGATTTTGGTTGTTGTATAGTCATCGTCGATAGAAAATAATTACTTGTATCTATTCACAACACAGATTGATACAGGGCCATATCCTGTAATGTAAACTCAACCTGTCCATGTTTTCTTTGACTTTTAGACTGAATTAGAATGTACTCAAGAGTTAAAGAATAACGACAGACTTTCAAATTGTACTTGAAATTCACCGTTAACCTTACAACAGAGAGTCTATCGGTCATGTAAACAAAGTTGAAGAGACAATTCACAACAAAATGTATCCCTTATGCCTATTAAATGCACCATCTTAAGGGTTCTAAGGATTTGATAAGATCATCAAAAATATTCGAAATGTATTCCACATTTTTTGCCTGTGTCGTCATGACACCATTGTACTACCACTGTAGCTCACCACCGCAAGGAAAGCGGCCCTTTTCTTGGATTTTTCTAAGAGAATAAAATGGAGCAGTATAGGTATTATGGAAATTATCATCCTCAGTCAGAAGTGTATCATATTACTTTTACAAAACTCGTACAAATTTGTGTATTACACAATAGACAATAGTCATATGACACACTTGAACTTCCACGGGCAATAATCTCTATGTCCATGAAGGTTTAATCTCAATATACGAGACTGTTTCTATGATTTCAATGAAAACAAGTACTGATCATTTATTTTTCATTTGTGATTGAATATGTTTTGAAGTAATATCCCAATATGGCATTTTACTTGGTATCAATCAGTGTTTAAAATATAGCCTGTCCGCCAGTCCTTAACCTTGCTACTTTTTGCTAGGACTGGTTACTTTTTGGTCAGGACTGGTAACTTTGAAATATATTTCTTTATTTTTCCCTAAGGAATTGACCAATTATTTTTCAGGACAGGCTAGGTTTCCAATCTATTTTATACACTGTATCAATGCCAAAAAGTATTTCTGTGTCTGGCTTTTAATCTGGTTAAAAACTATAATGCTGCGATGAATAGAATTGAAAATATTGAGTCAACCAAGGTTTGAACTCTATCCAGCAGGGGTTTCCTCTACCCAACAATCTGATACACCTTAGCTGGTTTTATATTCTAACAGTAACACCAGTTTAGAACAGACAAACCCAGTCATCAGCAATCCAATCACATGGTCAGATTTTATACGTGTTAAGCAGTGATTTTTCAAAAGGAACGGTATACAGGAGTTACCTGCCCCTGGTTACTGAAACTGAAGCTTTTGCAGGAGTCCTTGCAATTGTTTAGATGCTCTTACGTCAGAACATGCAGTGAAGGGGGGTGCAGTCTGATAGTGACACAGGCTGGATTGAGATCATGACTGGTCTAGTTAAGATAGTTTGATAAAACTTTTTGGCATCTAATGTTGTCTTTTATGATTTCAGGATCAGTTTGAGAATCTTTTCATTGAATTTGACGAAAGAGTGACTTTTCAATACCTGAAAAGCTTCCGAAGAGTACGCATAAACTTCACATCTCCAGAATTAGCTGCAAAAGCCAGAATTCATCTTCATCAGGCAGAATTTATGGGCTCCCTTATTAAGTGCTATTTTGCTCAGGTAAGTGAACCAGGTCTATGATTGTGAAGGAAAGGTTTGCCAGGGGCTTACGTTTAATCAGGATACCGTCCCACACTATATCAACTGCATCGGTGTCAACTTGAACAGTTTACTACAGCAACTGACTCACAAAGCTTCTGTACAACATCAACAAGTAGCCCTAACTAGTAATTGGAAATTCTTCAATTTGAAGGAAATTAAATTAAATTTTGAAAGAAAATCTTTGTATGCTAATAAAAGTTAGTTTAAAGAGAAATTTCCTCAAATGAAAAGGCAAACTTAAAAAAAATCATCCAGAAGTTCCATCTTGAAGGTAAACTTACCCTGTATGTATGACTGTCATTCAAACAAGCCTTTGATGAAAATAAATATACAGTTACAGTAAGCTGAGTTACAGGGGTCGAAATTAGTCCAATTGGGGTACTAGCCATTCGGACTAGTGCATTCCCGAGACCACCAGCCCAAAGATATTCTGACTAGCCAAATACAACGATATAATCATATTTTCTTCAAATTCAACTAGTCCTTCGGACTACAAGTCATTGCACTTTACTAGCCCAGCATCTTTTGCACTAGCCATGGGCTACCGGGCTAGTGCTAATTTCGAACCCTGCAGTTATATAAACAATGTTGAGAAACATCATGTTGGACAATATCAATCAATCAGACACTCAGCTATATTCTATTTACAAAGCTTTTGTGGGCAACAGGTACCAAACTGATTTTCCTGTTCTTCTTCACAAGAAAAAGGCCTTAAAAAAATGAAAGCTTGTATGTATTGACACCTTTGCTAAATGCTAAGCTGATGGGAATTATAAGTAATAGATTTGTTGACCCTGTTTCCCTAAGGGCCACAGGAGACACAATCTAAAATTGTTTATTCATTTATTTTTTCAGAAGTAAAGGGCCTAAAAGGCTAAAACCTTGTGTATAGACTCCTTTACTGATAAACACCTCTCCATAAAATCACATAAAATTTAGTTGTGTTTTTCTGCAATTCTAGATAGAAATTGAATTAAAACTTACTTTAAATTGACTCCATGAATATTTTCAGAAGTGTGTACGATTTGTATCACATTGTCTTCGTATTACAATATACCGATATATCGATAATAGCGCACATCCTTACTTATGGCAAGCAAAAGCAAAAGGCCCAGAAAGCTGAAACATTGTGAACAGAATCCTTGACTAGTGAGGATTATTTATAAACGTAGCCCTCTTATTTATTGGACCTTATGTAAAACAAACACTTGCTACATCGATCATATTTTTATAACAACTACTAATGTGACGAATACTTTTGCTCGCGTAATATTTATTCTATGGTTGTTTTAAATTTCTTTTTAAATATAAATGTATGCAATAAGTCCATATATTCTTTTTCCCTTTACAATACCATCCGAAATATTATTGATCATGTCCTTTTTAAACAGAACAAAATACACAGGTAATATGTCTTCTTGAAACTATTACGACCACGTGGTTTGACGAATTTACTTTGTGGACATGTTATTGGACATCGTTTCTCACATTAGATTGAATTTCTAGCTGCATTTAAAATACATAATGAGACACTAGGAGTCCTTTTGATAGATGAATAAAGAAGGTAAATTCAAGTAGAATTGTCAAGTATTATCAATGTTTTGTAAGACATGTTCAAACAGAAAGTAATTAACGTAATAATTGAACGTGATAATAAATAAGTTTTGTTATCATTATTCTCTATTATAATGAAGCAAAAGGTTTCTAAACAAATATTAATTTACTTTTATGTTCATTTTTAAAGGAAAAACTGTATAAACAAACAATACCTGGGTACTTATCATTTTATTCATAAATTAATAATACTTCCGGTTCCCTGTTTTTGGTTTAAGTTGAAATAATGAAATTTTGAATCTGCATCCCTGCTGTTTCCCCTAATAAGGGCCACAGGAGCCGTGCCCTTAAAACTTCTTTTCATCTTCTTCTCAAGAAGCAAAAGGTGCACAGAAGGCTGAAATCTTGTGTACATACTCCTTGACTAAATGAGGATTATTAATTGTATCTTAGGTGCCCCTGTAGCCCCTAATAAGGGCCTGAGGGCCCATGCCCTTAAAACGCATTTGTAATTTAAAGCTTTGGTAGCCCTGTGGCCCCTTATAAGGGTCACACCCTTATAACCTTATTTCATCTTTTTCTCAAGAAGCATCAGGCCTAGAAATCTGAAACTTTGTGTGAAGACTCCTAAGTTAGATACTGGTAAGGAGGATTCAAATTTGTACATTTGGTGACCCTGTGTCCCTAAGTAAAGGGAGAACCACATTTGCCAGACCCTAAAATAAAATTGATATGAAGCCTGACAAGCTACAGAGCCACTGGCTCCATTTTTTAGATTTAATAAACTTGCGGCCATATGCATGTATCATTATATTATAGAAAGCCTGATCAGCTACAGGGCCAATGTTTTAATGATAATATGTTTTTTTTTGCTATGGTTGTCTGTTCATTATTAGGCCAAGCCAAGCTGCAGTGAAGATTCTCCCCACCTGAAGCCTCCTCCTCTGGAGAAACAGTTCCTCATCTCTCCCCCAGCCTCGCCCCCCATAGGCTGGGAACAGGTGCACGAGTCCGAGCCAGTCATCAACTACGACCTCTTGGCAGCCATTGCACAGCTGGCTCCTGGTGAGTCTACTATACACACCCCCTTTGTCTGAGATATGGAGAGCTTCAATGTAGCTAGTAAAAGACAAATATTATTGATGACAACTTCTTGTTTATTGTGGGTCACAATGTTTCTGGGCTTTTCCATGCCCCTCTGTTAGGTGAATGAAGAATTTACTCATTCACCTGACAAAGGGGTATGGAATATCCATAACAATCTCAATCTCCAGCTATGCTGATGTTAATTATTTTTCAGGAGAAGCACATGAGTTGCATCCAGCCTCAGATTCTCAACCAGGCATTGTTGTGCACATATGTGAAGACCCAGAGGGGTACAATGACCCAAACCGACCACGAATCGTGCAGACCCGGCGCCCGGAGCCAACCTGACCCTGGGGAGTGATCAGAAGTCTGTCTGTTTGGTTCACTACTCTCACTGGTGATCGGTACAAGACATTGGACTGGAAGGGGCTTCTATCCTCTCAATCCACACTGTGTTCATTCCACAGCTTCAAGCACGAGGTGTAGCTGCTGTGAGCTGTGCTCTCCACACTTAGATGTAGCGTGTTTGTATGTATGTATGTATGTATACAGTGATGGTACCTGCAAGTGTAGCTGGTCATCTCATGTATCCCTTGTGTCTACAGCAGACTATTGCCCTTCATATAGAACTGTAGAGGAAGCTATCATTTCATCTAGCCAGTGATCATTGCTCCACCAAGTTTGTCATTGGTCTTCCAGTCATTCATTACAATAACGTATGGCCGTTTGTAACTCCCCTGATTGTACATGAAGTGTGCTCTTACTTCATGCTCATCTTGGGTCAGCTTGTCTGAAGTAGTATGTATGGTTCTATACTCGACTATTTTGCCCTTTCTATATCTTCAAACCAGCTTCAGTTTATGTAATTCTACTCCAAGTATCGAATGTTAATATTTTCTCGACCTTGCCTGAGAAACAACTAATTCTCTGCTTATGCCTAGATTCATCATGAGAAGATTCACAGCGATTGCCAGTTGTGTTCTGTATCAAATTCTCACAGGTTGTGTAATGTCATGTGAACAATGCATTTGTACAAAGAGAATATTTTGGACATGGATAGAATTACAATTTGACATTAAAATTTTGTATTATTTTGTGCATAATATTTATCTTTTTTAGTTATGATTTCTGTTTCATTATCTAGTACACCTAAAGATATAAATTAATATTTTAAATGTCTAGGTTTATGTCATATTGGATGATTTGTTTGATAAATCTATTTCATTTGATCACTTCTACTATAAAACTGTGGTAATGTTGTGCCTTGTATAGAACAGAACAATGCAGTCTTACCATTGTCTACATCAACTATTTAATGTCAATGTTGTTAGAGGAATATTAATTTATTGAATCTTACTTTGTTCATTATGTTGAATTAACATTGATTTGATTCTGGTTTTTAATCACATTTATGCGTTTAATAAATATTGATAAGAACCATTATTTGAGAGCTGTTTTGATCAAGTACAACCTTTGATAGGAATGATTCCAGAGGTCCATCACAAACTACACGTATCACGCTCATCCCACAAAAAGGGTAATAACGTCTCCAATATGAATGGATTCTACTAGCTGTCCTGAACATATTGTCTGTCCACTCATTATGTGGAAGTGTATAAGTGAGAAGCATCATTTCTGTTTACATTCTCTTTATCATTAGGAATGCTACTCTTTTAAGTACAGAACACATTTGGTTTAACAACGTCTCTGGAAGTGAACAATATGACCTGTCCACTCATTGTTGTGAAGGGTTCCAGGAAGCTTCCAACAATGCAAATTTGAGGTGAACTCCATTGATATACCACGCAAATAGGAATCATTTTCAACATAGCAGTAGCATGATGAAGATGGCACGAGAAGCACATTTCCACTTCCAACATAATGGTCCTCATGTTTATTTTATTAATTCGATTAATTTGATTTGATATGCAGACACCATTTGACTTTGGTGACCTTTACCACATCTCAAGGTCACTATGAGACTTTAGCTAGTGAGTTAGCAGCCCGGTAAGGACGGGGCTGCTATCAGTTTTTGTGAAGTTTCCACCGCCGCCGCCGCACTGGTATAACTAGCTTTAACTTTTTTTCACTAAGCTTTCCAGAACTCTTATTCATAACTTACAACTCATATCTCGGGGGAACGATTGTGACACGTTCACTTTCAAGGTCAAAGGTCAAGGTCACGAGCTATGTAATCACTCTCAGAATTCCTTGTAAACGCGATAACTTGAAACTTGCTATGAAGCTCTTACTTGGTATATATCATCCTTGGCAGAGTAAAAGATGTTGAAAAGGTTTTGGCTACAATCCGTCAAAGGTCAAGGTCACAGCGAGGTCATGACTTTAGCATGGTTTAGCGAAAATGCTTTCTTCTAACTATGAACACTTTTAATCAATACATGATTGTTATACTCAATAACAAGTGTTCATTAATTGTGTGACCTTGAAAGTCAAAGGTCAAGGTCATGAGATATATGAGTTATTGCAATGTACACCTAATTTGGATATAGCTTTATTCTATTTAGCTTTTCAGAACTCATGAACATGTCTAAATGTTAACCCCTGCGGGGAATTATTATGTTCACTTTCAAGGTCAAATGTGAAGGTCACGAGTTATAAAATCACTACAAAATTCCTTGTTAACAGGATAACTTGAAACATTTTTGTGCTATGAAGTTTAGATTTTGTATATATTATCTCTTGAGAAGATCAAAACTTGAGAAAAGCTTTGGGTACGAACTGTCGAAGGTCAAAGTCACAGTCACAGCAAGTTACGGTCACAGCAAGGTTCTGTCAAAAATCAATAACACCGGCCATGGAATGGCTCCTTAAAGGGTAAAAGACTACAAAGTAAAGAAAATACCCAAATTAGGAAAATGTAACACTTAAAATAGCATAATCAAAGACCAGAGAGTTAAAAATACCAACAGAAAGTAACAAGTAACAATTTTAGGAGATATTTAATGTGCTCTTCCCTAGAAAATTTCTGACAAGGAGAGGTTTACTGTTGAAAGATGATACTTTAGGGCAGCTTTAATCACTGTCAAGTGCCTACACAAGTATGATAAAAAATGTCTTCACATGAAAAACACAATGAGCTTACATTGCAAAATGTAATCCTAAAATCCTAATATGAAATATAATTTCCATTTCTGTATTGATAAGAGGTATCTGAAAACACATCACATACCGGGTATATATACTTACGTCTAGAATTTGAGACCTTGTGGCCCTACAAAGGGGGAAAACACATTGGCCACAGCAAAATTAAATATGAAGCCTGATGAGCTACAGAGCCAATGGCTCTATTTTTAGCTCATCAGGACTGAAAGTCCAGATGGGCTTATGGCATGGCCCATCATCCGGCGTCCGTCCGTCCGTCCGTAAACTTTTGACACTTTCGACTTCTCCTCATGAACCATACACATTAGAGAGCTGAAATTTTGTGTACAAGTACCTTAGCATATGGAGATTCTAATTTGTAACTTTGGTGACCCTGTGACCCCAAATAGGGTCACAGGGGTCACAACTTAAAAAACCTATTTTCATCTTCTTCTCCAGTTCCAGAAGGAGTAGAGAGTTAAAAATGATATGTGCAGACTCCTTGGCCAATGGGGATTCTAAATTGTAGATTTCGTGACCCAATGACCCCAAATAGGGTCACAGGGGTCACAACCTTAAAAACCTATTTTCATCTTCTTCTCCAGTACTAAAAGGACTATGGATGTGAAAATGATATGTGCAGACTCCTTGGCCAATCAGGATTCTTACTTGTAGATTTCATGACCCCATGACCCCAAATAGGCTCACAGGGGTCACAACCTTAAAAACCAATTCTCATCTTCTTCTCCAGTTCCAAAAGGTCTAGAGAGTTAATATTGATATGTGCAGACCCCTTGGACAATGGGGATTCTAATTTGTAACTTTGTTGACCCTGTGACCCCAAATAGGGTCACAGGGGTCACAACCTTAACAAACTTTTTTAATCTTCTTCTCAAGTTCCAAAAGGTCTAGAGAGCTGAAATTATATGTGCAGACTCCTTGGCCAATGGGGATTCTAAATTGTAGATTTTGTGACCCCATGACCCCAAATAGGGTCACAGGGGTCACAACCTTAAAAACTTATTTTCATCATCTTTAGCTCCTAAAGGTCTATTGAGCTGAAAGACTGCATGTAGACTCCTTTTAGAACTGGAGAAGAAGATGAAAATAGGTTTTTAAGGTTGTGACCCGTGACCCTATTTGGGGTCACAGGTTCACCAAAGTTACAAATTAGAATCCCCATTGTCCAAGGAGTCTGCACATATCACTTTCAACTCTCTAGTCCTTTTAGAACTGGAGAAGAAGAGGAAAATAGGTTTTTAAGGTTGTGACCCCTGTGACCCTATTTGGGGTCATGGGGTCACGAAATCTACAATTTAGAATCCCCATTGGCCAAGGAGTCTGCACATATCGTTTTTAACTCTCTAGTTCTTTTAGAACTGGAGAAGAAGATGAAAATAGGTTTTTAAGGTTGTGACCCCTGTGACCCCAGGGTCACCAAAGTTACTAATTAGAATCTCCATTGTCCAAGGAGTCTGCACATATAATTTTTAACTCTCTACTCCTTTTGGAACTGGAGAAGATGAAAATAGGTATTTAAGGTTGTGACCCCTGTGACCCTATTTGGGATCACAGGGTCACCAAAGTTACTAATTAGAATCTCCATTGTCCAAGGAGTCTGCACATATAATTTTTAACTCTCTACTCCTTTTGGAACTGGAGAAGATGAAAATAGGTATTTAAGGTTGTGACCCCTGTGACCCTATTTGGGGTCACAGGGTCACCAAAGTTACAAATTAGAATCTCCATATGCTAAGGTACTTGTACAAAAAATTTCAGCTCTCTAATGTGTATGGTTCATGAGGAGAAGTCGAAAGTGTCAAAAGTTTACGGACGGACGACGGGCCATGCCATAAGTCCATCTGGACTTTCAGTCCTGATGAGCTAAAAAGTTATTTAACATGTTTTATATTGTGTTGACCAGGGGTTGACCAAATCGTTTGAGGTAGATAAAGTATTTTATTCAAAATAATAAGTTTACGGGGTCAATCAGCGTCACGCTCAGCAGGCTTCCTTCGATCACGGCAACAATGCCGTGAAGTCATTTATGCCAGTGCTTATGACGTCATAATCCTTTATAACGTCATAGTGGTTTTCTGTTAGAATAATCTATTTGATTGATAGGGATTTATCAGTCTATATTGTCAACAAGTAATTAAATCACACGTTTTAAACAGTATATTAATAGCTGTGTTGAAGTAAATGAGAAATATATTTGATGGACACGCAATGATAGATTTACCTTTGCTCACGGCTAAATTTATTTCAAATACCAGGGAGCAAAACCCCCGGTACAGACAAGTTTATTTTGTTGCCGGAAGTTAGGGCATTTTACAAAGTGCAATTCGCTTAGACAAAGAATTTAGGATTAATATAGTCATGGTAGATTACTAGAATGAAGATAATCTCCTAAATAACAAGGATGGAGAGACAGTTCAATCTTATGAGGGTTATCAACTTATATTCTTCTCATAGTCACAAAGTTCAATCTTATGAGGGTTATCAACTTATATTCTTCTCATAGTCACAAAGTTCAATCTTATGAGGGTTATCAACTTATATTCTTCTCATAGTCACAAAGTTCAATCTTATGAGGGTTATCAACTTATATTCTTCTCATAGTCACAAAGCTGTTATTACCCAAGGATAAAGAAACTAAGAAAAGTTCAATAAAGAAATATTAACTGAACTGATTTGAAAGTTTTGATACATTACTGTCTTATCATTCTTTCTCTTTCCCAGAACTACAAACCCGAGCAGAGCTGCAAATGTTGGACAGAACTGTTATTGACCTGACTTAGTGGAACAATATGGAATAACATGAGCAAATGCTATCTGTATTTGACGCATTTAGCACCCTTCCCAAATGAGCGCCTCCTAACAATGTTTAACTGAAGAATAAATATGCTCCCCTATCTCTGTGTGTAAAACATAAGCAGTTTCATTGAGAACATTATACAACTAGCTCTTTCTTCCATATTTTAAGTATACCTACTGCATATCCATCACTGTCTTAACATTTTATATTGTGGTAGAAACAACAAACAACTCATCAATTTGGTATATATTTAAAAAGCAGAAATTGTTCCTTCAATTGAGGCATTCTACTTATTCCATTTAATTTCTTGGTTGCTTCAATAAGTGCCCCCGCCGTTGAATTTTCTGAGTGTTCAGAGTGCTCAATATGTGAAATACGGTGTGCTATGATATTTGCCTTTTCAAATCATAACATACACTCGATCAAAGGGAGAATAGACTGAAAGAGCAACTATGTGCACAGCTGATTGACCTTTCAATCGTTACACTTGTTTTATTTGGCATCAGGGCAGGAGCCCACCTCGCTAGAACTGCTTCCATGTGAAGTGAAGTGAGGGCAGGTTGGTACTTGTGGCAGGCTGTATGCAAGGAGAGGGACAGAGATTACTTGCCTCCACTACAGGCCTCACTTCTACCAGGTCAGTGTGCTACAAACCTACACCTTTGAATCAAACAGGCACCACCCCAACCTTCAAAAAGGAAGAAAGCAAAACACTCAAGAAGGCAGATGACTATCCTCATTATTGAATTACATTAAGAGTGCCATTTGATCAGTATATCTATATATTGCAAAACAGAAAGTACATGGTATGTACCAGTATGTAGTGATAGTGATAGATAGATAATTTTTGTGCATTAAAATAAAAGCATTATGACTTGGGGTATACCAAGGTTGATCACCAGCCTGTACTAAAAGATAGCATATCCCCTGGTTCTTCTGCTTCTGATGAGTAAATGAAGACCAATACGAATACTATGGATTGTTTCACAGTATCAATGATATTTATTCATGCTACTGTTGAGAAACATGGTGGAAACCTCTATCACATAGCTTAGTGTATGAAATTTATTCTCAATATATCACCATCATCTTCATAAATGTACACAAGAATATCAAAGACAATAATATATTACTATCAAATCATGTAATAAATATTCTTAGCAAATTCATTCAAAACAATGTAAAATAATCATGACATTATACATCAGGTTTGCCATAAAATAACATTAGTAACAAATACCTTGTCAGTAAAAAGAACTCTTCATGAAGGAATCAAAGTATTATATGTTCCATGGATTATCAACAACAGTTTAATGTACATCCCGACATGAGCCCCAGAACTTAAACTTACCGTATATTCATGCTAATCAAGTCATTCAATACATGGGCAATAATTTAGAATCATAATCTCTCAAGTTTTAGATAAACATTAGCTAATTAGAAACAACCTGTATCAAACAGCTGCAATAATATGTTTTAAATAAAGCCTTGATACAAGAAAGCTCTTCGAATATTCTATATTATGACCTTTACAGAAGAACAAAACTCTTTTAAAAATAGAGCCATTGGCTCTGTAGCTCATCAGGCTTCATCATCAATTATGCTGTAGAGTGTGGCCAAAGTGATTCCCCCTTTGTAGAGGCCACAGGGGCACCAATCATAAAATTAAGTATATAGGCTACAAGTTTCAGTTTTCTAGGCCTTGTAGCTCATCAGGCTTCATCATCAATTATGCTGTAGAGTGTGGCCAAAGTGATTCCCCCTTTGTAGAGGCCACAGGGGCACCAATCATAAAATTAAGTATATAGGCTACAAGTTTCAGTTTTCTAGGCCTTATACCTCAGGAGAAGAAGATGAAAATAGATTTCAGTGTTGTTCCTAGAGGTCACAGGGCAACCAAAGCTACAATTCATAATCCTCACTAGCCAAGGAGTCTGTACACAAAGTTTCAGCTTTCTAGGCCATATGGTTCTGGAGAAGAAGATGAAAATAGGTTTTTAGGGCATGGCCCCTGTGGCCCTTATTAGGGGTCACAGGGCCACTAAAGCTACAAATTATAATCCTCACTCTTCAAAGAGGCTATACAAAAATTTTCAGCTTTCTAGGCCTCATGGTTCTGGAGAAGAAGATGAAAATAGGCTTTTAAGGCGTGGCCCCTGTGGCCCTTATTAGGGGTCACAGGGCCACTAAAGTTACAATTTATAATCCTCACTAGCCAAGGAGTTTGTACACAAAGTTTCAGCTTTCTAGGCCTTATGGTTCTGGAGAAGAAGATGAAAATAGGTTTTTAGGGCGTGGCCCCTGTGGCCCTTATTAGGGGTCACAGGGCCACTAAAGTTACAATTTATAATCCTCACTAGCCAAGGAGTCTGTACACAAAGTTTCAGCTTTCTAGGCCTTATGGTTCTGGAGAAGAAGATGAAAATAAGTTTTTAGGACGTGGCCCCTGTGGCCCTTATTAGGGGTCACAGGGCCACTAAAGTTACAATTTATAATCCTCACTAGCCAAGGAGTTTGTACACAAAGTTTCAGCTTTCTAGGCCTTATGGTTCTGGAGAAGAAGATGAAAATAGGTTTTTAGGGCGTGGCCCCTGTGGCCCTTATTAGGGGTCACAGGGCCACTAAAGTTACAATTTATAATCCTCACTAGCCAAGGAGTCTGTACACAAAGTTTCAGCTTTCTAGGCCTTATGGTTCTGGAGAAGAAGATGAAAATAAGTTTTTAGGGCGTGGCCCCTGTGGCCCTTATTAGGGGTCACAGGGCCACTAAAGTTACAATTTATAATCCTCACTAGCCAAGGAGTCTGTACACAAAGTTTCAGCTTTCTAGGCCTTATGGTTCTGGAGAAGAAGATGAAAATAGGTTTTTAGGGCGTGGCCCCTGTGGCCCTTATTAGGGGTCACAGGGCCACTAAAGTTACAATTTATAATCCTCACTAGCCAAGGAGTTTGTACACAAAGTTTCAGCTTTCTAGGCCTTATGGTTCTGGAGAAGAAGATGAAAATAGGTTTTTAGGGCGTGGCCCCTGTGGCCCTTATTAGGGGTCACAGGGCCACTAAAGTTACAATTTATAATCCTCACTAGCCAAGGAGTCTGTACACAAAGTTTCAGCTTTCTAGGCCTTATGGTTCTGGAGAAGAAGATGGAAATAAGTTTTTAGGGCTTGGCCCCTGTGGCCCTTATTAGGGGTCACAGGGCCACTAAAGTTACAATTTATAATCCTCACTAGCCAAGGAGTCTGTACACAAAGTTTCAGCTTTCTAGTCCTTATGGTTTTGGAGAAGAAGATGAAAATAGGTTTTTAGGGCGTGGCCCCTGTGGCCCTTATTAGGGGTCACAGGGCCACTAAAGTTACAATTTATAATCCTCACTAGCCAAGGAGTCTGTACACAAAGTTTCAGCTTTCTAGGCCTTATGGTTCTGGAGAAGAAGATGAAAAATAGGTTTTTAGGGCTTGGCCCCTGTGGCCCTTATTAGGGGTCACAGGGCCACTAAAGCTACAATTTATAATCCTCACTAGCTAAGGAGTCTGTACACAAAGTTTCAGCTTTCTAGGCCTTATGGTTCTGGAGAAGAAGATGAAAATAGGTTTTTAGGGCTTGGCCCCTGTGGCCCTTATTAGGGTTCACAGGGCCACTAAAGCTACAATTTATAATCCTCACTAGCTAAGGAGTCTGTACACAAAGTTTCAGCTTTCTAGTCCTTATGGTTCTGGAGAAGAAGATGAAAATAGGTTTTTAGGGCGTGGCCCCTGTGGCCCTTATTAGGGGTCACAGGGCCACTAAAGTTACAATTTATAATCCTCACTAGCCAAGGAGTCTGTACACAAAGTTTCAGCTTTCTAGGCCTTATGGTTCTGGAGAAGAAGATGAAAATAGGTTTTTAGGGCGTGGCCCCTGTGGCCCTTATTAGGGGTCACAGGGCCACTAAAGTTACAATTTATAATCCTCACTAGCCAAGGAGTCTGTACACAAAGTTTCAGCTTTCTAGGCCTTATGGTTCTGGAGAAGAAGATGAAAATAGGTTTTTAGGGCGTGGCCCCTGTGGCCCTTATTAGGGGTCACAGGGCCACTAAAGCTACAATTTATAATCCTCACTAGCCAAGGAGTCTGTACACAAAGTTTCAGCTTTCTAGTCCTTATGGTTCTGGAGAAGAAGATGAAAATAGGTTTTTAGGGCGTGGCCCCTGTGGCCCTTATTAGGGGTCACAGGGCCACTAAAGTTACAATTTATAATCCTCACTAGCCAAGGAGTCTGTACACAAAGTTTCAGCTTTCTAGGCCTTATGGTTCTGGAGAAGAAGATGAAAATAGGTTTTTAGGGCGTGGCCCCTGTGGCCCTTATTAGGGGTCACAGGGCCACTAAAGTTACAATTTATAATCCTCACTAGCCAAGGAGTCTGTACACAAAGTTTCAGCTTTCTAGGCCTTATGGTTCTGGAGAAGAAGATGAAAATAGGTTTTTAGGGCTTGGCCCCTGTGGCCCTTATTAGGGTTCACAGGGCCACTAAAGCTACAATTTATAATCCTCACTAGCTAAGGAGTCTGTACACAAAGTTTCAGCTTTCTAGTCCTTATGGTTCTGGAGAAGAAGATGAAAATAGGTTTTTAGGGCGTGGCCCCTGTGGCCCTTATTAGGGGTCACAGGGCCACTAAAGTTACAATTTATAATCCTCACTAGCCAAGGAGTCTGTACACAAAGTTTCAGCTTTCTAGGCCTTATGGTTCTGGAGAAGAAGATGAAAATAGGTTTTTAGGGCGTGGCCCCTGTGGCCCTTATTAGGGGTCACAGGGCCACTAAAGTTACAATTTATAATCCTCACTAGCCAAGGAGTCTGTACACAAAGTTTCAGCTTTCTAGGCCTTATGGTTCTGGAGAAGAAGATGAAAATAGGTTTTTAGGGCGTGGCCCCTGTGGCCCTTATTAGGGGTCACAGGGCCACTAAAGCTACAATTTATAATCCTCACTAGCCAAGGAGTCTGTACACAAAGTTTCAGCTTTCTAGTCCTTATGGTTCTGGAGAAGAAGATGAAAATAGGTTTTTAGGGCGTGGCCCCTGTGGCCCTTATTAGGGGTCACAGGGCCACTAAAGTTACAATTTATAATCCTCACTAGCCAAGGAGTCTGTACACAAAGTTTCAGCTTTCTAGGCCTTATGGTTCTGGAGAAGAAGATGAAAATAGGTTTTTAGGGCGTGGCCCCTGTGGCCCTTATTAGGGGTCACAGGGCCACTAAAGTTACAATTTATAATCCTCACTAGCCAAGGAGTCTGTACACAAAGTTTCAGCTTTCTAGGCCTTATGGTTCTGGAGAAGAAGATGAAAATAGGTTTTTAGGGCGTGGCCCCTGTGGCCCTTATTAGGGGTCACAGGGCCACTAAAGCTACAATTTATAATCCTCACTAGCCAAGGAGTCTGTACACAAAGTTTCAGCTTTCTAGTCCTTATGGTTCTGGAGAAGAAGATGAAAATAGGTTTTTAGGGCGTGGCCCCTGTGGCCCTTATTAGGGGTCACAGGGCCACTAAAGTTACAATTTATAATCCTCACTAGCCAAGGAGTCTGTACACAAAGTTTCAGCTTTCTAGGCCTTATGGTTCTGGAGAAGAAGATGAAAATAGGTTTTTAGGGCGTGGCCCCTGTGGCCCTTATTAGGGGTCACAGGGCCACTAAAGTTACAATTTATAATCCTCACTAGCCAAGGAGTCTGTACACAAAGTTTCAGCTTTCTAGGCCTTTTGGTTCTGGAGAAGAAGTCGAAATTCCACAAAGTTTACGGACGGATGGACGGATGGACGGACGGATGGACGGACGGACGGACGCCGGACACCATGCCATGCCATAAGCCCATCGGGCCTTACAGGCCAGATGAGCTAAAAAGGTGGCAATACAGATCATTTAACTCAAACTATAATTGACAAGGTACACAGACCAATTCAATATAGACTTCTAATGTGACCAATTGTTAATAATAAACAAAAAGTATTTTGTGTTAAATTACAGCAGAAAAATGCCTTATCAATTATTTTCTTAATGGTAATTTTTCTTCAAAATTTACTGGTTTCAGTTGATATTGCTTTGATTGTCAATTCAATGCTAATTGCCTAATCCATTCATGACTCTTTGAAGCTACTTACACATCAGTAATTGGTTCATTGGATTTCTTCTTGTACAAATGTCTGTCATTTTGATTATAGCAATGAAATACATTAACAGAACAATTGTCAATAAATTGCACATACAAATTCCGATAAAACATTCAATGAATGAGCCCACATGGAGACCCTGATTTGCTGAATATCCCCATGGGTACCTATCACATATACAAGCACTGCTCATGCCACTATCACAAGTCTCTCCCCCTCTGCTCCGGAGCGCCTGGTTACGTGCGGCTGTCATCGCTAACAGTGATGGAGCTCTGGAGGGGCACCAGCTCTATGACAGGACCTTTGTCAGTGTTGCTCACCACAGGCACAAAGATCTGACTCACGGGTACCGTGCTGCCTGAGGCGGTCTGTATCTGCAGTGGCACAGCTTCTGTCATGGTTGGTGCAGGCACAATGTTGTGGGGCAGGGCTTCCTCTCCCTGTATCCCCTCACTGATTGTAACCGGGGACGGTGCTGGAACTGGATCGGGTGCAGGGAGAGATTCTGCAGGGGGGTCAGGCTGGGGGACTGCAGTGCTTGTGAGGCTGCTGGGAAGGAGGAAGTCTGCAGCAGCATCAGACAAAGTTGGTATGGGGACAGTCTGGTTGAGGAAGACATGCTGCACAAAGCCGGAGGAGTCAGGCGGCGGAGGGTTGGTCCCGGGGTCCAGCACTGGTATTACTGGCTGCAGGTCCATCACTGGTATTACTGGCTGCAGGATCTCCTGCACTGGCACGGTCTGAAGTGCTGCAACAACAAAGACATCATTTCATTAATATTAGGATATTAACAGAAATAAATACTAGGACTCAATGTTGCAAACACAAAATAAATGAATTGCAAAATCTCTTGAATTTTAATGTACTGCAAGTGACCTTGGAGATTGCAATCTCTTGACTTGACAGTAGAATCCCCATTTCCTTGGTTAACTACCAAGACTGACTTAAAAACATCAACATTTTACTCCATCCAATCCAGGGTGGAAAAAAACCTCTGCATCTTTCCTTTGATCACGATCTGTGGATTCCTTTGACTCCTCATGTTCATGATTTTATACATGAATTGCTTGTCTTACCAGTAAAAAACAGCAACTAGCTTGAAGAATATCAATAAGCAATCTTTTCACAGTCCTGAATCCCATTAATTAGATCACAAGGGTCTAGGCAGCATTGATCCTGTGACTCCCAGGTTGTTGCCAAAACAGGATAAGATATCCATTGACTAAGCTTCTATATCATTTGGGCAAATTCACCTTTTTTAGCAAAATATCCTTTTCTTAGCTATAATCTTCTTCATTTAATGTAAATCTCTTCTCATTGTTTTTCAAAGGTAATTCAAGAAATGATTATCACTAAGATGACCAAAAAAAAGTCGCCAACACACTTTATTGTTTGAATACTGAGATATGACAAAGAAGACTAACCTCAACAGAAATATTGTTAATCAAGATAGATTTAAAAAAATCCCTCTTCTGTTTGTTTCTGAGATGAAGATTTTAGAGAAATGTCTGCCACACCCATGTTTGTGGGAGAGTTAGCTAAAATAATACAAATTTCGGTTCCTAGGTGCAAGGTAAAAAATAGAGCCATTGGCTCTGTAGCTCATCAGGCTTCATCATCAATTATGCTGTAGAGTGTGGCCAATGATACCCCTTTTGTAGAGGCCACAGGGGCACCAATCATAAAATTAAGTATATATAGGCGACAAGTTTCAGTTTTCTAGGCCTTATACTTCAGGAGAAGAAGATGAAAATAGATTTGAAGGACGTTCCTGTTGCCTTTATTAGGGGTCACAGGGCAACCAAAGCTACAATTTATAATCCTCACTAGCCAAGGAGTCTGTACACAAAGTTTAAGCTTTCTAGGCCTTATGGTTCTGGAGAAGACGATGAAAATAGGATTTTAGGGCGTGGCCGCTATGGCCCTTATTAGGGGTCACAGGGCCACCAAAGCTACAATTTATAATCTTCACTAGCCAAGGAGTCTGTACAAAACGTTTCAGCTTTCTAGGCCTCATGGTTCTGGAGAAGAGGATGAAAATAGGTTTTTAGGGTGTGGCCCCTGTGGCCCTTATTAGGGGTCACAGGGCTACCAAAGCTACAATTTATAATCCTCACTAGCCAAGGAGTCTGTACACAAGGTTTCAGCTTTCTAGGCCTTATGGTTCTGGAGAAGAAGATGAAAATAGGTTTTTAGGGTGTGGCCCCTGTGGCCCTTAATAGGGGTCACAGGGCCACCAAAGCTACAATTTATAATCCTCACTAGCTAAGGAGTCTGTACACAAAGTTTCAGCTTTCTAGGCCTTATGCTTCTGGAGAAGAAGATGAAAATAGGTTTTTAGGGCGTGGCCCCTGTGGCCCTTATTAGGGATCACAGGGCTACCAAAGCTACAATTTATAATCCTCACTAGCCAAGGAGTCTGTACAAAACGTTTCAGCTTTCTAGGCCTCATGGTTCTGGAGAAGAGGATGAAAATAGGTTTTTAGGGTGTGGCCCCTGTGGCCCTTATTAGGGGTCACAGGGCTACCAAAGCTACAATTTATAATCCTCACTAGCCAAGGAGTCTGTACACAAGGTTTCAGCTTTCTAGGCCTTATGGTTCTGGAGAAGAAGATGAAAATAGGTTTTTAGGGTGTGGCCCCTGTGGCCCTTAATAGGGGTCACAGGGCCACCAAAGCTACAATTTATAATCCTCACTAGCTAAGGAGTCTGTACACAAAGTTTCAGCTTTCTAGGCCTTATGCTTCTGGAGAAGAAGATGAAAATAGGTTTTTAGGGCGTGGCCCCTGTGGCCCTTATTAGGGATCACAGGGCTACCAAAGCTACAATTTATAATCCTCACTAGCCAAGGAGTCTGTACACAAGGTTTCAGCTTTCTAGGCCTTATGGTTCTGGAGAAGAAGATGAAAATAGGTTTTTAGGGTGTGGCCCCTGTGGCCCTTATTAGGGGTCACAGGGCCACCAAAGCTACAATTTATAATCCTCACTAGCTAAGGAGTCTGTACACATAGTTTCAGCTTTCTAGGCCTTATGGTTCTGGAGAAGAAGTCGAAATTCCACAAAGTTTACGGACGGATGGACGGACGGACGGACGGACGGACGCCGGACACCATGCCATGCCATAAGCCCATCGGGCCTTACAGGCCAGATGAGCTAAAAATTAAAGATTCGGTCGTGCAGCTGTTCTTGAGGAGAAAAAGAGAAAAGATAATGGACAAGAATAAACGGATGCAGAAAAACAGCCAACGCCTAAAGCCCCTAAGCTTTCAGGCCTAAAAATTACAAATATTTTCAAGGTAATCCAAATGGACATGAACATGCATAGTCCAAACAAGAAGCGTGTAAAGTTAAACATCAACTAACCTCGACCTTACCACTTCTCGATTTTCGTTAAAAGATTTTTAAACAAAATAAAAGCTGGACTAAATTTTTGTTAATTTGTCCAATAAACACCTTTAGTTAGCCTTTCATTCAAACAGCTTAATTATCGGCTGTGAAAACCCCACCTGGGTTAGGGGCCATAAAACTCGCGCGGGTGTGAGGTAATAAACAGACTATACAGAGTAACGCATCATTATTTCAACTGAAATACCACTTAATAATTGTTTAATTACCATTGATGTGGAAATCTGTTTTACACCAAATGTTTAGTAGTGTTACGTCGTCAAATGATTGAGTAGAAAACATTTTCTGAAAATCGTTAATTTTTTTTTTTTCCTGTGGTATTGTTACGATTGATGTATAGATAATGAGGCTGATTCTGTTTATGACGACACAAAATGGGGGCGTGACCGGTCATGCATTCACTTGTTTGTTGACAGATAAGTCTAAGCGGCCCATCAAAAGTGGCTTTCTAAAAAGGCTTTCATTACCAAACTAAACATATTTGAGTAGCCACCTTTGACGCACAAGACAATATTGAAATCAGACTTTCTATATTCCAAAGAAAATAGTGACACATGTTTGTGGTTATGTGAACTTTAACAGTCCTTGACATCCCCCTGCCAAGGTAAAGTCTGTTTGTGATGTTGAAAGGAAGGTCCAGCTCACAAACCCCTGTCATAATTGTAATATCAAGCTTTAAGTGCTGCATGAGATAACAGATTGGAGAAAGAGATTGGAAAGAAATCTCAGTACTAAACTAAAATGTATGATATTGTTGATTCTCTCGAAGTCCTGAGAGAGCACCTACCAGGCACAGGGTCTGTGTGTTGGGGGCCGGGGTCCAGAGAGATGGGAGGGTCAACACTTGCAGGTGGGTTCACGTAGATTGTACTGAATAGCTGCTCGGCAGTCATCGTGCTGTTTGAAGTGTCAACCACATCTGTCTGTAAACACAATGGATCCATATCAAATCATAGAGCTTAGAATTTGTCTGATAAGTTGCATGATACTATAAATTATAATTAAAAAATAAATGAGTAAAAGAGTAATGAAATTAACAAAGAAATAAATAGGTATACATGTTCATAAGTGAGATGTACCTTGGTTTGATTGTCTGTTCCCTTGTCATGTCTGCTCTTGTGTGACTTGAGACTGTAATTGGTGGTAAAAGACTTGTTGCATCCTTCTAGGGTACAGGTAAATGGCTTTTCTCCTGCAGGCATAGCATCAGGAGCATTAGCTAGTGAACGAGTACACCATCTACACTAATCAATTATCACATGTAGACAAAGCAATGCATACTATTGCATAGATCTCGAACATGCTTCTTTCATGCATGTCAGATTTCATAGTTTGACCAAATCACATGCTCTATGGCAACACAATGGCACCTCCATCATAAACTTTCAACATGATCATATTTTCATAAGCTTAAGGTATCTGCACACAAAGTTTCAGTTTTCTAAGCCTCGTGCTTCTGGAGAGAGCTTTTTAGGATGTGGCTTGAGGCCATTATTAGGGTCCACAGGGCCAAAGCTATAAATTATAATCCTCACTAGTCAAGGAGTTTGTACACAAAGTTGCAGCTTTCTAAGCCTTATCAGAGAAGAAGTCGAAAATGCACAAAGTTTACGGACAGATGGACGGACAGACGGTAATAGAATTCCTGCTTCAAGTAGACCTTGTGACCATAGTTATCCGAATGTTGACTCTGGTTTATGGAAGATGGAACTTGCTGAGACCTTTACCAATGACAGATTGATGTCTGGGTAATTCTCCATAGTTGATATATATACCATCTACTGATTTTACTCCACTTATACAGTGATGATGTAGATACATAGTGATAATCTGGACTAACATGTTAGCTATCTCTTGACAACTTCTAGCTATCTTAGTTTTTATCTGCATTCTATATCAGTGTATGAAGTGACCAGTACTCTAAGTGACAACACCCTTGTCTGATACCCAGATAATGCAACCGTTCTATAAATACTTACCTGCCTATAGAACATTTCGTAAAATAGTATGCATGCAAGCTGGCAATGATTGTTCCATGAAACTAATGAGAATATTATTAAAATTCTTACCAGAATGTGTTCGTGAATGAGTTTTAAGGTGGTGACTTGCAGCAAAAGCTTTTTGACAACCATCTTCATTGCACCTGAAATTGATGAACATGAGTAACGGTAAATTGAGAAATTACTTCTTTTCTCTAAACACTTCCCTCCTGACATGTGATAACTCCTCTACCCACGATCTCTGATGCAGTTTGAACAGATCATACAGGAGTCTGTCACAATTTAGCTCATTAGGTGCATGGATATAACAAAATGTGATATATCTTATTCGTGTTTGGGGCTACAGTCATGCTCTCAGAAAGTCAGAAAAACACCAAATCTATAACTCATAATCCCCATTTGCAAAGGTGCCTGTACACAATATTTCAGCTTTCTAGGTCCTTTTCTTATGCTGATGAATGTAGGTCTTCAGATCTGGAGAGACAGGAGTCAGATCAGGTAATAATATTATACGTCAGTAAGACCAAGTGTAGATTCCAATATCTCTATCCTACCATTGGTTCTTTGGGCTTTCTATATCAGTTCAATAGGAATTAACTAAAAAAAAAACAATTTAAACAACTCAATACATTAAATAAATCTAAAACTTAAAAGAACACAAATTGTAGGATATCACAGGAGGATTAAATGAGAGGCAGCCTACAGGCTCACCAAATCTATCAACTGAGATGTCTATACACAAGATTTTAGCTTTTCAGAAACATCTATTTTGTCACAATAAAGTTAATAAGGTTTTGAAAGTTAAAAACTTAGAGGCATCTGATGATTGTTGTAAATATCAAATTAAAGAGTATGGTATCCTGCATCAACAAAGTTGAAATTAGATTTTTAAGTTCCATCTCTCTTGACATTTATGACAAGAAAGATAATGACTTACACATATGGTTTTTCTCCCGTGTGAGTGCGGATATGTTTGCGTAGATCACTAAGCGTTGTGAAGAACTTGGTGCAGCCATCTTCATCACAGTTAAAGGTATTGCCGGTGTGTAGTCTTTTGTGTGCTCGTAATCTACCACATAACAAATAAATACATGAATGATTCAATCTAATTTAATAAAATCACAGGATGTTGATGCATGACTAGGATATTTGAACAAACCTGCAGAAGCTGAAGATTCTTTGAAGGAGATCCTCCTTGGATTACTCAATTGGCATTTGTTTTTTATCTGTTTAATTGCATTTGAAGGTTTGAACTATTTTGGAATAGAAATTTACACTCACAAAAAGTGTTGTCATTTGTATGAACACCCAATTGAATGTAGATCCTCCCTGCCACCCTAGCAGTGTCAGGTGCAAACCAAGGGCAGGTAACTCTAACTCCTCATTCATCAATAGACAAGGCTAAGGGAGTTGGGAGGCCAAGGTCAAAGGAGGATCCACTAAGTAAAGAAACCTGGAACCTCTCCAAATGAATAAATTACCACGAAAAGAGACTAAGTATTCCAGAAGGAACTCCAATGTATCATTGAATGGACCTGTGTATGGCAAATACCTTTGAAATCACAATAAAATGTTCTCAATGACAAGTGTTGTTATCAAGTGAATGTCCTCTGTGTCTGGATCCTCTACATTACAGTGCAAGGATTCTGAGATCCAGCTTATTGATTGAGGCAGGAGACAACAGGAAGAGAACCAAGAGGCAGGATACGTGAAGGAGTCAGTCACGCCCACCACACCTGGTTGATTCAACCCCAGAGTCTGATTCAAGTTCAGAAACCAAGCAAGGTCGGGAACCAAGCCCTGAAGTCCTGAATGCCAGCCCTAGGGCTGCACTAGTGTTGCGTCAGGGTTGGTGCATCGGAGACTCGACCTCAACATGTTGTGCATGGGAGGGGATGGAGTTGCTGATTTTTATTCAGTGATTTATGACACATTTCAGTAAGGATCCTTCAAAGATTATGAAATATCATTAGAATAATAAAAATAAAAAAACACATAAACAGCAACTAGTACATCTCTAACCTTTCCTTTTCTTGAATAAGCATTTATGTTAAAAAAAGGTCCTTGTGATTTTTCGAAAAAATATTGATGGCCTCAGTAAACATGATCATTGCGCGCGATAATCACACCATGACACATGCAATCCATAATTGTGACAGAAAACAAAAGTTGGTCATTGGCCAAAGTTTTTAGCATGGTCACAATATTCGATGAGCAATAAGATCTAGAATAGTTTTGTCACAAGTTTTTGTTTTTCTTGCATTGTGTCTGATCATCTACATTTCAATCTAACTTGCCCAATTTCATATGCTAGTTTCGTTCCCTTCAATGAGCTCCAAGCTAAGATCAGGCCTTGCTATCAACATGACAGAGCACCAAAGAGTTTACAAGAGACAAGCAGTTACAGTGCTGAAGTATTTAACCTGCAATTCCAATTCTGGAATTGTGTGTTATGCATATCTATAGGCAATGCACTACCTGGAAATATCTTGAATAGATTTATTAGTTTGTTTTTCGCGAAATGATATGCAATTTCTTTCAACCATCAAAACAATTGTAATGTAATGTCTAGTAGTAGAAGGGTAGGGAACATTGAAAATATTGCATATGGAAATATGTCAATATGCAAAGCAAAGGCAATGCAGAGGAGTCAATATGCATAAGTGAGAATGGAAAGCAAGCTGATAAGGTAAAAAGAGGATCAAACATGAATTTCACTCTGGACAAGATTTAATAAAATCATTTGATTTGAAATTACTGCACAGTAATGATACTTATGAAAAATATAAAAATAGAGCCATTGGCTCTGTAGCTCATCAGGCATCATATCAAGTTTGCTTTATACAGGCAAGATGAGCTAAAAATGAAACTGATGTTACCTATTGCAAGAAAACCTATTAAAAAATTACAAAACAAATGTATTATTATTCAACACTTTCTAGATCGCCAATATCAGACAGTGAAAGAAGTCCACACTAAAATATCCAAGGAGAAATAAATTTGCCATAGACTGTCATCTAATGTGGGGTCATTGGGTCACGTAATCTACAATTTAAAATCTTCATTGGCCAAAGAGTCTGCACATTAAATTTCAACTCTCTTAACCTTATGGAACTTGAGAAGGAGATGAAAATAGGTTTTTAAGATTGTGACCCCTGTGACCCTATTTGGTGTCATGGGGTCACAAAACCTACACTTTAGAATCCGAATTGGCCAAGGAGTCTACATGCAGTCTTTCAGCTCAATAGACCTTTAGGAGCTTAAGATGATGATGAAAATAAGTTTTTAAGGTTGTGACCCCTGTGACCCTATTTGGGGTCATGGGGTCACGCAATCTACAATTTAGAATCCCCATTGGCCAAGGAGTCTGCACATATAATTTCTAGCTAAAGATGATGATGAAAATAAGTTTTTAAGGTTGTGACCCCTGTGACCTTATTTGGGGTCATGGGGGGGGTCACGCAATCTACAATTTAGAATCCCCATTGGCCAAGGAGTCTGCACATATAATTTCAGCACTCTAGACCTTTTGGAACTTGAGAAGAAGATGAAAATAGTTTTTTAAGGTTGTGACCCCTGTGACCCTATTTGGGGTCACAGGGTCAACAAAGTTACAAATTAGAATCCCCATTGTCCAAGGAGTCTGCACATATCAATATTAACTCTCTAGACCTTTTGGAACTGGAGAAGAAGATGAGAATTGGTTTTTAAGGTTGTGACCCCTGTGACCCTATTTGGGGTCATGGGGTCACAAAATCTACAATTAAGAATCCCGATTGGCCAAGGAGTCTGCACATATCGTTTTTAACTCTCTAGTCCTTTTAGAACTGGAGAAGAAGATGAAAATAGGTTTTTAAGGTTGTGACCCCTGTGACCCTATTTGGGGTCACAGGTTCACCAAAGTTACAAATTAGAATCCCCATTGTCCAAAGAGTCTGCACATATTACTTTCAACTCTCTAGTCCTTTTAGAACTGGAGAAGAAGATGAAAATAGGTTTTTAAGGTTGTGACCTCTGTGACCCTATTTGGGGTCACAGGTTCACAAAAGTTACAAATTAGAATCCCCATTGTCCAAGGAGTCTGCACAGTTTTTAACTCTCTAGTCCTTTTAGAACTGGAGAAGAAGATGAAAATAGGTTTTTAAGGTTGTGACCCCTGTGACCCTATTTGGGGTCACAGGGTCACCAAAGTTACAAATTAGAATCTCCATTGTCCAAGGAGTCTGCCCATATAATTTTTAACTCTCTACTCCTTTTGGAACTGGAGAAGAAGATGAAAATAGGTATTTAAGGTTGTGACCCCTGTGACCCTATTTGGGATCACAGGGTCACCAAAGTTACAAATTAGAATCCCCATTGGCCAAGGAGTCTGAACATATCATTTTTAACTCTCTACTCCTTTTGGAACTGGAGAAGAAGATTAAAATAGGTTTTTAAAGTTGTGACCCCTGTGACCCTATTTGGGGTCACAGGGTCACCAAAGTTACAAATTAGAATCTCCATATTCTAAGGTACTTGTACACAAAATTTCAGCTCTCTAATGTGTATGGGTCATTCTCAAAATTTGACCAAATTTTAGTCAGTAGCAAAATGCTCTAAAAATATGATTTCAAATGTTTTTTAACCCTTACGATGCGGGGCGCGTGATATTTACGAGCCAAATATATAATGGCACGTAAGCCCTCTTGGCGAAATCCGTAACTTTCAGGATAAGGCTATATATTGACTGCAAGCAGTCTTGGCTGCTCCCGGATATAAAATATCAAACCTTTTCTCAAAAATGATTGAGGGTACCCACCTTGCGGCATTCATATCTCACAAACCAATAGAGATAATTCTATAATTTTTACATCATCGTGTAGAAGAGAGAATTGTCTTCATTTCCATGTATCATATGTATATCCGCGCACAAAAATAAAGAAGCGGCAAAGCGTTGCGACAAGTGCCGTAAAAAATTTGTTTACCTCAAAATGATTGAGGGTACCCACCTTGCGGCATTTATATCTCACGAACAATTAGAGATAATTTTATAATTTTTACATCATCGTATAGAAGAGAGAATTGTCTTTATTTCCATGTATCATATGTATATCCGCGCACAAAAATAAAGAAGCGGTTAATCAGGATATAACGGTGGCTGGCACCGGACAAAACAATTCCGCCACGTGGGCTTGTAGAGCAAAAATATATAGCCGCATCGTAAGGGCTAAGAAACATATCCTCAAAGAAGAAGGTATTTTGTACTTCTTTAAAATGTAAAATGTTTACGGTGTGTTGGTATTTTTGGAGAAAATTTGGGTTTTGTCGTCATTTTGGAAGAAAAACCTCTGTCAGTTGACACGCGGGGGACTTTGCAGAATTTTAAAATGCATATTTTTAAACTTATCTGAACATTTTTTTAACACTTAAACAAAAACACCACTATACTCAACCCATTTTACACTAAATAATAATTATTTCATAAATAATTGCATAAATATTACAAAAATAATGACCGTCCGAAATATCATTGTCAGTGGTGTAACGAATTATAAAATCTGACAATAAATTATTTTCTCCCTTCAATTGCATACTGAAAACTGACTGCTCCCTTTGCTGATGACATTCTACTTATGGCTGAACTTTTAAGGAAGGCATATTTGAATTGCTGTTGAAGTTTCATGAACCTTTTTCAGTGTAGCATATAACATAACTTTTCATTGTGTCACTGGTGTAACAGTGATTACTTGTTCATATGAACTAATACAAACCCTTTAACATGTTAGGTCTATTAAACAAAAAGAAACACCATCATTGATGTCATGTTATCAGTCTAAAGGGGTCATTAGTTGTTTTAAAGCTCCTAAAATTGTGAATGGGTCAGTGGTGTAACAGTCAGTGGTGTAACACAGGACAGAAATTACACCACTGACAAATCCTGTAACACCACTGACAACATTTGCCTTCAATGCAGTATTCACAAAACTCAAACTGTTTACATTACATCTATTTAGAGCATTTCCATTAAGAATGTTTATTGAAATATTTATTGCAGAGACATACCACATAAAGTCATATTGCTCCATTTTATGCCTTATAGTTTGCTTGGTTTGTTACACCATTGACATGTTTGTGACACCAATGACATGTTCACTTCTTTGATGACAAATCTCGAATATTATTATCATTAATTCTATATCCTGCTTCTTTTTTCCCTAATTGTGTCCTGTTTGGGGTCTGAACGAGGAAAGAATGGTCTACTTTTTTTATTTAAGGTAAAAAAATTAGATGAAAGTAAATAACATACACCTTTTCAGTAGCATTTGGTGTGAATGATTTAAATTCAACATTATTGAAAAATAAAAAAAAATAAAAATAATAACTTGTTTTTTCTTTGAAATCGTGAAAGAAATTTGGCATTTTAAAAAGATAGGAGATTGTCAAAATGTTGTTCCCTGTGACTAAAATATGTTACACCAATGACATTCAGAAAGTACATCTTTATAATAAAGAAAAGGAGTTTTAAAAAACTACAAATGACGTTGACATGTATGAACAGACCTCAGTAAAAAAAATGTTTCAACTGTTTCCTTCTTAAAGCCACTAACATTGGTAACCGTATCGTTTTTTTGTAAGACATCTTTAAATATGGGTACAAAGCCAATGTCTTTCATTGAATTCCCATTTGCAATTGAAAAGGTTTAATAAACATAAATAATCAAGTTGACTTGAAGAAAAAAGAAAACAAATGAACAAAATGAAAAACAAACTGATAAACTTATCATCACTTAGATAAAGATGAAAAAGATCAGGGTAAAAGCAAAACTGATACATTGGAAAATACTTGATTTGCATTATGTAGCTGTCACTGAAGTTGAAGATACGTAATTGAACATTTCTCTTTACCCAAATTTTTGCTATTGAACCCATATAGTCTGTTAGTTAACAATGCAAACTGTGAGGTTAAAAAATACTGAAAGTTATATCTTGCAAAATCAAGTTGTGTAAATAAATGTCACTGGTGTAACACCATTATTTGTTTAGTTCACCGTAATCATGTGAAGATATTTTTCTGAAAACTGTTAAAATCTTACGAAGCTACTTTCTAAGACTTCAAATTTGTAAATTATCAACTAATGTGCTTTTATTTGGCTTAAAATATTAGAGTTATGTCAAAGAAAATCAGGGGCGAGACAAACAGAATATGTCAATGGTGTAACACTATTTACTGAATTTGCACATTTTATTGATTTTAATATATAAATTGTGTAAACTTTTAAAATCCGAGTTTAAAAAAAATCTTTTGAACCATTGAAATATCATATTTAACAAATAAGGTTATTTATTTGATTTATCTTGAAATTTGATAAAAGAAATCAATGGTGTAACACAGTATGTCATTGGCGTAAGACTATTTCAACAACATGTTCATTTTATTTTTGTTAAGATTGTTTTTCAGAAAACTTTCAAATAATGAGTGTTAAGAACATACTATCGAACTTTTCAGATGTATCAATAAGCATCTAAATACATCTTAATTGCTTTTAACTTGGGGCAAAATATTTAAGAAGTCTTTGGTGTAACAAATATGTCATTGGTGTAACAGTGTTTTCTAAACTTGAACAATTCATGGATTTTCATATGGTTCAGGTGGAAACTCATACAATCTAAGTATTCAAGATTTTATGTTTATCCAAACAATATCTTGATAAGCAATTAAAGTCAATATCATTGTTCAATTTGATTGGAAGTAAGATAACGAAGAATCAGTGGTGTAACAAAATATGTCATTGGTGTTACAGCATTACCAAAAAAGATTCATTTCATACACATTAATATTTTCCTTCTATCTAAGAAATTATTTGTATTCATGATATGCTCTTCAACCCTTTCAATTTGAGTATAAGCAACAAGAAGCACTAAACTTTGGCAAATGTCATTTGTCATTGGTGTAACAGTGTTGATTGGAATTTTATGACAGATGGTCTCATTTTGATAGTCTATTATTTTCAATGCTACATGTTTGAAAAACAGATCTTATCAACAGCTATCAAGTCATATAAATGATTTCAGGACTATTTGTTGAACTTATTCATTCATTAACTTACATAAAATTCATTGGTGTAACAGATTATGTCAGTGGTGTAACAAAGAAAATCAGTGGTGTAACAAGCCTTTTTATCAATATTTAACAATTTTAAACATACATTTTTACAGTTTGAACTATGCTGTTCCATGCTCATTGAAAATACCTTTGATATTAATTGATAAGAGATATACATTCTTGATGTGTTTATGTCATACCATAATAATTCCATATGTCAGCACTTCATTCATCCCATTTCAAAATCTTTTAGACAAATCAATGAATAAAAATAGAGCCATTGGCTCTGTAGCTCATCAGGCTTCATCATCAATTATGCTGTAGAGTGTGGCCAAAGTGATTCCCCCTTTGTAGAGGCCACAGGGGCACCAATCATAAAATTAAGTATATAGGCTACAAGTTTCAGTTTTCTAGGCCTTATACCTCAGGAGAAGAAGATGAAAATAGATTTCAGTGTTGTTCCTAGAGGTCACAGGGCAACCAAAGCTACAATTCATAATCCTCACTAGCCAAGGAGTCTGTACACAAAGTTTCAGCTTTCTAGGCCATATGGTTCTGGAGAAGAAGATGAAAATAGGTTTTTAGGGCATGGCCCCTGTGGCCCTTATTAGGGGTCACAGGGCCACCAAAGCTACAAATTATAATCCTCACTCTTCAAAGAGGCTATACAAAATTTTTCAGCTTTCTAGGCCTCATGGTTCTGGAGAAGAAGATGAAAATAGGCTTTTAAGGCGTGGCCCCTGTGACCCTTATTAGGGGTCACAGGGCCACTAAAGTTACAATTTATAATCCTCACTAGCCAAGGAGTCTGTACACAAAGTTTCAGCTTTCTAGGCCTTATGGTTCTGGAGAAGAAGATGAAAATAGGTTTTTAGGGCGTGGCCCCTGTGGCCCTTATTAGGGGTCACAGGGCCACTAAAGCTATAATTTATAATCCTCACTAGCCAAGGAGTCTGTACACAAAGTTTCAGCTTTCTAGGCCTTATGGTTCTGGAGAAGAAGATGAAAATAGGTTTTTAGGGCGTGGCCCCTGTGGCCCTTATTAGGGGTCACAGGGCCACTAAAGCTACAATTTATAATCCTCACTAGCCAAGGCGTCTGTACACAAAGTTTCAGCTTTCTAGTCCTTATGGTTCTGGAGAAGAAGATGAAAATAGGTTTTTAGGGCGTGGCCCCTGTGGCCCTTATTGGGGGTCACAGGGCCACTAAAGCTACAATTTATCATCCTCACTAGCCAAGGAGTCTGTACACAAAGTTTCAGCTTTCTAGTCCTTATGGTTCTGGAGAAGAAGATGAAAATAGGTTTTTAGGGCGTGGCCCCTGTGGCCCTTATTAGGGGTCACAGGGCCACTAAAGTTACAATTTATAATCCTCACTAGCCAAGGAGTCTGTACACAAAGTTTCAGCTTTCTAGTCCTTATGGTTCTGGAGAAGAAGATGAAAATAGGTTTTTAGGGCGTGGCCCCTGTGGCCCTTATTAGGGGTCACAGGGCCACTAAAGTTACACTTTATAATCCTCACTAGCCAAGGAGTCTGTACACAAAGTTTCAGCTTTCTAGGCCTTATGGTTCTGGAGAAGAAGATGAAAATAGGTTTTTAGGGCGTGGCCCCTGTGGCCCTTATTAGGGGTCACAGGGCCACTAAAGCTATAATTTATAATCCTCACTAGCCAAGGAGTCTGTACACAAAGTTTCAGCTTTCTAGTCCTTATGGTTCTGGAGAAGAAGATGAAAATAGGTTTTTAGGGCGTGGCCCCTGTGGCCCTTATTAGGGGTCACAGGGCCACTAAAGTTACAATTTATAATCCTCACTAGCCAAGGAGTCTGTACACAAAGTTTCAGCTTTCTAGGCCTTATGGTTCTGGAGAAGAAGATGAAAATAGGTTTTTAGGGCGTGGCCCCTGTGGCCCTTATTAGGGGTCACAGGGCCACTAAGGTTACAATTTATAATCCTCACTAGCCAAGGAGTCTGTACACAAAGTTTCAGCTTTCTAGGCCTTATGGTTCTGGAGAAGAAGATGAAAATAGGTTTTTAGGGCGTGGCCCCTGTGGCCCTTATTAGGGGTTACAGGGCCACTAAAGTTACAATTTATAATCCTCACTAGCCAAGGAGTCTGTACACAAAGTTTCAGCTTTCTAGGCCTTTTGGTTCTGGAGAAGAAGTCGAAATTCCACAAAGTTTACGGACGGATGGACGGATGGACGGACGGATGGACGGACGGACGGACGGACGGACGCCGGACACCATGCCATGCCATAAGCCCATCGGGCCTTACAGGCCAGATGAGCTTAAAAGTGAAAACTTAATATTTAGTGAACTCACAATTAAAAAACAGAGAGAAATTATGGATAATGACAAAACTTGTGGTTTCCTTTTATTATTTCAAAGTATAAAAATATCTACTTTTATGCTTGTTACACCACTGACATTTTTTCATGGTGATATCTTTAAAAACTTAATTAAACAAATATTTAATTAGCCTCCTGCATGCAAATTATCATAACTGCATATTTTAATGTGCTGAGCATATCATAGCATAAATAAATCATTAATTATAATTATTTGTATTTCTGTTTTTAACAAGGTCTAAATGTGGCCATTTTTTGAGAATGACCCGTATGGTTCATGAGGAGAAGTAGAAAGTGTCAAAAGTTTACGGACGGACGGACGACGGACGACGGCCGGACGCCGGACGACGGGCCATGCCATAAGCCCATCTGGACTTTCAGTCCTGATGAGCTAAAAATGTTAAAGAATGTTAAAGAAAATTAAATCCTCCATGACCAAATGCTTAAGAAAGTTGAAGTTCAAAATATAAAAACAAACCATGATTTTTCCTACAGCCACCAAAATATGTTTTTCCAACCTGCTATACACAATGCTGCATGGAATGAATTGTAAGTCACAACCTTAAGAAATACACAGTAAGCCTACCTAAATTCTCCACTGCTATGTAAAGAAAGGAGTTACCGGTACCTAATATACACTGGGAAACTCCTGCATCTCTCTTAATTTTGTTGTTGCGAGGATTGAGTCGAACATCTTTTCTTCTCATTAGTCATTAACAGATTTATAATAGAAGTAAGAGTTACCTGCCCTTGGTTTGCGCTGTAGCTGCTAAGGTGACAGGAGGCTCTACATTGGGTCATACAACATGTATACAACATTTTTTTATGAGTGTAATTTTTTTTCCCAAAATAGTCCCAACCTGTTATAATGCAAATTAAACAGATAATTATGCTTATTGAGTACCCTAAAGAGGATACCCTTCTGAAAAGGAAAGAAATATACACCACACCAAAGATTATTTCTACATGATAAACAAATCCTCCTCTTTTCACATAACTACTGAAAATGGGTGTAACTGTCTATAAATTCTCACAACAGATTAATAATGACATAGTCTCCAGTTTGTGCATCTTCCGCACGCATCGGGCGAGATATGCATTTACAAGAAATTCATATTCACCCTTGAGACAACTCGACGGGAAAGTTGTGACTCTATCAGCGCCCCCTGTAGGACAAACAGAGTTACGTCCCTTGCGTCAGTCCAACTCGAACTCGAAGAGAAATTTAATTTCTAATTAATCCCTTAATTGCATTGTGACAACATTCATAAAAACGATGCGTGAATATAGGTCACCAAAATACTGCGTAGAATAAGGCTGTATCTCTCAGTTTCTATTTAGACATCGCATCGTTTTGTAACAGTTTTGTGTGCTCAGTTGAAATATATCCTCGCTTTTGATTGGCCTACACCATAGCTCAATAATCAGGCTACTTCCTGTCACAACTTTCCCGTCGAGTTGTCGCAAGGGTGAATATGAATTTCTTGTAAATGCATATCTCGCCCGATGCGTGCGGAAGATGCAGTTTGTGTTGCAAAGTGGATAGTATGTAAGCAAGCTAGATTCATGCTTGTACCTGTAGAGAGTGTTAAATGACTTTTCACAGCCAGTGATGTCACACTCATATGGTTTTTCCTTGGTATGAACACGCACATGGATCTTGAGACTGTAGGAGGTGAGGAAAGCCTTGCCGCACCCGGACTGCTCACATACAAACGTGTACTCCCCTGTAATATACACATGTACACCTCAATCTATTCTTTCACATGTACAGATGAAACAAATATGTAACTTCATTGTTATCATTTCACATGTACAGATGTACGGTGTGTGTAAAACATATCATATTCATTCCTATTCTTTCACATGTTCAGATGTATGGTGTTAAACATATTACAATCATTCCTATTCTTTCACATGTACAGACAGCGTAAAATTATACATTAAACTTCACTTTATACTCTCAAATGTACAATTTAAAGGCATCAAACTTCATACCATATCAAACAATAACTAGTACTATCCATAGCCATTTTCATACAACATAATGCAAAACCCAAAAATAGAGCCATTGGCTCTGTAGCTTATCAGGCTCCATATGTAATATTTCCCTTATGAGGGAACACAGAGCCACCAAACCTATGAGTGTACACAAGGTTTCAGCTTTGTGGACCTTTTGGTTCTGGAGAAGAAGATGAAAATAGGTTTTTAGTGTGTGGCCCCTGTGGCCTGTATTTAGGGCCACAAGGCCACAAAAGCTACAAATTTTAATCCCCACTAGTCAAGGAGTCTGTACACAAAGTTTCAGCTTTCTAGGCCTTATGCTTTCAGAGAAGAAGTTGAAAATGCACAGTTAAGGGGCGGATGGACGGACGGATGGACAGAGGGACGCCGGACATCATGCCATGCCATACGCCCATAGGACCTTGCAGGCCAGATGAGTGTAAGATCCCTATTTTGTTGCAATCTAATTTTTTTTAATATGGAAAAATACCTTTTGTAACAGAACTGACATGTTTTCTTATTTAACCATGTCACTAACACAAATACACTTTTCACTGCTTACCTTTATGAGTCTTGAGATGGGTTTTCAGATTGCCTGGAGTGCTGTATGTTCTCTGACAGTCTTGGAAGTTACACTGGAATCTGCAGATAAACCATCTCGTTGGAAATCTAAATCATTGTTTAGACATTTTAATAGTCATGAAAATTAAAGAATCTTATGTAATTTGAAAAAGACATGAAAACAGTTCATTAACAATTCTATTTAACACTGCTTGAAGAATTTGTCAGCACTTGATCCATTTCCGAATCAAAGCTGCTTATGCAACCAATACATCACATGTGCATCTGTAACATTTTCTAAAGGATTCAAGAAGATCATATAGCCTAAAGCTGGAATGATGAGAGGTATGACAGTGAGGACGTGGTCCCGCTCACCTCTTGATGTCCTTGGTGAGAGTATGAGGGTCCTGTGTCTCTACTGTGATGGTGGCGTGGGATGGGTTAGCTGGCATCTGGTGAATGCCAGGGTTCAATGTCATCAGAATCTGATCTTCAGATATTGTATTGTGTATATACCTGTAACATTAAAGTAGTTTCTACCAAATTTATGACATCCTAACAAACCTTACAGGAGTTTGATCATTTATGTTTTAATTCAATTCACATAACCCTGTTACAAAACATTGCAAAAATTGGGCCAGTGGCTCAGTAGCTCATCAGGCTTCATATCAATTTTGCTTTAGGGTGTTGCAAATGTGGTTCCTCCCTTACTTTGGACCACAGGGTCACCAAATGTACAATTTGATTTCCTCCTTATCTAATTTAGGAGTTTGCACACAAAGTTTCAGCTTTCAAGGCCTGATGCTCCTTGAGAAAAGATAAAATTAGGTTAAAGGGTGTGGCCTCTGAGGCCCTTATAGGGACTACAAAAGCTATAAATCATAATCCTCACTAGTCAAAGAGTATATTGACAAGGTTTCAGCTTTCTGGGCCGGCCTATTGCTCCTGGAGAAGAAGATGAAAATAGGTTTTAGGGCGTGGCCCCTGTGGCTCTTATAAGGGTCACCACAGGGTCACCAAAGCTACAATTTATAATCCCCACTAGTCAAGCAGTCTGTACACAAAGTTTCAGCTTTCTAGGCCTATACTAGTATATTGTTCTGGAGAAGAAGATGGAAATATGAAATAGGTCTTTTACCAAACTCGCTTTTGCACGCAACAACTCAAAATTTTCAAAATTGTTAATACCGCCAGCAAAATTAGTGGATTGCCGTTCAAAAATATTTCTTTTATCTATGTCATTCAGTGACAGGTGTGGGAATCCTGGCTTCAAGCGAACAGACTTGGTTTTCGGACACCTCATTGGTCAATCTGCAAAGGGCTATCCCAAGTGACGTCGGGGATTCCCTTCATAATATGTTGTGTCCCATATGTCATTCATTTATTTTGTTAATTGTGCGTATTTAATTTTAGAAATGGACATGACATGACATTAGGCCTGTTTGTTCGTATTATTACAACATGGTCTGTACTGCATGTACAACTTTGAAGAAGTGCGAAGTTGTACACTCAAATACTCTTGACCCTAATATGACTGTTTACTTATGGTATTGATACAGGGGAAACGTTTACCCTTCGCTTTCAATCGATGTAATGTTATTCGCATTTTGACAGCACCCAGTGTCATTGACGATGCAGGATGAGTTGTCATCGTGTGGCCTAGAATCCGGATCAGTTTTGATCTCAGATTCAATGTATACTTGAGTCACAGCACTGCTGTCATTCTGCGTTTCCTCATCAACAAACGTGATCAAATCTTCGAATGACTCCGTGCCTTTGTTACTATCATTACTATCTGAGAATTCCATAGCGTAAAAGTTTGATGTAGTCGATGCCGTAGATCGAGAGCCTAAACGTGGCTGTAAAATTCCATTTGATTGGACCAAATAAAGCGAAACGGCCAATCAAAATATGTATACTATAGCTATCCAAAGCGGAAGCGGAAACCGATTTCTCTGCCAACAACTCGGCCTTTTTCCGGTAGCCATCCAAAATGGTGAGACTGAGATCATACATTGTGTTTCAATCCTAGGCATCACTTCAACCTAGATTGATTATGGCTTGTATACTTATGCTATTCTAAATCATCAATATGATTTCTTTACATTGAACTCTTTATGTTTGATCATTTGTCGTCTTAATCGTGCGATATGGTGGGTTGTTATCGTTATCCGAGTTGACGCATGTTGTTTCTTTACGTCTATAATGTTTTAATCTTATACAGCTAACATTCCTTATCCTTGGACAAGATTAAGGGTTAGACCAAATATAACCGTCCGCTTTGATACTTTTGATTTCACACTATGTGTCAAGACGTTTAAAACCTGCAAGCCTATTGTATATTTCAACTGTTCCAAACGATGTAACAACACATTAATGTCATTAATATATGTTACACGATAATTGTGCAATATATCTGTAGAGCTTGTTTGCCACCTATTTAATGTGACATTGTTATTTTTCAGGGTTATCGTGGACGGAGGAAAGTCCTTAAGCGAGTAACAGCTCCCAAATCATGGATGCTAGACAAACTTGGTGGCGTATTCGTAAGTTCATAGTCCTGTCCCTATGGTTGGTCTTAACATTTTACATACATCAAAATTAGTACTAAATAAGCAATGTTCTTTTAAGACGGCACAAACATCCTCTAAAATGTAACTACAAAATTTCTTCCGTCTGTGGAAAACATTTATAGTGTCATTTGAACTCTTGCAAACCACCACAAATTTTTTCAAAAGTACTACTTAAAAATAAAAAGTAGTGCAGATATTCTCAACCTAATGTTAGCAGCATTTCCTTGATAACGGCTTTAGTATCTACACTATAACGTTACATCTCTTTGCAATAAAGAAGTTGTAAATCCATATAATTTGTATTTCTTCATCATACCAACTTCTAAAATGCCAATAAAAGAAAACTAAAGATTTCTTAAAAATCTACTCTTATAGATGCCTCTGCAATATGTTTATTCATTTGTAGTGTGCTTATAAAGATTCATATTCTAGGTCAGCAGTGGAGCCTAAAATGATTTTACCATAATAGGGACACTGTCCATAATGTTAAGTTGAAGTAACCAACCTTATGACAAAAAGACATTGGCTTAGGTGATATTGATAACCATATTTCTATGATATCCATTTATAGAGTGCGCATATCCATCCTCTGTGGCTGACGCTATTTCTACGTTTTAACATGAATGTTGTGCATCCACAAGCATTTGAGACATCAATATTTTAGTGAATGTGTAGACTTATGACGATGGTCATGTCCCGATATGATGCATATCGCTAAAGAACGATTTGATTCGATACATGTCATGAAACACTATCTTAAGGGAATCTTATAACAAAAAACAAAACAGAGGCTTTGTCAAACCTCTTGATTTTTAGCTCATCTGGCCTGTAAGGCCCGATGGGCTTATGGCATGGCATGGTGTCCGGCGTCCATCCGTCCGTCCGTAAACTTTGTGGAATTTCGACTTCTTCTCCAGAACCATAAGGCCTAGAAAGCTGAAACTTTGTGTACAGACTCTTTGGCTAGTGAGGATTATAAATTGTAGCTTTGGTAGCCCTGTGACCCCTAATAAGGGCCACAGGGGCCACACCCTAAAAACCTATTTTCATCTTCTCCAGAACCATAGGGCCTAGAAAGCTGAAACTTTGTGTACAGACTCCTTGACTAGTGAGGATTATAAATTGTAGCTTTAGTGGCCCTGTGACCCCTAATAAGGGCCACAGGGGCCACACCCTAAAAACCTATTTTCATCTTCTTCTCCTGAACCATAAGGCCTAGAAAGCTGAAACTTTGTGTACAGACTCCTTGACTGGTGAAGATTATATATTGTAGCTTTGGTGGCCCTGTGACCCCTAATAAGGGTCACAGGGGCCACGCCCTAAAAACCTATATTCATAGTCTTTTCCAGAAGCATAAGGCCTAGAAAGCTGAAACTTTGTGTACAGACTCCTTGACTGGTGAAGATTATATATTGTAGCTTTGGTGGCCCTGTGACCCCTAATAAGGGTCACAGGGGCCACGCCCTAAAAACCTATATTCATAGTCTTTTCCAGAAGCATAAGGCCTAGAAAGCTGAAACTTTGTGTACAGACTCCTTGACTGGTGAAGATTATATATTGTAGCTTTGGTGGCCCTGTGACCCCTAATAAGGGTCACAGGGGCCACGCCCTAAAAACCTATATTCATAGTCTTTTCCAGAAGCATAAGGCCTAGAAAGCTGAAACTTTGTGTACAGACTCCTTGACTGGTGAAGATTATATATTGTAGCTTTGGTGGCCCTGTGACCCCTAATAAAGGTCACAGGGGCCACGCCCTAAAAACCTATATTCATAGTCTTTTCCAGAAGCATAAGGCCTAGAAAGCTTAAACTTTGTGTACAGACTCCTTGACTAGTGAGGATTATGAATTGTAGCTTTGGTGACTCTGTGGCCCCTAATAAAGGCAACATGAACGTCTTTCAAATCTATTTTCATCTACTTCTCCTGAAGTATAAGGCCTAGAAAACTGAAACTTGTCGCCTATACATATACTTAATTTTATGATTGGTGCCCCTGTGGCCTCTACAAAGGGGGAATCACATTGGCCACACTCTACAGCATAATTGATGATGAAGCCTGATGAGCTACAGAGCCAATGGCTCTATTTTTAGGTTAAATAAGCAACTTAAAGGTCTAGATATGCATCATCATGCTCACATTGTATCACTACGTATTATATTGTCAGATTAAATTTGATTCTCAATGTATCGATATATCTTACAACACTAAGGAGACATCAAAAGTTTGTTTAGCAATTTTATTTTGGGAACTTTGCGAGGAACATAAGAATTAATCAGAAATTTGCTTTGATTTTTGCAACTAGACAACAGAAAATTTGCCAAAAAAGCCAACATGAAGGCTGGCATGAATGGTTCAACTGTCTGGTCTCTGAATGCTGTGGTTTGTTTGATGCAGGCACCCCGTCCAAGCACTGGTCCTCACAAGCTGAGAGAAAGTCTCCCTATGAGCATCCTGATGAGGAACAGACTCAAGTATGCTTTGACCTATGATGAAGTTAAGAAAATAGTCAATCAGCGACTTATCAAGGTTGATGGCAAAGTTCGCACAGACAAAAACTTCCCTACTGGTTTCATGGGTATGTCTGATAAATAGAATTTTACTACTCCATATATTTGTCCCAAACAGTTGTGTTATATATATTATCTGGGGTTGAAATTAGTCCTATTGGGGTACTAGCCATTCCAGTTTTGCATCCAGGCCGCTTAATTGGGAGAAATGCGATGTTAATAAATCATAAAAATAAATCACTCACTCAATATTAATATAAATGTGGGGGAGTAATCCCGCAAAATTACATTAAATCTCGCAATCTAGACGAACTACTGCGCAACCTACCTGGATTATTATATTTCCAACTCTTTACATATTTTGATCAATAAAAACTAATTATTGTAATAACTTCACATAATCAATCGTAAAAGTCGCTTCTTGGTTACCGTTGCAATCAGCAAATCTCATTTGATTCCGTCTTGGTGAAAAACTCATGTATCTGAGGTAATGAATAAAGTGATAGCATTTCCGAATGAATGACATGCGCACTACCTCCCAAATAAGTACAGGACAATGGCCTCTCTACAGGATTCCGTCAGATCGTAGATTTGTGACAAGTAACAACGTAATATTAAATAAGGAAGCAAATCTATGATTTGATTTCAATGAGATTGGGTTAACTCGGACTGCTTAAATGTACAACTTTGCAATCTTAAGCAGTTATTAAGGAAAATATTTTAACTTTTTCATTTGTTAGTGGCCCATATCGAAGTCACAGCTATGTACCAATAGTTTTGATCAACTTGAGGCCAACATTAACTTCCTGCAGACGGTCGCTGATTGCATTTTGTATGCCATCGGCATTACCAAATGTTGGAAACAATGTTTATATATGAATTTGATCTTGCTACATATGAAGTGAGGTAATAGTGTGCTACTGGTTTACAGATGAGAACTAGGTATGACAATATGAATCTTCTCCGAAACTATTTGATACTACTTTTATAATCAAAAACCTGCCTTCAACACTGCAAATTAAATGTTGTAATCTTTGTTGCTGTTTTGTCTTCGTGACCCCTAAAAACATTTTCCTCTTCTACAGAGGCAAAAGGCCCAGAAAGATGTAACTTTGTGCACAAACTGTATGGCTATCTTTGAATTATTTTTACTTTATACATGTGAATTATGCTAAGTACTTGTCTTGAAACATGCTCCAAATAATTTGCTTTATTTTGTTGATTTGTGCAAACAACCAGTACAACAGTTTTTGTTTTCAGATGTCGTGACCATTGAAAAGACATCAGAGAATTTTAGAATTCTTTATGACGTGAAAGGTCGCTTCATTGTCCATCGCATCAAACCTGAAGAAGCGAAGGTGAACATTGCTTATTCATTTATGGGATTATTGTAACTCTTGCATCAGTTCATAGCACAGAAACCATTTGTCCCACAAAAGGCCCATTTACATCAAATGTTTCTAGTAACGTTTTTGGCCCTATCGAAGCCTTTCCTATTTTGATGTAGGATATGGTCAAATTGCGGCAAATAGAATCATCTGACAGACGGTCGCTGATTGTAGAAATAATCCTACTTTTGGCATTACCAAATGTTTGATACATCACCTATCCCCTTGAGAATGGTTTTGGTTATGAGTCAACATTGATGCGTACTTGGTTCTGTTCATGAAGTGGTTTTTTTTCATTAAAAATCTTCTCTGCAACCAGAATAAGATACATGATAACTGAACTAAAGGCAATGGGATCTGTTTTTATTATTTTGTATGAATTTATACAGTGTTTATATTGATTTTGGCTCTCAAATTCTTGTAGTACAAACTTTGCCGTGTGAGAAGTGTTGCAACTGCACCAAAGGGGGTACCATACCTGACAACCAATGATGGCCGAACCATCCGTTACCCAGACCCTATTGTCAAGGTTAACGACACTGTGATGGTCGACATTGCTACAGGCAAGATAAAGGACTACATCAAGTTTGAGTCAGGTATGTTATATCTCATCAGTATGATTGTAAGGAACTTTGAATTTAATTTCTGGAGGGGAACTCAAAAACTAAGACCTTGTTCAATGAAACTTCGAAAGTGGATCAGTCAACATGTGTTTGTGCCTTTTTGTATTTTGTGCGCTCCATGGAAACGGAACACTTTTTTAATAGTTGACCAAGCTTTGTCCTCCATAAGGGTCTTTTATGATAGTTATTCAGATGGATTGGGCTAGTCATCTTCTGATGACTTCTGTTGGAATTGGTCAGGATTAAAAGTTTTACTTTAACTGAGTAAACTTGACCTATCAAAGGGCAAGTTTAGCTTTTTCGCACTAATAATGAAAGTAACCAGTTTTCCCTATGTGTGAACGAAGTGAGCATAGGGTGGAAAAAGACTTTCTGCGCCTGGAATCTAAAATTTGGTGTGTCAAGACTTATTTCTCAAAAAATTCAATAAAGACATACATATCTTCAGAATGTTTTGCTCTTGGATTAAACCTCCGCAATTTCATCAATTCACGTAAAATATATTAAATTGAACATTTTAATCTCTCAACACTGCCTCAAATCGTTCTTAGTGTCCATTACCCCCACATGCTTCCATCATAGATGAAGGTCACAGTTACCTAGCGACTTAACCAGGTTTAGTGAAAATGCTTTATTTTAACTATTAACAATTTAAATCATTTCATGATTGTTATACCGAATAAGTGTTCATTAATTGTGACCTTGAAGGTCAAGGTCACCAGATACTATAAGTTACCATGTGTTCGCGAGTTTGATATGGAGATTTATCATTTGTCTGAGTTAAATATCAAACGAAAATGAGAACATTTTGGGACTTTTCTGCTTTTTAGGTGTCTTTTCCACAAAATATTTAATTTAACACATGGGCTTCCCTAAGAACTGTTCTTTCATGATTGTGTTGCTCTTACATTAGTGGTATAAGATACTCTTTTTGAATTGCAGGAAACCTTTGTATGATCACTGGAGGGCACAATTTGGGGCGTGTGGGAGTGATCACTAACAGAGAGAAGCACCCGGGTTCCTTCGACATTGTGCACGTCAAGGACGCTCTTGGACATTCATTTGCAACCAGGTGAGTTTGTTGCCAGTCTGTTCTAGATCTACTGTCTGCTAGTTGCAGAATTGATACCAGCTTCCTTTGTAGGTTGTCTGGATTTCTGTCTGCATAGATCAAGTTGAACATGGTAATCTCGTTCCTAGTTCAGTTACCGCTGTCCTGGATTCATTATTACCAAACAAGTTGCCTCTTATGTTCCCTGAAGCAGCACCGGAGTTGTAGTTTCACTTGACATAATGTATTCAGGTGTCTGTATTCTACATGTAGTATAGATTAGGCAGACAGAAGGGAGTTGATATTCAAGGTCACCATGGCACTTATGACTTGTCAATAATGGTGACCATGACCTTATTTTAACGTCATCATTGAACTTTGACCATTCTTGTCATAATTGATTTCTAATTCTTAGCTTACATTTAGGGATTAAACACGAGTCCATTGTTGTAATATTGACTTAAGGTCACCATGGCACTTTCATCTCTTTTCAAAGTCTTTATGTAATATCTCATGAACTGTTAAACCTTGTCTTAAATTTAGGTAACAGCCATATGAGGGACTATGTTCTAATACCAATCTATAATGTACTCTGGGTTATATAGCACTGTCTGCATTGAAAGCCATGTTGCCTTTGTAATGGTGCTGCACCTGTTCTAATGGCTATAACTTTCCACTTAGCCTTTTGGTTTACCTCACCCTTAGTTCGTGCCAGTTATCATTCATTCACAACACTATGTGTTTTGCCTTATAACTTTATTTTCAATGTTATCACAGTACTTCGTCAAATGCTTGTTAATTCCATTTCATGACATTTCATGAAAAGTTTCATCCAATTTCGACAAATCATACAAGTTACAAGGTATAACAGACACTATTTTTTAGCCATTAATGATTTAGCATGTAGATGTTGCCCTCCGAAAGAGGAGACGGATTAGGGAGAAAGGGTTCAATCATCTAAAGGATGAGCGAATAGAGAAAGTCATAGTGAGAACCTTAACTGATACCCTTATTTGCTTTGTTACAGGTTGAGCTACATTTTTGTGATCGGGAAGGGCAACAAGCCATGGATCTCGCTCCCTAGAGGGAAGGGAGTCAAGTTGTCTATTGCAGAGGAGAGGGATCGCAGATTGGCCATGAAGGCCAACCAGTAGATCTGCCCCTCTCAAACACTGTACGGGAAACACCAATAAACATGTCACAGTGAACCAGTCTTGGGTTATCCATAGTGCATAAATAGATCAATTCAGCTTTTGTCCTGAATGCTTGGCCACAAGAAGGGGATAGTAGTATTCTTCTTCTTTTTTTAATTAAATTTTTATTTCAGAAGTGCCTGTTACAAAAAGGAGAACATGCCCAGGGTGGCATGAACCCATTTACTATTGAAAATGAAGACATTTCTGAGGTTTTTTTTGTTTTTCTACACAAGTCAAGGACAGTTCACTCACTCACACTTTCACACGTTATGCACAGAGAGGATGGACAAATGACAAAAGCATACTGAGATGCTTCATAATTAAACTCATGAATAATAATAGCATATACAAATAAGCTGTAGGAAGGATATTCAACAGATAAAGGATAAACTACAAATTGTTACTGGTCTACAAGACCATGATACATCATCCATTTTTGATAGAATTTAATGTTTTGGCTTTTACAAAAATATCTTTCTTTTCAATATTGTATCTCTCGATCAATATGCTTTTAAAATATTTCATATTTGGAGTGGAAGCATTAAGTTTACATTTATAAATATGGAATTAAGCAAGTAATAAAATGGGATCGAAGACCTCGTCAGAGATAAAACTTTCTTTACATCCAAAGATAACAAGCTCTGATGTAAAAGCCAAGTTACAAACATGAGAAGATTTTTCAAGCAATACTTCTGTAAGTGATTTCCAAAAAGCTTGGACAATACTACATTCCCAGAACAAATGTACAAGAGTTTCAACACTGTCACCACAAAATGAGCATTGGTCACTAGATGCCATATTTATCTTGACCAAATAGGAATTGGTTGGTAACAAACGAAGTATTCTAAGTTTGGTGTCAGGTGTTGTCTTTACTGCTTTTGTGAATATATCGTCCCAATTGAATGTAATTGAAAATAGGTTCTCCCATTTTATTTTCGACATGAAGATCTCTTTTGAATTGGATAGTATATTATAGTAAAATTCTGCTCCCTTTTTGACTGAAAGAATACTTCTGACAATTGGATTATCAAGAAGTTTATACAAAACAGGTTTTTCAATAGAAAGTTTCTTAAAGAAACTCTTAATGGCACTTACAATGCCGTAATATGTAATAAAATTAACCTTCAGATCGAACCTTTCTTCAAACTCTGATGGCGACAAATAGCTCCCATCAGGATTCATGAGGTCTGATATTCTGCTTATACCCCTATCAAACCATGATGATATAAAAACAGGATTGTTGGCGACAGATATACCAATATTATAAAACACTGGCTCAGTGATAAAGTCTTCAAAAGACTTTGGTGAAACCATATCAGCAAATGTTTTAAGTGCCAACATACAATCTTTCCAAAAATAATTATTTATCTCATCAATGCATTGTTTGGGAAAGACAGAACCAAAACTGGAAATAATCACACAATCCGGAAAAGAACTGAGCAGTAGGGACTTCCATTTAGGAGAACTCAACATTAACAGACACCTGACCCATGTGGCGTTCACTAATGCCTACATGGAAGAATGCCTACAGTTTATCAAAACATATTCATGCACCAGTGGCTTTAAGTTAAGCAACCTTTACCCTATTAGCAAAGTGGAATGTTCCAATGGTGGTACACTAATGCCTACAGTTACATGTGATGGTTAGCAAACTGGAATGTTCCAAGCCTAAAATGATAACAAAACACAATCGATATTTCCACCGATATTTAATTTAACATGTTTTTTTTCAACATGTACATGATAAACACAGTCACTCGGGCCAATTTAACATGATCACATGTTTTCCACAATATCTCTACAACATATACATACAACGTCGTCTGTTGAACCTTGTCACTCAGGAGATGTAGGAGACGTTCATAGGTGCGGCGTTGACGATTAAGTGTAAGGCTTGGTAGTTATTAATAATAATGTTTTATATAATTTAGTTTGTAGTAGGAATACTGAAAGTTATTGGTAATTTTAGGTATTGGCTATCAGTTGTTGTTATCAGTGGGTTGTTAGCGCTTACATTTTCCAGGAGTTACCCCCTGTGTTTTTGATATTTATCAATGAGACAGCTGTTGTTGGATTGAGTTTTACGTGTTCTTCACCATTGGGTGATATCGCCGACGTGGGGAACTGTGCCTTAATTAATTCCAATGAATGGGGAAATAAAATTTAGAATAGGTCATAGATACCCAAATAAAGTAAATAAAAGTTCATATATAAATATATTGATAAATAGATGAATGGAGTTATACTTTTCTTTTTTGCTTGGTATACTTAGTACGTAATCCGCCGTTGTTTCCATCGTTTTAATCTTTGCAATGTGCGGGTTTTTTTTCTTGTAGGTCATCTGATTGAGACTGTACCTATGCAAAGTGCAGAAGGTGGTCATTCCATACACCCATACATCTATCTGCTCGTTTATTCTCTACTGTAGGCATTACTCCAAACTAATTGGAATAGTTCACTTATGTGCAGGTAGGCGTGTCGCTGTCACAACATTCAGTGTAGGCATTGTTCCGTGTCGCTGTCACAACATTCAGTGTAGGCATTGTTCCCTGTAGGCATTATTAACCCTAACCGTTTTCACAGCTGATTGATTACGCTCTCTTAATGAAAGGCTGATTAAAGGTGTTGATTTAACAAATTAAGAAAAATCAAGCCCAGTTTTTATTTTGCTGAAATATCATTGAACGAAAATCAAGAAGAGATCAGTGGAGGTACGTTGAAATAAATAATAAACTGAGAAGCATTAATAATTGAATCATCTTATTCAAAGCACCAAGTTGATTGTAAGTGCAATGTTCAGTATTGGAGTGAAGGTTGCCAAGTTGAATATCTACAAGCTTTCAATTAAATGAAGGATGATTTTTTACTCAAATATATCCTGAACAATGAAAATGATAATTTAGGTGTGGAATTCTGTCACTGTCAAATGCTTGTTACTAACGGTACACGGATGGGACTGGAAGCCTAATTGCTTGTTACTTACGGTACACGGATGGGACTGGAAGCCTAATTGCTTGTTACTTACCATACACGGATGGGACTGGAAGCCTAATTGCTTGTTACTTACGGTACACGGATGGGACTGGAAGCCTAATTGCTTGTTACTTACGGAACACGGATGGGACTGGAAGCCTAATTGCTTGTTACTTACGGTACACGGATGGGACTGGAAGCCTAATTGCTTGTTACTTACGGTACACGGATGGGGCTGGAAGCCTAATTGCTTGTTAGTTACGGTACACGGATGGGACTGGAAGCCTAATTGCTTGTTAGTTACGGAACACGGATGGGACTGGAAGCCTAATTGCTTGTTACTTACGGAACACGGATGGGACTGGAAGCCTAATTGCTTGTTACTTACGGAACACGGATGGGACTGGAAGCCTAATTGCTTGTTACTTACGGTACACGGATGGGACTGGAAGCCTAATTGCTTGTTACTTACGGTACACGGATGGGACTGGAAGCCTAAGTGCTTGTTACTTACGGAACACGGATGGGACTGGAAGCCTAATTGCTTGTTACTTACGGTACACGGATTGGACTGGAAGCCTAATTGCTTGTTACTTACGGTACACGGATGGGACTGGAAGCCTAATTGCTTGTTACTTACGGTACACGGATGGGACTGGAAGCCTAATTGCTTGTTACTTACGTACACGGATGGGACTGGAAGCCTAATTGCTTGTTACTTACGGTACACGGATGGGACTGGAAGCCTAATTGCTTGTTACTTACGTACACGGATGGGACTGGAAGCCTAAGTGCATGCATTTTAGATGGGGTCTACTAAGATCTCCATTCCCATCGCTATTAACAAGTAAACAAAATGACAAAATTTGACTTCAATGGTTTTTAATTCATATCAAGAAAAATATAGAGTTATTTCAATACTGTGCATAACATGAAATTCATATATTTACAGTGTTATAAATAAAAAGATGAACATTAATCATGACAATCAATGGTAAACATTCTGATAATTCTCCACTATATTCTGAATCCACAGTAACTTAGCTGACAATTTTATTACCTAGTTTTGAAATCAGCTGTCCTTTCCAGCATGCCAATCAAATAGTTTCAATCATGACACCTACACTTTGTCATTACTGTAGGTGTTGGTAGAAATTGGTTTTGATAGCGTATATTGTTGGTTTAGCATCGATCAAAACATGTTAAACACCAACTCACTCACTCACTAGCATAGAAAAGCAGACACTCTTTCAGTACAAATAACCAATTACCTTTCTTTTCCTGAAGGAGCAGTCTATGGTTACTCTCGTTGTTTCTTAGTCTAGATTTCAGAAGCTCAATGAATTTGTTCATAACTATCTACTATAGAACTATTGCGATGAGCCTGCAGCCATTTGATTGGCTAAGTGGATGATGGAGATGTGGATCCACAGTATAGTGGTGAGTTCCCGCACAATTACTCTGGATGCATTCTTCACTTCCTTCATAGATCGTAACTTGGCTTGGTCAAACAACAAATCTTTGTATACTAGGAAGGAAATTTGCAGATTGTCCTTAAATTACTAATTATGCGAGCATGGTAAATAACCGTTTTATACAAAACAAACACTCTTACTGACATTTTGGAATCAAATACTGAAAGTGATGCAGTTTGTGCCTTGATGTGAGAAGCACAAGTTTGATGGTTCACATTCAAGTTGATGCAACCTTGACATGGTTGACTTTATTGCTTTGGAGGATCTTCCTGCTACTGAACAGCTTGATAAAGATGGATTGTAAAAATAAATGTAATAAAAAAATATCATCAAATACCATCAAATGGTCGGAAAATAACTGAGAGACAGACGGCCGACAGTTAACTGTTCTTGATTGATGTAACCAAAAGCTTTGAAATTATGATCTAAATTACTATCATGTTTAAGCCTCTATTTAACAGTCCTGAAGCTGCAATAAGACAGACACGCTTCCAGGATAAATCGATGTCTAGACATGGGATGTGAAGAGTGCTTCACATGTCAACTTTGTTGTTCTACAACAGTATTCTGAAAGAGATTTACAATCATATGTCAACTCATACACCAACTGATGCACATTGGCAATAACTTTTTAGCAGCCCTGACTAAGGTTGGGTCTGCTTTGTGTTTTTGCGCAGTTTGCGCCACACATGTTTGAATGGCCCTAACTCTTTTCCTCTAAGCTTTCCAGAAACCAAATACATTATGTCACTGTCTATACCTCGTGTTCACGAACTATTTTGACATGTTTACTTTCAAGGTCAAAGACCAAGGTCACAAGCTATGAAATCACTACAAAAAATCCATGTAAACAAGGTAACTTGAAAAGTTTTTGTGCTATGAAGCTCTAACTTCGAAAATATCATCTTTGGAGAAGTGAAAAAAATTGAAAAGGTTTCCGCTACAATACATCAAAGGTCAAGGTCACAGCAAGGTCGCCACTTAAGCATGGTTTAGCAAAAATTCTTAATTATTGCATAAACACTACTTCTAGATTAATGTATACGTTATCTTTAATTATCAACACTTTTTATCATTACATGATTGCTACACTCAATGAAAAGTGTTGGTATAACTTTAACTCATTAAGCTTTTCAGAACTTATGTACATGATTTACTGTTTACACTTCAGTGAAATTACTGTGATATGTCCAAATTAAACGTCAAGGTTACGAGTTACAACTTCAAACAAACTTGTGCTGTGAAGAGCAAAATTTTGAAAAGGTTTCTGCTACAATCCATAAAAATGGTATTGAGAAAATCTATTTAAACCATTAACCTTATGATCACTTTTAAAAAAAAATTATCAATGAAAAGGATAATTAATTGTTGACTTTCAAGGTTACCAGATAAAATAGAGCTATTGACTCTGTAGCTCATCAGGCTTCAAAACAATTTTGCTTTAGGGTGTGGCAAATGGGGTTCTCCCCTTAGTAGGGTCCACAGGGTCACCAAATGTACAATTTATAATCCTCCTTATCTAACTTAGGAGTCTGTAGACTAGGCTTCAGCTTTCTAGGTCTTACGCTTCTGAAGAAGATGATAAAATAGGTTTTAAGGGCGTGGTCCCTTTGGCCCTTATTAGGGGTCGAGGGCCACGAAAGCTACAAATTATAATCCTCACTAGTCAAGGAGTATGTACACAAAGTTTCAGCTTTCTAGGCGTTCTGCTTCTTGTGAAAAGATTAAAATAGGTTTTTAGGGCGTGGCTCTTGTGGCCCTTATTAGGGTTCACAGGGTCACCTAAGCTTTAAATTATATTCCTCACTTGTCAAGGAGTATGTACACAAGGTTTCAGCATTCTAGACCTTACACTTCTGTAAAAGAAGATGAAATATGTTTTTAAGGTGTGGCCCTTGTGGCCCTTATTAGGGGCCACAGGGCCACCAAAGCTACAATATTTAATCCTCACTAGTCAAGGAGTCTGTACACAAAGTTTCAGCTATCTAGGCCTTATGCTTCTAGAGAAGAAGATGAAAATAGGTTTATGGGCGTGGCCCCTGCTGCTTTATTAGGGGCTACAGGGCCACCAAAGCTAAAAAAAATTATCCTCACTAGTCAAGGGGTTCGGACACAAAGTTTCAGCTTTCTAGGCCTTATGCTTCTGGAGAATCAGATGAAAATAGGTTTTAAGGAAGTCGAAAATGCACAAAGTTTACGGACGGTTGTGGGACGACTTGCCATGTCATAAGCTGGCCAGATGAGCTGAAAAGTTTAGTTCACCCTTGATTTCAAAATAAAGTTCAGTGACTTGATTGCACATAAATATGGACGCTTTATATCTGCAACACCAGCTTGTTCTTGTGGCTATAACTTTGAAGATTCTATCCATTACTTCCTACTGTGTCCTTTTTATAGCGACTTACATCAAAATATGTATTTCTTTCAAAAGGCTTTGACCTTAAATCCATTTAGTTCGGAAATAGTAACTCTAGCTCAGGTGAAAATATTGAATTATTACCAATTGTTTATCAATATGTCATATTGATACTATCAAACTTTATTGGCAATGTTTGTTTAATCAGATTGCATTTTGATATATTGTCATTTTACTGTTGCTGTTGGTGTACAATTTACAAGTATATAATCGTCCTATTGTAAATTCATCATGACATTATATTGTATTTATGTATCCAGAGCAGTATTAATATAAGCATTTGCTTGTTAACCAACATTTTCAATAACATGACACCATTTAGAAAGTTTGGCAATAAGTTTCAAAATTTCCTTTCTTCAATCCTCATTGTAGTTTTAGTACAATCAACTGGTTATAGAATATATCTTATTTTCACGGTTTCTACATCATTAACCCAATATTGCCTGTTCTGATCTATGTGTAGAGCAAGCAACATTCAGGAAACACCACATACTGATTATTTTACACATACACATATATACAATGCCAATATAAATCGGTTTGTTCTCAAAAGAGTTTACATAAGAAATTTAACTTATGAAAAGTAGACATGTCATGATAAAAGTAAAATACCATGTTATAAATTAATATCTAAAATACATAATTGATGTATACTTGAACAATGTGTATAAGCTTGTATTTTTCTATCTTACAAATTAAAACAAATTTCAACAAAAAAAGGGGATGTGACAAATTGTGTCAAATACTGGCAAGAACATTCTGCAGTGATGGAGACATCTCCTCCGGGAAGATGGTGTTGAGGTCAAACTCTTGAGGGTCTGCATCATATAGTCTCTATGTAAACAACAGATATAAACAAGCAACAGCATTTCTTCCTATAACAACAACGTGAAATACATACCAATGATTGTTAAAGACATTTGGCTGTTGAAAATATGAACTAGATAGTTTCTATCTAAAAGTTTTCAGTAGCATCTTGGTAAACACTCGCTTGATAAAAACACCACTCCACTTGTAAAACGAGTATTGCGTGGAAATATAGTAACAAGATGAAATAAAATAACAACTTTCCTAATGAATAAGAGTTTAAAATTAATGAAATTACGTAGAAAATAGTCATAGTTAATGAAAAGTAGAGTAACCAATTGCTGTAGTAATTAGGAAATAGTCCTGGTGAAAGTAAATTGGAAGGCACTGACTGACTGACTGACCACCTACAGACATGTCCACAGTCAGGACTCCTTGCTGACCTGCACTCACGAGTTGTTACACAGTTAAGTCCACAGACAAGGTCCATTATCTCTAAACCTGCACTCACGAGTTGTTACACAGTTAAGTCCACAGGCCAGGTCCATTATCTCTGACCTGCACTCACGAGTTGTTACACAGTTAAGTCCACAGGCCAGGTCCATTATCTCTGACCTGCACTCACGAGTTGTTACACAGTTAAGTCCACAGGCCAGGTCCATTATCTCTTAACCTGCACTCACGAGTTGTTACACAGTTAAGTCCACAGGCCAGGTCCATTATCTCTAAACCTGCACTCACGAGTTGTTACACAGTTAAGTCCACAGGCCAGGTCCATTATCTCTAAACCTGCACTCACGAGTTGTTACACAGTTAAGTCCACAGGCCAGGTCCATTATCTCTAAACCTGCACTCACGAGTTGTTACACAGTTAAGTCCACAGGCCAGGTCCATTATCTCTAAACCTGCACTCACGAGTTGTTACACAGTTAAGTCCACAGGCCAGGTCCATTATCTCTAAACCTGCACTCACGAGTTGTTACACAGTTAAGTCCACAGGCCAGGTCCATTATCTCTAAACCTGCACTCACAAGTTGTTACACAGTTAAGTCCACAGGCCAGGTCCATTATCTCTAAACCTGCACTCACGAGTTGTTACACAGTTAAGTCCACAGGCCAGGTCCATTATCTCTAAACCTGCACTCACGAGTTGTTCCACAGTTAAGTCCACAGACAAGGTCCATTATCTCTGACCTGCACTCACGAGTTGTTCCACAGTTAAGTCCACAGACAAGGTCTATTACCTCTGACCTGCACTCACGAGTTGTTCCACAGTTAAGTCCACAGACAAGGTCTATTACCTCTGACCTGCACTCACAAGTTGTTCCACAGTTAAGTCCACAGACAAGGTCCATTATCTCTGACCTGCACTCACAAGTTGTTCCACAGTTAAGATCACAGGAACTTTGATTAATCTCAGGCTTGCAATAACGAGTTGTTCTAGAATATAGGAATTGGTATTCCTTTCTGACTGGTGATGGGTTGTTCCTCGAGTTCAACAACATCAGTATATTTATAGGACTTCTCCAGCAAGAGAGAACATAGCAAAACAGAAAGCTATCTTTGTGTATGTCAAGTATTAAGTTTGAAAATCAAACTCTAATCTACCTCTAACAGTCAAGAAAACAATTCCTCATCTTGTGAGGAAAACTTGAAGTCACAGGCAGTGTTTGTTTGATCCAAACAAGTCTCACAAAAATTCCAAATGTTATAATTAAACATGTTATATAAATTTGTTGTTTATCTTAAGTTATTAGCTGAATTTATAACAGTGCTTTTATGAGATGCAGGAGCAATGTGTAGTGACTGGAACCAGGCTGGACCTCGGAGAAACTGTGGCGGGAGGGAAAGGGAGATGTGTCCTATCTTACGTTTCCTTTTCTACCTACCACTTTCATAAGTCTATAAATTGTTGTGTCAGCTGTAAGTGTCCATCAAGTCTGATAAGGCTTGCTGTGTAGTTTGATTGGTGTGTGATGAAGATGAGGGAAGCTGTTTGATGCTGATGGGAGGAGACTTGAAAGGGTCACACAGGACTCCTGTCTCGCTGCCGTCACCTCGCCGGCCGATGCTTGCTGCGGTGGGATAGGATTGCTCTCCACATTCTGCACAATGTTCCACCCCTATGAAGAAGATATCCAAATAGTCACATCATCATGATTGTTTTCCTCAATGCAGAAATTAATTGAAGTGGATAACTATAATTATTGTTAAACTGAAAGTAAACTTATTTATCAATCTTTAACAATTGATCATCTTAGGTTGTCATTTATCAAATAAAAGAAATTTTCCATCCTTAGCCCTTACAGGTTTAACAGATAACACTTTTATTTAAATTTTGAAAAGCAGTCTTCATAAAGAAGTCTGCAACCATAGCTTTCTGTTCTTGAGAAGGAGATAAAAGTTTTTTTTGAATGTGTACTTTGTGTTCTTTATATAAATGTCATGAGAGTTAACGAATATGCAGTTTACACAAAGGCCCAAAAGTGAGAGAATTACTTGAGTTGGAGGCGAGCGAGGTCGTCCCGGGTGGCGAGTTCCAGCAGGTCCTGGAGCGTGTACTCCTCCTGACACACCTGCAAGTCAAGCAGGGGAATCATACGGGGCACTGAGCATGCCTCTTGGACACCGGACCACGTCATAAACCCAACTTGTCTAATAGGTCTGATGAGCTCATACTGGTTTTTGCATGGTATTTATCAGGGTCGACATTGTCACCAAATCTTAAAGAGGGGGTAGACTTCTAGTGTCGTAAGGTTCTAGGTCAGAAACTGAAAAACCCACTTAGTTGACGGACAACCTAGGCGGGATGAACTAAGGGGATGAGGGGTGATATAAGATAAGATATGAGAGCCTACCTTATGTATTGTGTCCTGGTCGAAGTGGTGGGTGGAGAGCCATGACACGAGCTCGGAGTCGGGTATCACCTGGATCTCGGGCACACCTGCAGCATGAATGTCTCATTACAATAGTATATAGCGCGTCACCTGGATCTCGGGCACACCTGCAGCATGAATGTCTCATTACAATATTATATAGCGCGGCAAAGGTCGCTTCTCAAATATGTTAAGTTTGGTAATGAAAGCCGTTTTTGAAAGACACATTTGATTGGCCGCTTAGACCTATCTGACCCTTTTTGTGACGTCATTAACAGAATCAGCCTCGTTATCTATACATCTATCATAACAAAACCACAGAAAAAGAAAAAAAAAATTAACGATTTTCAGAAAATGTTTTCCACTCAGTTAGATAAATCTTTTGACGATGAAACACTACTAAGCATTTGGTGTAAAAAAGATATCCACATATGGCGGTATTTCAGTTGAAATAATGATGTGTTTCTCAGTATAGTCTGTTTATTACGTCACACCCACGCGAGTTTTATGGCCCCTAACCCAGGTGGGTTTTTCACAGCCAATAATTACGCTGAAAGGCTAATCAAAGGTGTTAATTGGACAAATAAACAAAAAATCAAGTCCAGTTTTTATTTTGTTGAAAAATCTTTGAACGAAAATTGAGAAGTGGTAAAGTCAAGGTTAGTGAATGTTTAAGATGACGTTACCAAAAGACACACGCAGTGTGCAGACTTTACTTAAGTTTGATTAGCTGTTTTCGTGATTACTGATTTAAGTTTTGTTTTCTGTTATTCTATGTTTTATTTGGAAACAAATTCTGCATTGCATAACTTACACATGTTATAGAATTAAAATGAAATAGTTTTTAAGCATGTTTCGGCTAGTAGTTTTACGTAACACGATTCATAACATTTAAGGCGGGTTGTATGATGCCATTTTGTTCACATTAAGGGTCAAGGCCGTTCATGCGGTGATGGCTCATCCGTTAACGGCAGTAAAAATAAAATGAATATATTTTCTTCTGACATGATGGTAAGATAAATTTGATGTATGCTTCTCCCTTGGGTAATACAATCTGATGTACCATCTTTGTAGAAATGTCAGCCCTCGCCTTGTGGCTACAAAGATGGTACATCAGACTCTATATGACCCTCGGTTGGTTAAGTTGCATGGTTGGTGCAAACCCTATTTCATATTTTGGAAGGCTTCTCTGTAGAAAAGATATTTAATTGCTTCAGTTGACTAAGTTGATGTTGAGATGAGGCCCTGGTGTGTATATATATATATACATCAATCAGCTGGTTAGAGTGGGGATCTATCTCTAAGGTATGTATCTAATATGTATTTTTATAATCAAGGGTATGGCATAACGACAGTTTTATATGGTAACAGCTCCTTGAATGAGGCCACTAATAGTAAAATCTTGAACTCATTGCATCAATTTATCAGAAAGAGCAAGCGATTTCTAAAAATATTTAAATTTTGAACTGCAGCTAAATCCATTATTATTAGGCATACCCAACAATACAACAATATGACAACTTTCTTTATGTAATCATTGTTTGGATATCTTATGCAGATATTACTCTGTTTTCATTACTATTTTCATTTCATTTGTACCAGTCTTTGTAATTGTGTACTGGAGTGGCGTTTATATAAGCCCGAGTGGCTTGTTCACCAATCCATTTTTCTTTATGAAATAAAATATGTTTAAACCATCTCTAAGGTATGCAGAGCATGTCCTCTACTGGCAGTGCTTCTATACAAGTGGAGGTAGCAACCTGAGTGATCCTGGCACTATCTTGACACGTGGATAACACATTCCAGCTCAATATTTCAGTTCCCAATAGTCGTGAATTCAGTGGCCTATCACTAGAGAACAATATCATGGTTATCAGTGTTGACAGCTTGGTTAATATACACCTATAAGTATGTGAAAAACAAACTGCAAGGACAAGGAAATACAGACAGACAGATGAAACTAGATTAGTGTTTGCGGGACACCGCAAAAACAGAGCAGCCCCGAAACTTGGGGTTTCGCCTTAACCTGTTCCGCCTTCTACAAGCCTCAGCATATTGGGCATTTTCTTTTGACCTTGACGTTTGACACTCAAGGTCACGCAATCAAAGAATACCTTTCATTGAAAATAACATTTATGTATCGAATTAAAGTGTTTAAAGTTAAAATAATCCATTTTCTCAATATTTGTTGACCTTGCTGTGACCTTGACCTTTGACAGTTCATACCCAAAACCTTTCCAAAATTTTGTACTTCTCAAGAGATAATATATACAAAATTAAAACTTCATAGCGCAAAAACTTTTCAAGTTAACGCGTTTACAAGGAATGTTTTTGTGATTTTATAGCTCATGACCTTGACCTTTGACCTTGAAAGTGAACATGTCATTTTAAGTCCCCAGAGGTGTAAACAATTATACATGTTTATGAGTTCTGAAAAGCTTAACAGGATTAAGTTATATCCAAATTAGTTGCACATTGCAATAACACAAATCTCATGACCTTGACCTTTGACCTTCAAGGTTACACAATCAATGAACACTCTTTATTGAGTATAACAATCTTCTATTGATTAAAAGTGTTCATAGTTAAAATAAAGCATTTTCGCAAAACCATGCTAAAGTCGTGACCTTGCTGTGACCTTGACCTTGGACAGATTGTAGCGAAAACCTTTTCAAATTTTTTTACTCTTCCAAGGATGATATATACCAAGTTAGAGCTTCATAGCACAAAAACTTTTCAAGTTATCGCGTTAACAAGGAATTTTTTAGTGATTTTATAGCTTGTGACCTTGACCTTTGACCTTGAAAGTGAACATGTCATTCTAAGTCCCCAGAGGTGTAAACACTTATACATGTTTATGAGTTCTGAAAAGCTTAATGGGATAAAGTTATATCCAAATTAGTTGCACATTGTAATAACACAAATCTCATGACCTTGACCTTTGACCTTCAAGGTTACACAATCTATGAACACTTTTCATTGAGTATAACAATCATCTATTGATTAAAAGTGTTCATAGTTAAAATAAAGCATTTTCGCAAAATCATGCTAAAGTGGTGACCTTGCTGTGACCTTGACCTTGAACAGATTGTAGCGAAAACCTTTTCAAAATTTTTTACTCTTCCAAGGATGATACATACCAAGTTAGAGCTTCATAGCACAAAAACTTTTCAAGTTATCGCGTTTACAAGGAATTTTTTAGTGATTTTATAGCTTGTGACCTTGACCTTTGACCTTGAAAGTGAACATGTCAAAATCGTTCCCCCGAGATATAAGCAGTAAGTTATGAATACAAGTTCTGGAAAGTTTAGTAGAAAAAAGTTATAGCCATTAGTATGTGCGCGGCGGACGCGGCGGTGGAAACTGCACAAAACCTGATAGCAGCCCCGTCCTTAGACGGGGTTGCTAATGACGGCTATTTGCAGCCAATACCTTGTGGCTGGGGTAGATATAACAACTTGTAGAAATAAAGACAGACAGTACCTGCTGACAATGGAGGGGAGCCATAGGCCAAACCCTGGTCCTTTAATGATATCAATTGTCTGAAAAAAAAAGAGAAACACTAAATAACACTCAAATCGAATCAATTGTTTTTTCATATTTTAAGCATGTTCGGAATTTTGTGTCAATTCATAAATTATAAAAGATTTCTCAAACTTTCTGGTAATCCGAGAGCAATTTGTAATTGTAATTTGAGAGCAAGTCAAATGAGCATTGGCAGAAAGGCAACGGGCGAGTGTCGTGCAGGCGTATACTGACTGTAGGTGGGAGGTCTGGATCCTGCGCTCATCGATGCTTCGCTGCAGCAGACTCTGGTAACTCCTCTGCACTTCCAGCAGCTCCTTCAGCAGTCTGCATCACAACATCACAACATCTCAACAGCTTATAACTCAACAACTCTATGTAAACAACAGTCTCACCAATTCATTAGGGCCCGCTGCGTTCCTTATTAGAACAACCAACCCGCGGAACATCAAAGGGTGGTATAGCTAGGGAACACTGTAATTATGATTAATCTTACTGTTTACTCAAACAAAAGATTTAATGAAGACACAGTTTTGATATTTGGTATTAACACAACTTGAATGGCATCTACTCTTGATAGCTCAATTATAATCCAAAAAAGAAAATAAATAGATGAGCTGATAAGTCTGCAGATTTAGAAAGCAAATGGTTTAAAAAATGAAAACCATGCAGGCATGAACACTTCAGATTGTGAATGTTGAAATTGTGATACAGTATTTATACGAGGAGGAGCAGGAGCAGGTTTGAGTGACAGGGTGTAATGCCAACTGCTGAGCACCGTCTCCCTACCTGAAGTTCTCTTCCTCCACATGCTCCAGTTCAGACTGCAGCTCACGGCCCGCAGCACGACGGAACGATATAGGTTTCAGTGAGTTAGCGGAGGACACGCCTGATGTGACTACTTCCTCCTCGACTTGCTCCCCCGACATAGGGCCCTCCAGATCTGAAACACAACCGCTCTGTCACTTCAAAGCTTCATGCACTACACCAGACTGACAGACACAGTATAGAGAGAGAAGAGGAGTGAAGCCTACCTGGTGTGAGTATAGAGAGTGAAGAGGAGTGAAGCCTACCTGGTGTGAGTATATAGAGAGAAGAGGAGTGAAGCCTACCTGGTGTGAGTATAGAGAGTGAAGAGGAGTGAAGCCTACCTGGTGTGAGTATAGAGAGTGAAGAGGAGTGAAGCCTACCTGGTGTGAGTATAGAGAGTGAAGAGGAGTGAAGCTTACCTGGTGTGAGTATAGAGAGTGAAGAGGAGTGAAGCCTACCTGGTGTGAGTATAGAGAGGGAAGAGGAGTGAAGCTTACCTGGTGTGAGTGTAGAGAGGGAAGAGGAGTGAAGCCTACCTGGTGTGAGTATAGAGATGGAAGAGGAGTGAAGCCTACCTGGTGTGAGTATAGAGAGTGAAGAGGAGTGAAGCCTACCTGGTGTGAGTATATAGAGAGAAGAGGAGTGAAGCCTACCTGGTGTGAGTATAGAGAGTGAAGAGGAGTGAAGCCTACCTGGTGTGAGTATAGAGAGTGAAGAGGAGTGAAGCCTACCTGGTGTGAGTATAGAGAGTGAAGAGGAGTGAAGCTTACCTGGTGTGAGTATAGAGAGTGAAGAGGAGTGAAGCCTACCTGGTGTGAGTATAGAGAGGGAAGAGGAGTGAAGCCTACCTGGTGTGAGTATAGAGAGTGAAGAGGAGTGAAGCCTACCTGGTGTGAGTATAGAGAGTGAAGAGGAGTGAAGCTTACCTGGTGTGAGTATAGAGAGTGAAGAGGAGTGAAGCCTACCTGGTGTGAGTATAGAGAGGGAAGAGGAGTGAAGCTTACCTGGTGTGAGTGTAGAGAGGGAAGAGGAGTGAAGCCTACCTGGTGTGAGTATAGAGATGGAAGAGGAGTGAAGCCTACCTGGTGTGAGTATAGAGAGAGAAGAGGAGTGAAGCCTACCTGGTGTGAGTGTAGAGAGGGAAGAGGAGTGAAGCCTACCTGGTGTGAGTATAGAGAGTGAAGAGGAGTGAAGCCTACCTGGTGTGAGTATAGAGAGAGAAGAGGAGTGAAGCCTACCTGGTGTGAGTATAGAGAGGGAAGAGGAGTGAAGCCTAGCTGGTGTGAGTATAGAGAGTGAAGAGGAGTGAAGCCTACCTGGTGTGAGTATAGAGAGAGAAGAGGAGTGAAGCTTACCTGGTGTGAGTGTAGAGAGGGAAGAGGAGTGAAGCCTACCTGGTGTGAGTATAGAGAGTGTAGAGGAGTGAAGCCTACCTGGTGTGAGTATAGAGAGAGAAGAGGAGTGAAGCCTACCTGGTGTGAGCATAGAGAGAGAAGAGGAGTGAAGCCTACCTGGTGTGAGTATAGAGAGGGAAGAGGAGTGAAGCCTACCTGGTGTGAGTATAGAGAGGGAAGAGGAGTGAAGCCTACCTGGTGTGAGTATAGAGAGAGAAGAGGAGTGAAGCCTACCTGGTGTGAGTATAGAGAGAGAAGAGGAGTGAAGCCTACCTGGTGTGAGTATAGAGAGAGAAGAGGAGTGAAGCCTACCTGGTGTGAGTATAGAGAGTGAAGAGGAGTGAAGCCTACCTGGTGTGAGTGTAGAGAGGGAAGAGGAGTGAAGCCTACCTGGTGTGAGTATAGAGAGGGAAGAGGAGTGAAGCCTACCTGGTGTGAGTATAGAGAGAGAAGAGGAGTGAAGCCTACCTGGTGTGAGTATAGAGAGAGAAGAGGAGTGAAGCCTACCTGGTGTGAGTATAGAGAGTGAAGAGGAGTGAAGCCTACCTGGTGTGAGTATAGAGAGTGAAGAGGAGTGAAGCCAACCGGGCTGGAGTATAGAGAAGGAAGAGGAGTGAAGCCTACCTGGTGTGAGTATAGAGAGTGAAGAGGAGTGAAGCCTACCTGGTGTGAGTATAGAGAGGGAAGAGGAGTGAAGCCTACCTGGTGTGAGTATAGAGAGAGAAGAGGAGTGAAGCCTACCTGGTGTGAGTATAGAGAGTGAAGAGGAGTGAAGCCAACCGGGCTGGAGTATAGAGAAGGAAGAGGAGTGAAGCCTACCTGGTGTGAGTATAGAGAGGGAAGAGGAGTGAAGCCTACCTGGTGTGAGTATAGAGAGAGAAGAGGAGTGAAGCCTACCTGGTATGAGTATAGAGAGAGAAGAGGAGTGAAGCCTACCTGGTGTGAGTATAGAGAGGGAAGAGCAGTGAAGCCTACCTGGTGTGAGTATAGAGAGGGAAGAGGAGTGAAGCCTACCTGGTGTGAGTGTAGAGAGGGAAGAGGAGTGAAGCCTACCTGGTGTGAGTATAGAGAGAGAAGAGGAGTGAAGCCTACCTGGTGTGAGTATAGAGAGGGAAGAGGAGTGAAGCCTACCTGGTGTGAGTATAGAGAGGGAAGAGGAGTGAAGCCTACCTGGTGTGAGTATAGAGAGAGAAGAGGAGTGAAGCCTACCTGGTGTGAGTATAGAGAGAGAAGAGGAGTGAAGCCTACCTGGTGTGAGTATAGAGAGAGAAGAGGAGTGAAGCCTACCTGGTGTGAGTATATAGAGAGAAGAGGAGTGAAGCCTACCTGGTGTGAGTATAGAGAGTGAAGAGGAGTGAAGCCTACCTGGTGTGAGTATAGAGAGAGAAGAGGAGTGAAGCCTACCTGGTGTGAGTATAGAGAGTGAAGAGGAGTGAAGCCTACCTGGTGTGAGTATAGAGAGTGAAGAGGAGTGAAGCCAACCGGGCTGGAGTATAGAGAAGGAAGAGGAGTGAAGCCTACCTGGTGTGAGTATAGAGAGTGAAGAGGAGTGAAGCCTACCTGGTGTGAGTATAGAGAGGGAAGAGGAGTGAAGCCTACCTGGTGTGAGTATAGAGAGAGAAGAGGAGTGAAGCCTACCTGGTGTGAGTATAGAGAGTGAAGAGGAGTGAAGCCAACCGGGCTGGAGTATAGAGAAGGAAGAGGAGTGAAGCCTACCTGGTGTGAGTATAGAGAGGGAAGAGGAGTGAAGCCTACCTGGTGTGAGTATAGAGAGAGAAGAGGAGTGAAGCCTACCTGGTATGAGTATAGAGAGAGAAGAGGAGTGAAGCCTACCTGGTGTGAGTATAGAGAGGGAAGAGCAGTGAAGCCTACCTGGTGTGAGTATAGAGAGGGAAGAGGAGTGAAGCCTACCTGGTGTGAGTGTAGAGAGGGAAGAGGAGTGAAGCCTACCTGGTGTGAGTATAGAGAGAGAAGAGGAGTGAAGCCTACCTGGTGTGAGTATAGAGAGGGAAGAGGAGTGAAGCCTACCTGATATGAGTATAGAGAGAGAAGAGGAGTGAAGCTTACCTGGTGTGAGTGTAGAGAGGGAAGAGGAGTGAAGCCTACCTGGTGTGAGTATAGAGAGTGTAGAGGAGTGAAGCCTACCTGGTGTGAGTATAGAGAGAGAAGAGGAGTGAAGCCTACCTGGTGTGAGCATAGAGAGAGAAGAGGAGTGAAGCCTACCTGGTGTGAGTATAGAGAGGGAAGAGGAGTGAAGCCTACCTGGTGTGAGTATAGAGAGGGAAGAGGAGTGAAGCCTACCTGGTGTGAGTATAGAGAGGGAAGAGGAGTGAAGCCTACCTGGTGTGAGTATAGAGAGAGAAGAGGAGTGAAGCCTACCTGGTGTGAGTATAGAGAGTGAAGAGGAGTGAAGCTTACCTGGTGTGAGTATAGAGAGGGAAGAGGAGTGAAGCCTACCTGGTGTGAGTATAGAGAGGGAAGAGGAGTGAAGCCTACCTGGTGTGAGTGTAGAGAGGGAAGAGGAGTGAAGCCTACCTGGTGTGAGTATAGAGAGTGAAGAGGAGTGAAGCCTACCTGGTGTGAGTATAGAGAGGGAAGAGGAGTGAAGCCTACCTGGTGTGAGTATAGAGAGAGAAGAGGAGTGAAGCCTACCTGGTGTGAGTATAGAGAGAGAAGAGGAGTGAAGCCTACCTGGTGTGAGTATAGAGAGAGAAGAGGAGTGAAGCCTACCTGGTGTGAGTATAGAGAGTGAAGAGGAGTGAAGCCTACCTGGTGTGAGTGTAGAGAGGGAAGAGGAGTGAAGCCTACCTGGTGTGAGTATAGAGAGGGAAGAGGAGTGAAGCCTACCTGGTGTGAGTATAGAGAGAGAAGAGGAGTGAAGCCTACCTGGTGTGAGTATAGAGAGAGAAGAGGAGTGAAGCCTACCTGGTGTGAGTATAGAGAGAGAAGAGGAGTGAAGCCTACCTGGTGTGAGTATAGAGAGTGAAGAGGAGTGAAGCCTACCTGGTGTGAGTATAGAGAGTGAAGAGGAGTGAAGCCAACCGGGCTGGAGTATAGAGAAGGAAGAGGAGTGAAGCCTACCTGGTGTGAGTATAGAGAGTGAAGAGGAGTGAAGCCTACCTGGTGTGAGTATAGAGAGTGAAGAGGAGTGAAGCCTACCTGATATGAGTATAGAGATGGAAGAGGAGTGAAGCCTACCTGGTGTGAGTATAGAGAAGGAAGAGGAGTGAAGCCTACCTGGTGTGAGTATAGAGAAGGAAGAGGAGTGAAGCCTACCTGGTGTGAGTATAGAGAGGGAAGAGGAGTGAAGCCTACCTGGTGTGAGTATAGAGAGGGAAGAGGAGTGAAGCCTACCTGGTGTGAGTATAGAGAGAGAAGAGGAGTGAAGCCTACCTGGTGTGAGTATAGAGAGTGAAGAGGAGTGAAGCCTACCTGGTGTGAGTATAGAGAGTGAAGAGGAGTGAAGCCTACCTGGTGTGAGTATAGAGATGGAAGAGGAGTGAAGCCTACCTGGTGTGAGTGTAGAGAGGGAAGAGGAGTGAAGCCTACCTGGTGTGAGTATAGAGAGTGAAGAGGAGTGAAGCCAACCGGGCTGGAGTATAGAGAAGGAAGAGGAGTGAAGCCTACCTGGTGTGAGTATAGAGAGTGAAGAGGAGTGAAGCCTACCTGGTGTGAGTATAGAGAGGGAAGAGGAGTGAAGCCTACCTGGTGTGAGTATAGAGAGGGAAGAGGAGTGAAGCCTACCTGGTGTGAGTATAGAGAGTGAAGAGGAGTGAAGCCTACCTGGTGTGAGTATAGAGAGGGAAGAGGAGTGAAGCCTACCTGGTGTGAGTATAGAGAGGGAAGAGGAGTGAAGCCTACCTGGTGTGAGTGTAGAGAGGGAAGAGGAGTGAAGCCTACCTGGTGTGAGTATAGAGAGTGAAGAGGAGTGAAGCCTACCTGGTGTGAGTATAGAGAGAGAAGAGGAGTGAAGCCTACCTGGTGTGAGTATAGAGAGGGAAGAGGAGTGAAGCCTACCTGATATGAGTATAGAGATGGAAGAGGAGTGAAGCCTACCTGGTATGAGTATAGAGAGAGAAGAGGAGTGAAGCCTACCTGATATGAGTATAGAGATGGAAGAGGAGTGAAGCCTACCTGGTGTGAGCATAGAGAGAGAAGAGGAGTGAAGCCTACCTGGTGTGAGTATAGAGAGGGAAGAGGAGTGAAGCCTACCTGGTGTGAGTATATAGAGAGAAGAGGAGTGAAGCCTACCTGGTATGAGTATAGAGAGAGAAGAGGAGTGAAGCCTACCTGGTGTGAGTATAGAGATGGAAGAGGAGTGAAGCCTACCTGGTGTGAGTATAGAGAGAGAAGAGGAGTGAAGCCTACCTGGTGTGAGTATAGAGAGGGAAGAGGAGTGAAGCCTACCTGGTGTGAGTATAGAGAGAGAAGAGGAGTGAAGCCTACCTGGTGTGAGTATAGAGAGGGAAGAGGAGTGAAGCCTACCTGATATGAGTATAGAGATGGAAGAGGAGTGAAGCCTACCTGGTATGAGTATAGAGAGGGAAGAGGAGTGAAGCCTACCTGGTGTGAGTATAGAGATGGAAGAGGAGTGAAGCCTACCTGGTGTGAGTATAGAGAGAGAAGAGGAGTGAAGCCTACCTGGTGTGAGTATAGAGAGGGAAGAGGAGTGAAGCCTACCTGGTGTGAGTATAGAGTGGAAGAGGAGTGAAGCCTACCTGGTATGAGTATAGAGATGGTGGTCTGTACAGCACTGCGCACCAGTCCGTCCAGGGCAAACATCCAGTGGGGCTGTATGCGGTGAGTCTTCAGGCTGACGCTCACCTGCACAACACAACCCACAGTGCTTACTCACAGACACATAACACGTCATAATGTCACAGGAAACATATCCTTTGATAGAGCACTATTCATCTAGAGTAACATGTTTTTGTAAAGAGAACAATGATTGAGTGTACTCACAGCCTCATGCACCACATAGAGGGCCAGCTGGATCTCCATCAGGGTCGTCTGGTCAAAGGTCAGGCTCTCCCGCAGGTCATCTGGAACACACACTCAGCTCAGATTCTTCATTCAATTCAATTCTTTATTCAGGTGTATGTAGGCCACCGACCCATAATACAATGGTATTATACAGCAATCAAGAGGCTTCTTCGCAACTTATTTGCATGGTACAAAACATTTTCTTAAATTTCTTAAACACTCAGCTCAAATCCATGTGTGGGTAACAACTAGTTCACTTTACTCAACTTAAGAGTTACCGGTAATTAATGCAGGAACTCAAGTGCTCTCACATTGACTACATTGAGAATATTTCTGTGTTTAAATACTGACTAAACAAGGGAAAAAGTGAGCATGGCTCATATAACCCTGCAATCTGCTATATACGCTATTGGTCAAAAGTCAGTGAAAGAAACTTTATTAATCAAGGTGTTAAAGTGAAAAGTAAACTTGTCCTTATAGACTATAAGACCTGTTAATCTCTCCAAGTCCAGTTTTAGACTTAAAGGCCATTACTCTGTCAAAAATAATATGTCTGAAATGGTTTTCCAACTTGATCAAGAGTATCATCAGGTGTATCCAAAACCAAAATTTCACTCCTCTAGGTGTAATAGTTTCTGAGAAAATCTGTCCCCATTGGAGCATCAGATCTGTTAATATCTCCAAGTCCAACTTTGCAATCAAGGGCCATAACTCTGTCAAAAATAATATTTCAGAAATTGCTTTCAAACTCAAAGAAGAGTATCATCAGGTTTACCCATACCCAAAATTTCACTCCTTTAGGTGTAATAGTTTCTGAGAAAATCTGTCCCCATTGTACACCGTATAACTAAGTCAAAAGAATGACGTTTCCATGGAAACGACGAAAAAATTTAATTCCAGAAAACTAAGAAATGCTCCAATATGTAGACAAGGTTATGCTTAACAAGTTTGCAAAGTTTGGTTGATGTAGACCTAACGTTTTTGAGATAATTTACCGGACGGAAGGACTTGGTAGCAGGGGTATAATAACTTGGTGAACAAGTTAACACTTTATGCCAATAGTATAAAGTGAGTGCTTACCCAAAGCAGTGTTGAGGGCTCCTATGTTAGGGTCGAGGATATGATTTCTTACTCCATGCAGTAGGCACTCGAGGTGATCCTACAAGTACACACAGCCTGAATTCATGCACGTATTATTTACATACACAGATCATAGTCATCAGTAAAGGCAAAACGTAATTAGTTATATCAACAAGCAGTTATATATATATATTTCTGTTACCCATTATTATGAATAGAGGGAGGGAGGTTTGTTACCACAGTGAGTTTAGGGTCGGACATGGTTGCATCGCGGTGCAGCAGAACCATCCACTGACGGCAGATCTATCAACACAAAGCATTATACACAATCAACTCAGTGCAGTCACACACAACTTGTCAGGTGAATATCCTACAGTTCCAATACTTCACAGAAATTTGGATGAATACAAAGGTTTGTCTGCCCTGTTAAATACATGTGTAAAACACAAAAAACATGTTTGACTAGATTATCCTTTAATTCATCAACAACTTTAGTCAGAATATCGGTAACTTTATTTGTAGAGTATTCAAAACTGACTGTAAACTCTGTTTAGTGTGACTTATGTTTTATTCTGAAAAGTGTTATAATCCAGTATTTGTTTCACTTCTTATGGTCAATAATCGTGTAGATCTGTAGGATCTTATGGGTATTGAATTCATCGAAAGGGTGTACAGGATTGCATCTCAGGAACTACAACTGGTTGAGGATGTCATGGTCCTGTATACCCTTCCCACACGGTGTAACTACTGGTATTCTATGGTAGGGAGTACACCTCAACACTCATCAACAGGCTACCTCCTCCTTCCCACACGGTGTAACTACTGGTATTCTACGGTAGGGAGTACACCTCAACACTCATCAACAGGCTACCTCCTCCTTCCCACACGGTGTAACTACTGGTATTCTACGGTAGGGAGTACACCTCAACACTCATCAACAGGCTACCTCCTCCTTCCCACACGGTGTAACTACTGGTATTCTACGGTAGGGAGTACACCTCAACACTCATCAACAGGCTACCTCCTCCTTCCCACACGGTGTAACTACTGGTATTCTACGGTAGGGAGTACACCTCAACACTCATCAACAGGCTACCTCCTCCTTCCCACACGGTGTAACTACTGGTATTCTACGGTAGGGAGTACACCTCAACACTCATCAACAGGCTACCTCCTCCTTCCCACACGGTGTAACTACTGGTATTCTACGGTAGGGAGTACACCTCAACACTCATCAACAGGCTACCTCCTCCTTCCCACACGGTGTAACTACTGGTATTCTACGGTAGGGAGTACACCTCAACACTCATCAACAGGCTACCTCCTCCGTGTCCTGCTTGAGTATATGCACCAGGGTGGATCGTCTCTCCGAGTCTTTACGCAGCAGGTAGAACCCCCCCTGGGAGGCTGAGCTGTCGTGTGAGCTGTGGCTGTCCACGTCGATGTCTGGGGAGAGGATGACCGTGCCTGTCGGGGACAAGATGGAGTCCGTGCTGAAACACCAATATTCACAGCTCCATCCACACAGCTGTCTCACAAACATCACACCAATCTCTTGCTTATCTCATCTATATGGCCATATCAATGTCTTATTTTTTGTTGTTGTTATTTTGCATGTGTCACTTACAAGCAGAGAGCAACCATTCCCCAGTCCAGTTGGGCATTGGAACACAATATTGATTATAAAACATGATAATAGAGCCACATAATCATAAATAATCACTTATAACCTCTTATTTCTGGTGACTTTTCAATCCATTTAAAGCATATTGATTGGAAGTTATAACTTTACATGCTGATCAAGGATTGATTCAATTAGCTCAACCTAATTTATTTTGGAATTTCAATTATTTCTATTATTTTCCATTCAATTATGTAATAAAACTCTAAACGTTAGTTGAAAAAGACAAGTAATTGCCACAAAGGTGACAAGATCCCCCACCGCAAATTGATGTTAACAACAACAAGAATGACGTATAGAAACTCTTGTTTACACCTGTCATGGAACTAAATGTCATTTAGACCATCCAAATCGACCGGACCCTGCATCTTCCAAATAAGAAGCTTTGTGCAAAATATGAAGAGAATCTAGAGAACAGTTCTTAACAAACCATCCTTATAAGCTTTAAATGCATGTCTGCTTCACTGGCTCAGTGTTTTCCTTAAAGAGATTCATAAAAAGAATTCAGTGAATGACTCTTGAACTCTTGATTCTTGATTCAGCCTCGCTGTGACCTTGAAAATAATGTGAAGGTCACCAAAATCGACTGCAAGTTATGAAGAGAATCGAGTGAATTTTTCTTGAGATACCCCGCTGACAAGCCCAAAATGCAGGTTGCAATACTGAAATTTTCAAAGCCTCGCTGTGACCTTGAAAATAATGTGAAGGTCACCAAAATTGACTGGGCCCAGCGTCTTCACAATAAAATGCTATGTGTAAAATATGAAGAGAATCGAGTGAATAGTTCTTGAGATATCCCGATGACAAGCCCAAATTGCAGGTTTCAATGCTTAAATTTTCAATTCCTCACTGTGACCTTGAAAATAACGGCGGGGGATAAAAACGCACATGCTGATTTTTTTCAAGGCGTCACTGAGCTGTATAACGTCATGTACATACCATATGTATTATATCTGTTTGAGTGGCATTCTAGAAATTGATGGTATAAGGAAGACAACAGTAATTCTATTGATGAAAAATACAAATAAAGAAGTTGTTCATCCATAGAATTACTATTGTCTTCCATGTATTATATCATTTGATATGTAAATTATTGAAAATTTTGAACCATTTGATTGGTGGCTTTAATTATCAAAATCATTTATACATTTTGAACTTTGGAGCATTTTTTCATTACCCCTTTTACTGAATTTATAAAGGATTATTACTGGCTATAAGGTTTTGTTCACTGTAACCATCACATAAATTCATTCTTTAAAAATAATCCAAACAAAGATATAAGTCTCTAGGGAAAAGCTAATGAGCAAAAAGTTGTTCTGGAAGGCTGTCACCAATGCATTTTAATGAAAACACAGAATGTTAGGTTGCAAATACATAATTTTATCAGAATGTTATCAAGAAGAACCTGAAGTAAAAACAAGAATAGGCTTTGATTCCTGAAAATACAAAAAAGCTAAGCTTACTATCCTCTTCAAAAGATAACAAAGAATTGTTTGCAGTGAAGAGCATGTATTTCATTAAAATGAGTTAGTATAAACAATATACATATTGGAAAGGTTCTAGTAGGTCATGTGTTGCGAGAGTGTAGAGAGTGTAGAGAGTATAGAGAGTGTTGCCCCGCTTTGTAAGGAGAGCACTACATGTGACTGACTGACTGACTAACTGAAGTCTACACTAGAAGAAGAAGACAGCATCAACAGGCCTACCGAAGAAAAAATCGAAACGCCCCGAAAAGCAGCGAAACGTACACATAAATGCACGACTTAGCATCGAAAATAGCTTTACACATCGATAATTAACGAAACAGCAACATTAAAACGATGATCAGCATTCTAAACGAGCGACAGCGCAAAATGAAAGACTCGAAACGCAACATTCTTACTGCGCAGGCGCAGTAACCAAACTGTATCTGTGAATGAAACACTAACAATGTGCTTTAGAATTTAGAAATCTAAATGAATATCCAAAATCATAATCTATTTTTCACGATAACAATTTATCACTTATCGTGAACACAACAAATAGATATCATATTTCGCTTCAAATGAGCATGCGCAGAAAGAATGTTGCGTTTCGAGTCTTTCATTTTGCGCTGTCGCTCTTTTAAATTGCTGATTATCGTTTTAATGTTGCTGTTTCGTAAATTTTCGATGTGTAAAGCTATTTTTAGATGCTAAGTCGTGCATTTATGTGCACATTTCGCTGCTTTTCGGAGCGTTTCGATTTTTTCTTTGGTAGGCCTGACCAAGCTCCATGCACCACCAGCCCACCTCACATCCCCCCACAGGCCTAAAGCACTACCTCACAGCTCCTGACAGGGTGGAGACAGAGAGCAGCACCCTATAGAAGCATTGTGGCGGGGTACGGTGTGAGGGGTGTGCTGAGCCATGGGGGGGTGGCAGGTGGGGGGGCGGGACCAGACTGGGTGGAGTGCCTGCAGCAACTGATACCTGGGAGAACGGCTACGTGTGGGGGACGGGGACAGGGACCTGCAACAGGGAACAAAAGACATGCTCATCCATCCACTACTCTCAACACAACTGCAGCTACTCTAAACATCAAGTCAACAAAATATACATAATTTAATGAAAACTGAAAATAAGTAAATCATGTTAAACACAAGCTACACAATACATATATTTTTATACAGTTAACATTATCTACAAATGAGTTAAATGAGAAGACAAACATGATGGTTCAAATTTGGGAGAAATGGAAAATGCCCTGGAACTGTCACATATTTAAGCAGTCTAAATTTGGATTTATCATTATAATCAAAAAATCGCTAAGAAAAACAAAACCACCACAATCGTCAACTCATTGCAACAACACTGCCACACCTGTATCTAGCTATAGTCAAGCACATTAAAGCAGCACTAATTAAGAACAATCTCTAACATGCTTGTAAAAAAAATATCTACAAGAATATCTGCAATAATGGTTCAAGTAGTCATTCCGTTTGATTTAAGTTGCAAATGAAGAACTTGTGTTTTTGGACAAGACTTTTGTACAGGTGAAATGTGGGCCAAATGCTTATTAGCGACCACAGGGTCAGAAAATCTACAAATAATTATCTCCTTTGGCCAAGGCTACAAATAACATATGATACAAAATCGAATAAACATAAGGTAAAAAAAATAGAATCAGTTAATTGAGGTAAACATATCCCTGTACATATTCTCCTCATTGGCCAGAGTGTGAACACAAGCTTCAAGCTTTATAGAGTTTTTACATCCTTGGGAAAAAGACTAAAGTATATCTTACTTATGGATATTCTGATGATAGCTCCTCTTGTCATCTGGATTTAATACAGCAGAAATATAGGCAGTAGGGATTCCTGTCTAGATCATGCTAAAATCTAAAGGATTTTGGTTCTAAAGGATGTTTTATATTACAATAACTTGAACCAAACCTGGACTGTATGAGATAAAAGCTGAGAGGTTCTAGGAGGTTAGAAACTTGTGCATCTGTCATACTGAACTCAAATTGTGTAAGTATCATCAAAGTTGATTGTACATCTGCAGCAAACATACTGAGAGCTAGAAGGTGAACAAGCTGTTGTTGACAGTGTATAATGAAGGTGAGAGACAAGACACATGCTACACTGTGGGTACAGGCGTGACCAATCTCTCCAAGACAACTGGTTATGGTGACCAGTAACATGCAACATGTCCAGCTGAAGGCAACCTGTCATATCATATTCCTTGTTAGTGTGTGGATGAAAAGAGTGCAGTGTGTGCTGGCTCAGATGTGTGCACTGGCTCTACACTAGCGGGTGTCAGAACATCGCCAACATCCTTCAACACCTGACAACCGCACAGAAACAATAATTATTCAAACCTACCAAGATTACTGCCTCGACAGAATACAACTTCATCAATGCCTGCACATGAAACTACATGAAACTAACATCAAGTGCAAGAAACAAGAGTTACTACATACAGGTTTCAAGCTCCATGAGGACCCTAGTGAAGTAGAGTTGTGCCTACATACAAGATAGTACACATGACAGACAGACAGACGGACAGACAGACCGAGGTACATGTAGGCAACTACACCAGCTGGAGAGGTACATACAGACCATGCTCCCATGCACTGAGGACTGACGAGTTCACATACCTGGCCGAGCGTCGGAGCCGCTCAGAGAAACAGCGCTTGCGGGAAGCCTCCCCCCTGGAAGAGTGTATGGTACACCGTTGCAAACCTCGCTCAAACAGAGTACATCCACCACGCTCACACACTCACTCATTGTCATACAGGCTCGTCAGCTAGCATGGCCTCTGACACTTTATATTAGGTAGACTATGTGAACATGAGTTCATAAAATAGAGCCATTGGCTCTGTAGCTCATCAGGCTTCACATTTAATTTTGCTGTAGGGTGTGGCCAATGTGGTTTCCCTCTTTGTAGGGGCTACAGGGTCATAAATCATAGAATTAAGTATATAGGCGATGTGATTTCAGATACCTGTAATCAATTCAGAATGAAAATTGCTCAAATATTCAATTAATTTATGGTATAGGATAACTAAATTCATTTGAAGAACTTCTTAGCAAACATAAATATGAAGAGCCTAGTTACTTTACTGTAAATCTTAGAGAATATCTAAAGAAGCAAACAAGAGTACAAAAGAGGTCCTCTACACTCTAATAGCAAACAGTTCGCAACTGGCAAAACAATAACCTGCAAGATGAACATGGCATTCAAGTGTTATCCACAAAAGGAAACTGAAATGTGTGAGTAAGTGAGATATTATCTCCCATACATATTAGAGTTTCACAGTGAGGTAGTTGACTTGGTAGAACACGATATCAGGGAGGCCTGGGTGTGATTCCTGACCGTTTGACACACAAAAAGAAGTAAAAAATGATATGTTCTTGTTTACAAGATAGAAAATTTGTTTGAAATGTGTGCGTACAAAGAATTTCTGAATTCACCACGTCATAAGAATAACAAGAAGACATAGTCATCAACATCACCCGCTAGAATTGTTCTTATTTTAAATTAAGTCAGAACCTTCTCCTAAATACTCGAGTGTACTCAAAAATATCATGACACCAAACTCCGGAAAAATATTTGCGCAGTTCTGATTTTCGAACTCCATCAAGGTATTGATACCCTGAAGGCACACATCAAATTTGATGATCCTATCTGTAAGAGTTTCTGCGAAAAATTGGCTCCTTTGAAGACACCTCGCACAGAGTCCCAAAAAACGTAACAAGGGCAATAACTCCGGAAAAGATATTTGCGCGGTTCTGATTTTCGAACTCCATCAAGGTATTGATACCCTGAAGGCACACACAAAATTTGATAATCCTACCTTGAACGGTTTCTGAGAAAAATTGGCTCCCTTGAAGACACCTCGAACAGAGTCCCAAAAAACGTAACAAGGGCAATAACTCCGGAAAAAATATTTGCGGGGTTCTGATTTTCGAACTCCATCAATGTATTGATACCCTGAAGGCACACACAAAATTTGATAATCCTACCTTTAACGGTTTCTGAGAAAAATTGGCTCCCTTGAAGACACCTCGAACAGAGTCCCAAAAAAAATAACAAGGGCAATAACTCCGGAAAAGATATTTGCGCGGTTCTGATTTTCGAACTCCATCAAGGTATTGATACCCTGAAGGCACACACAAAATTTGATGATCCTATCTGTAACAGTTTCTGAGAAAAATAGAGCCATTGGCTCTGTAGCTCATCAGGCATCATATCAAGTTTGCTTTATACAGGCAAGATGAGCTAAAAATGAAACTGATGTTACCTATTGCAAGAAAACCTATAAAAAAATTACAAAACAAATGTATTATTATTCAACACTTTCTAGATCGCCAATATCAGACAGTGAAAGAAGTCCACACTAAAATATCCAAGGAGAAATAAATTTGCCATAGACTGTCATCTAATGGAGAAAAATAGGTTTTTAAGATTGTGACCCCTGTGACCCTATTTGGGGTCATGGGGTCACAAAGCCTACAGTTTAGAATCCCAATTGGCCAAGGAGTCTACATGCAGTCTTTCAGCTCAATTTACCTTTAGGAGTTAAAGATGATGATGAAAATAAGTTTTTAAGGTTGTGACCCCTGTGACCCTATTTGGGGTCATAGGGTCATGAAATCTACAATTAAGAATCCCCATTGGCCAAGGAGTCTGCACATATAATTTCAGCTTTCTAGACCTTTTGGAACTTGAGAAGAAGATGAAAATAGTTTTTTAAGGTTGTGACCCCTGTGACCCTATTTGGGGTCACAGGGTCAACAAAGTTACAAATTAGAATCCCCACTGCACATATCAATATTAACTCTCTAGACCTTTTGGAACTGGAGAAGAAGATGAGAATTGGTTTTTAAGGTTGTGACCCCTGTGACCCTATTTGGGGTCATGGGGTCACGAAATCTACAATTAAGAATCCCGATTGGCCAAGGAGTCTGCACATATCATTTTCAACTCTATAGTCCTTTTAGTACTGGAGAAGAAGAGGAAAATAGGTTTTTAAGGTTGTGACCCCTGTGACCCTATTTGGGGTCACAGGTTCACCAAAGTTACAAATTAGAATCCCCATTGTCCAAGGAGTCTGCACATATCACTTTCAACTCTCTAGTCCTTTTAGAACTGGAGAAGAAGATGAAAATAGGTTTTTAAGGTTGTGACCCCTGTGACCCTATTTGGGGTCACAGGTTCACCAAAGTTACAAACTAGATTAGCGTTTGCGGGATACCGCAAAAGCAGAGCAGCCCCGGAACTTTGGGTTTCGCCTTACCCTGTTCCGCCTTTTACAGGCCTCACCAAATTGGGAATTTTCTCGTGACCTTGACCTTTGACACTCTTGGTCACACAATCAATGAACACATTTCATTGAGTATAACATTATTGTAATGAAATAAAGTGTTAAAAATACAATTAATCCATTTTCTCCATATATGTTGACCTTGCTGTGACCTTGACCTTCGACAGTTAGTACCCAAAACTTTTTGAAAATGTTGAACTTCTCAAGAGATAATATATACAAAATCTAAACTTCATAGCACAAAAACTTTTCAAGTTATTGTGTTTACAAGGAATTGCAATAACTCATATCTCATGACCTTGACCTTTGACCTTCAAGGTCACACAATCATTGAACACTTTTTTTTGAGTATAACAATCATGTATTAATTAAAAGTGTTCATAGTTAAAATAAAGCATTTTCGCTAAAACATGCTTACGTCATGACCTTGCTGTGACCTTGACCTTTGACGGATTGTAGCCAAAACCTTTTCAAAATTTTTTACTTTTCCAAGGATGATATATACCAAGTTAGAGCTTCATAGCACAAAAACTTTTCAAGTTATCGCGTTTACAAGGAATTCTTAGTGTGAATACATAGCTCGTGACCTTGACCTTTGACCTTGAAAGTGAACGTGTCAAAATCGTTCCCCCGAGGTATGAGGAGTAAGGTATGAATAAGAGTTCTGGAAAGCTTAGGGGAAAAAAGTTATAGCTAGTAGTACGAGTGCGGCGGCGGCGGCGGCGGCGATGGAAACTTCACAAAAACTGATAGCAGCTAATTAGAATCCCCATTGTCCAAGGAGTCTGCACATATCATTTTTAACTCTCTAGTTCTTCTGGAACTGGAGAAGAAGATGAAAATAGGTTTTTAAAGTTGTGACCCCTGTGACCCTATTTGGGGTCACAGGGTCACCAAAGTTACAAATTAGAATCTCCATATGCTAAGGTACTTGTACACAAAATTTCAGCTCTCTAATGTGTATGGTTCATGAGGAGAAGTCGAAAGTGTCAAAAGTTTACGGACGGACGGACGGACGACGGACGGACGGACGCCGGACGAGGGGCCATGCCATAAGCCCATCTGGACTTTCAGTCCTGATGAGCTAAAAATTGGCTCCTTTAACTCGGACGGACGGACGCACGCACGGACGCACGCACGGACGGAGCTCAAACCTATATCCCCCTTCCACTTCGTGGCGGGGGATAATAAAGACTTATTAATATTAGTAACAATAGTATAAGACCATTTACAGTGAGAGGTTTCCTGTGTACATGTCATGCTGTTACCATGAGTATCTGTGTACTAGCTACATCCCAGCAGATCTACAAACTACTGGTTGAGTCACCAGTCACAAGAGAGATACTGCAGACAGACAGACAGACAGACCGACAGATGTCTCTTGCCATGAGTGTTACCGGGGGCACTAGATGGCCCCTCTGAACATGGCCCTCCAGTTTACACGAGACCCCGACACAACAGTTGAAGGGTACACCTGACAGGTAGCGGTATAACACGAGTGGAGGTGGCTAGGACTGGCCGACAAGCAACTGGTTATGAGAGAGATCTATTATATGTGTTAGTCCTGAATGGATGGATTGTCCCCTCACCGACACGTACCTGGTACACGAGCGAATGTCCAGGAAGTCAGAGAAACTGTTGGTACTGTACAAACTGAAATAAACACTCATCTTATACTTAATCCTCATACTGCCAATGCATTGAGGCTTGAGTTGAACATCCTCATTGATGTTCACATCAGTACTCACACAGCTTGACTAGATGGGTGAGCTGTTGTTTACCAACTGTGTGTAATTGGAGTCAGTCAAACATACAGTCTCAGCAGAGAGGGCATCCAGAAAATCACGTTCACGTGAACTAACCTTTTCAACATTGTATCATTAATCTTGTTTAAACAATTACATTTCATATGATAAAGCATACATACACATTCGTAATGATCTTTGTAATGTCACATGCCATTCATATTTTCACTGGAAATCTTTTTTATATTTTAATGTGTTTAGTCCGAAAGGTCTAAAAAATAAATATTGATTGTTGAATAAAAACAAACACCTACATAATTTTCAATGACAACATTAAATATTGTATACATATGTTCTGTCATTATCTAATAACCTTGAATCATAGAATTCATCATTATATCAGATTATTCAGCTGTAATATGAACACTATTCCAACATACAGTCATGCAGAAGCTTGTGGCCCCATTGTAACATGCTGGAGTCCACCGTACTCTGAAGGTCAGTAAAGTACACAACTAGTCTATTGTATGAAGAACGAACAACATAAACTTGCTATTTTGGAAATAATTCAAATACATCAGTTCTTAGTCCCATCTCTCTATTAAACACAAAGGTCAATCTATGAAATCATCATCAAGCAATCTACAATAGGTACAGGATCACGAACCATTCATAATGTGCACAATCTTTAGCAAACACTTCTTGGATGCAACTCACACATGCATAACTCCAGCAGTTGAGCAGTCACTTAATAAATTGTCTTGTAACAAGCATTCTAAGTTTCTTTCTACCAGACCAACTTTGAAAGTTTATTTCCCCAAAATGATTCATCAGTGTATAACATATATATATACACAAAGAACTTAATTAAGCACCCCCCACTTTTTCAAACAGAAAAACACTGCTGATAATAAACAAAACAAATGTACAATCAAACAATTAGGATTTTTAAATAGAACGATCATCCAGCATTGTGGAAACATAAACTTCATTCGGCTTATGATTCACTGTCGCTGAAAAACTGGTTTTACAAAAACTTGGTATTTTTAAGTCAAAATCCAAGTTACTTTAAAATTGAAAATGAAAGTCAATATTTGTTGCTGCAATGTGATAATTATCATTCTCTTGAGTGAATTGATGATATTTTGGTAAATAACCTCATAGCAAAAGTCAATCGTTAAAGCAGTATGAACCTTCAAAATCACAAAATTATCAAAATATGAATTTAAAGAAAACTGCACAAAGACATTAATTGGCCACTGTCAAAGAAAATGGATTATCTGGAGGAAAGGGAACTGTTTGGTAAACAATTTCAACTAAAGGAATCTAAAATTTACTTACAGATGTTAAGATTATAGGCATTTTATCAATTTTTGATGAAAAAAGTACTGAAAATTCAATGTCTTGCTAGCCTCTTATCATGCATGATAAAAAGGGGTTTTGTGTATGAATGTCAACTAGCGATCAAAATTGGTATTTTTGATTCATAACATCCAAAGTTTAATGTGTAGTTTTCCCCCTATGACAATAGTTATATTTGGCCAAATTTCATTAGTCTCACAGTTTTTCTCATATTTTCGTTATTTTTGCTCATTAGCGATCTTAATTTCAATTAAATAGTCAATAAAAAAGCAATTGTTATATCTGGAGTGGTCAATAAATCAAATTAATCCAAATAGTCCAAGGCAACCCAAATTCATTTTACAAAATAGGGGGGTGCTTAATTAAGTTCTTTGTGTATATATATATATACAGTCGAACCTGGTTTCCTCAGATCCTCAGTGACCGGCAACCTAGCTTTCAGGACGATTTTATGTTGAAGCAAGTTTTTTACCTAAGTAATTGTACTCACTTCTCTGGACCTTGTGCTTCTGCACCCTCAAAGTGATTTTAGAGCCATGTCTGTTTACATACCGTTATTTTTACTTAAATCACATCAAGATTACCAGATGGTCTGATCGCTAATTAGCATACACACGATCAAGATTGTCTTCAACATGACTCATAACATTAATGGTCAATCCCCTCAACACTTAATCGACAACTTAGTTCAGTCAACCCATGACACTTCATTTGAAACTGGTTAATTTGGGACAGACACATGAGAACATCTTGTCAGTTTCGAAAACATCTAAACTATAGGCATGTACTGAGAACTGGCATCTTACAGAAGCTTCAAGATTTCAAACAGAAGCATGTATTTGTGATCATTTATAACAATATCATATAATGTTCTGATATTGTTTTCCATTGATTCATTGACAGCGTTGGTGAGAAGAAACTTAGAGCTTCAGTTAAGTCTCACCATGCACCAACCAAACATCGCTTTGATAAAGATAATCGGACCAATTGCTATCCAGACGAGGTTTGACTGTACCAATAATATGTTTGCCATCTCTTGGTCACCCTACCAATTCTATCTTCCCCTTCGTCACCCTACCCATTCTATCTTCCCCTTCGTCACCCTACCAATTCTATCTTCCTCTTCGTCACCCTACCCATTCTATCTTCCCCTTTGTCACCCTACCAATTCTATCTTCCCCTTCGTCACCCTACCAATTCTATCTTCCTCTTCGTCACCCTACCCATTCTATCTTCCCCTTCGTCACCCTACCAACTCTATCTTCCTCTTCGTCACCCTACCCATTCTATCTTCCCCTTCGTCACCCTACCCATTCTATCTTCCCCTTCGTCACCCTACCAATTCTATCTTCCTCTTCGTCATCCTACCCATTCTATCTTCCCCTTCGTCATCCTACCCATTCTATCTTCCCCTTCGTCACCCTACCAATTCTATCTTCCCCTTCGTCAACCTACCCATTCTATCTTCCCCTTCGTCACCCTACCCATTCTATCTTCCCCTTCGTCACCCTACCCATTCTATCTTCCCCTTCGTCACCCTACCAATTCTATCTTCCCCTTCGTCACCCTACCAATTCTATCTTCCCCTTCGTCACCCTACCAATTCTATCTTCCTCTTCGTCACCCTACCCATTCTATCTTCCCCTTCGTCACCCTACCAATTCTATCTTCCCCTTCGTCACCCTACCAATTCTATCTTCCCCTTCGTCACCCTACCCATTCTATCTTCCCCTTCGTCACCCTACCAATTCTATCTTCCCCTTCGTCACCCTACCAATTCTATCTTCCCCTTCGTCACCCTACCAATTCTATCTTCCTCTTTGTCATCCTACCCATTCTATCTTCCTCTTCGTCACCCTACCCATCTTCCCCTTGTCACTTTACCCATTTTGTATTTCTTTTGTCACCCTACCAATTCTGTATTCCCCTTGTCACCCTAACTATTCTGTGTTCCTCTCGTCACTCTTTCCATTCTCCCTTCCCCTTGTCACCCTGTCCAATTTGTCTTCCCCTTGTCACCCTAACTATTCTGTCTTCCCCTCATCACCCTAACTATTTTGTATTCCTTTTGTCACCCTACCAATTCTGTATTCCACTAGTCACCCTAACTATTCTGTCTTCCTCTCGTCACCCTAACTATTCTGTCTTCCTCTCGTCACCCTGTCCAATCTGTCTTCCCCTCATCACCCTACCTATTCTGTCTTCCCCTCATCACCCTGACTGTTTTGTATTCCTTTTGTCACCCTACCAATTCTGTATTCCCCTTGTCAACCTACTTATTCTGTCTTTCCCTCATCACCCTACCTCTTCTGTATTCCCCTCGTCACCCTTCCTATATTCTCTTCCCCTTGTCACCCGACCTATTCTGTATTCCCCTTGTCCCCTTACCGATTCAGTATTTCCCTCGGCAGCCTTCACAGTCTCTCTTCCCCTTATCACCCTACCTATTCTGTACTCACCTTGTCACCCTACCTATCTCGTTTCCCCTCATCACCCTACCTATTCTGTCTTCCACTCGTCACCTTAACTATTCTGTCTTCCTCTCGTCACCCTACTTATTCTGTCTTCCCCTCGTCACCATACCCATTCCCCTCATCACCCTACCTATTCTGTCTTCCACTCGTCACCTTAACTATTCTGAATTCCCCTTGTCACCCGACCTTTACTGTATTACTCGACAACCTTTCCATTCTCTATTCTCCTTGTCACCCTACCCATTCTGTATCCCTCTTGTCACCCTAGTTATTCTGTCTTCCCTCGTCACCCTACCCATTCCCCTCATCACCCTACCTATTCTGTCTTCCACTCATCACCTTAACTATTCTTTCTTCCCTTTGTCAATCTACCTATTCAGTATTCCTTGTCAGCCTACCCATTCTGACTCCCCCTCGTCACCCTTCCCATTCTCTAGCCACCCTACCCAGTCTGCTTTGCGGACAAACGGAGACGGAGACAACTCACCCCTCCTCCTCCACTGTCTCCAGGTCTGCAAGGTTCTCCATACTGCTGCAGCCTTCTTTTCGTAATCTGACACAGGTATAGAGACAAGCAGTTGTCACTAAAGGACATGAAGCCAATAAAATTATCCATCGAATAAGGGCTAGTAAACATGGTTTGTCAGCAGAAACATGGATTATCCAGTTGAATTGTGGTGATTAATATTGAAACTCGAAATTTCAATGTTAATTCAAAATCAATGTCAGACAAGTTTGAAATGCAGGTTATTCAAATGTCATCAATAATAATGTCCAATTGATAGAACCTGTCATATTTCTTCCCTAAAAGGCTGATGCAATAAATGATGAGAATCTCTGGTAAATATTTATTGATATTCCAATGACGATTGTGTAAAATGCACAACTGAAAGCCTAAATGGGTCCTGAAAATCCCTGAAATGAAATGAATTTGAAATCCAATTCTTAATAATACTTGCTGACAAGATAAAATGATCTTATGGGTACATACAAAGAGGATATGTGTTCTCACAAAACAACAGCGAAAAAATCATAGGTTGGTTCAACTTACTTATGGTGCAACTTCAGATGAAGGTTAGTAAGTTTATCAAGTTTGGTGTAGTGAGTGTGCATTGAAGGGTGGATGTAATCCTGACACCACAATATTCCTCTGAGTAACAATGTGGAGCAGGTTTGTAATGACACAGTACTTCTCAAAAACAATATAACCACATAATTCTCCCAAAAAGAAACAAAATTGGGACGTTTGGTTGTGTTTAGTCAAAGTTGCCAACAATTTGAGCAGCATAGAGTTACTGACACTAAGATAAACACCACAATCCCAAGGGTCACTTTCTAACCAAATTTTAATACTTAAGTGTTTTCAAGTTGACAGATGCACAGGTTCCTCCCCATATACTACCCTGAAGCAAGATTATAGTGCTGCTGTAAGAACTCACTTTGAGACACGAGGTATCCTCAGCTTCAGTTCTTTCATCTGCTCCACTTTCTTGTCACAAGGCTCTGCACAAACAAACCAGGCCATCAGTTTTTTTAGTTGTTGAATAGCAAAATAAGTTAAGTTTGTTTTGAATATAAAGATTTTGCCAGAGGATTGTGGGAGATGTCAAGGGTTACCTGAGGTGCTGCGGAGCACTGGGTGGTCTGGAGACAGCTCCTGCTTCTTCCGCTTCTTCCTCTTTGAGCCCAGATTCCTGGAAGGATACTAGTCATTGTCACTACTCTCTTCTCGGGTTACTATATATTCTACTTTTATGATGATTTATGGGTGAGTTTGGATACTTTATGCAAACGTATTGAAGTTTGAACGTGAGGGGTTAAGCCAAGTGTTTTGTGGATGAAGGACTCACTCTATAATGAAGGGAGAGTCCAGCAGTTCTCCAGCTGCAGCTCGCTTCTCGGGGGTCGGCTCAAAGCATCTGCAACACAAACACATCATGTCTCTCCATCACCTTCCCCCGTACAGAACATCAATCACTTTCATACTTTCATATCTGAGATGAGTCAACTATCTGTTTCATTGACACTGACATGCACACACTCTACACAATAAAGGATTGACCAAGTACTACTCACCGGAGTAGGAATTCATTTGCTTTTTCTGACATGCTTTCAGGTATGTCTGGATGCATCTTGTAGAAACCCACTTTAAACATGGCTGCTTCTGGGGAGCCAAGCTGAAGGGAAAGACGACAGTGAGTGTACCCTGACTGAGCTTCATTCTTAAGAGAGTATATAAATAGACTTGAATAATGTGCCTACCTCAATGAAAGGAGGTTTCCCTGTGGCCATCTCTATAACAGTACAGCCAAGGGACCAGATATCAGCCTGAAACAAAATTCTCAAGATTTACTTGCTTAGAATCTGCACCATGCAGTAACCACTATCAGATGTAATCATGACTTTCATCAGAGAGAGCAATGAGGCCCATTTCCTCATGAGCAGTTTGGTCTGAAGGCATTACAAATGGTTAATTCACAGACAAGCTAATCGGTTGAGCAGGTGATGCTAGTTACATACCGGTGGTCCATATCCACGAGTTCCCTTGTCTATCACTTCTGGCGCCATGTACTGGATTGTGCCTGTAAAATACATTTACATTTATCATTTTGTTTAAAACAATGAATGGTCAAAGATCTGCCTCCTTTAATCAAATTCAGCCAAAAACACTAACCAGCAAATGTGTCGGCACAAGGGTTGATGCCAGAGAGCCTCTTGGAGGTGCCAAAATCTGATATCTTGAGGACGCCACTGTAAGTGTTGACTAGCACATTGTCTCCCTTGATGTCCCGGTGGACGATCTTGTTGTCATGCTGAAATACAAAACAATGTAGATGCGACTTACCATTATAGTTATATTGTATTATCTATAGATATGTATAGTATGTAAGCTTCTCAATAAGCAAAGTTCTCATCAGTCCCATCTTTATGAAGTTCCTGCACTCATTGTGTCTGTCTTGGTACACACATTAAGTAGACTAAGCGTCACTTACAAGGTAGCGCAGTCCCTCCAAGATCTGCTTGGTGTAGAAGGCAATGGTGGACTCGTTGTCCTTGAGTGGACCCCACTTGGACCGCAGTAGCTGAGATAGACTCCCTGCATCAGGACAGGCACACGTGAGATACAACTAGAAATATGTGCATGTGGTGTACTGTGATATCCCTCTCCCCAACTTTCAAAAAAATTTCATCATCTTAGCCTTTTTTGCCATAGACATTCCTCATAGGCAAATTAGGTAGCCTTAGGAAAAAAAGTGTTCACCCCATTTATGGGTCGAACCACATTCAAAGTGTCATAGAATTATACTGAAAGATGTTAAGATAGAGGCCAGAAAATGTTCAAATTGTTGCGATGGAGATGAGAAATATGAATGACAGGCACATGTCAGATACAACTAGTAGGCTACATCTTGATAATACACTAAAGAAGATTCTGTAAGTATGAAAGCTTAAAAATTAGCTAGTCCAGTCATGTTTTAATCAATGTGATTGCATAATTGAAAAGCTTCAAAAAGTTGCCAGCAAGGACAAAAATATATGAGGTGGGAAACATTTCCTATACTGATTATGTGCATATGTATGAGAAGGTTGATGTGATGCAGACAATGTCGGTGAGAGACTGTCTGACCTCCGGGCACTTGTTCCATGAAGATCTTGAAGTAGCCATCCTCGCTGACAGAGCCCAGGTACTTCACTATGTTCTTGTGACTCAGCCGACTGTGCAGCCGGATCTCCTCATGTAACGGCTGTACTTCCCTGAAGATATATATATATATATACATTCAGTGACATCACACTGCAGTTTGACCATCATGATGTCATATAAGATGTTTAAAATGATACCTAACATTGGAGATCTGGTAGATTCAAACTGAAGTACTCACTGCTTGTACTTTTCTGGAACCTCTTTGACTGCAATCTTGACCTGCGTTTTCTTGTCCCGTGCTGCATAGACGGCCCCGTACGTGCCGCGACCCAGCATCACCCGGTTGCCCTTCTCATCCTTGTCATACTCATACTGGAACACACAAGCCGAGGGCATTACTCTAAGAATCACCATTACGCCTTTTACACTGAGCAAGGAAAAACAGGCTAAATCTTCATCTTTTCATATTTCAGCTTGCAAAGCTTATTCAATTGTATGATTAAAACAGCAATGCCCAACAGAATACACAAAGGGTCCATGCCAGCGGCCAGAGTGCCAGAGCGTCCACAGATTACTAGTAACTCCAACCCCCCATCCTCTCTCCTCTGTCAGTGTCCTATAGATTACTAGTAACTCCACAACCCCCCATCCTCTCTCCTCTGTCAGTGTCCTATAGATTACTAGTAACTCCACAACTCCCCATCCTCTCTCCTCTGTCAGTGTCCTATAGATTACTAGTAACTCCACAACCCCCCATCCTCTCTCCTCTGTCAGTGTCCTATAGATTACTAGTAACTCCACAACCCCCCATCCTCTCTCCTCTGTCAGTGTCCTATAGATTACTAGTAGCTCAAACCCCCCATCCTCTCTCCTCTGTCAGTGTCCTATAGATTACTAGTAACTCCACAACTCCCCATCCTCTCTCCTCTGTCAGTGTCCTATAGATTACTAGTAACTCCACAACTCCCCATCCTCTCTCCTCTGTCAGTGTCCTATAGATTACTAGTAACTCCACAACTCCCCATCCTTTCTCCTCTGTCAGTGTCCTATAGATTACTAGTAACTCAACAACTCCCCATCCTCTCTCCTCCGTCAGTGTCCTATAGATTACTAGTAACTCCACAACTCCCCATCCTCTCTCCTCCGTCAGTGTCCTATAGATTACTAGTAACTCCACAACTCCCCATCCTCTCTCCTCCGTCAGTGTCCTATAGATTACTAGTAACTCCACAACTCCCCATCCTCTCTCCTCCGTCAGTGTCCTATAGATTACTAGTAACTCCACAACTCCCCATCCTCTCTCCTCTGTCAGTGTCCTATAGATTACTAGTAACTCCACAACTCCCCATCCTCTCTCCTCTGTCAGTGTCCTATAGATTACTAGTAACTCCACAACTCCCCATCCTCTCTCCTCTGTCAGTGTCCTATAGATTACTAGTATCTCCAACCCCCCATCCTCTCTCCTCTGTCAGTGTCCTATAGATTACTAGTAACTCCACAACTCCCCATCCTCTCTCCTCTGTCAGTGTCCTATAGATTACTAGTAACTCCACAACTCCCCATCCTCTCTCCTCTGTCAGTGTCCTATAGATTACTAGTAACTCCACAACTCCCCATCCTCTCTCCTCTGTCAGTGTCCTATATATTACTAGTAACTCCACAACCCCCCATCCTCTCTCCTCTGTCAGTGTCCTATAGATTACTAGTAACTCCACAACTCCCCATCCTCTCTCCTCTGTCAGTGTCCTATAGATTACTAGTAACTCCACAACTCCCCATCCTCTCTCCTCTGGCAGTGTCCTATAGATTACTAGTATCTCCAACCCCCCATCCTCTCTCCTCCGTCAGTGTACTATAGATTACTAGTAACTCCACAACTCCCCATCCTCTCTCCTCTGTCAGTGTCCTATAGATTACTAGTATCTCCAACCCCCCATCCTCTCTCCTCTGTCAGTGTCCTATAGATTACTAGTAACTCCACAACCCCCCATCCTCTCTCCTCTGTCAGTGTCCTATAGATTACTAGTAACTCCAACCCCCCATCCTCTCTCCTCTGTCAGTGTCCTATAGATTACTAGTAACTCAACAACCCCCCATCCTCTCTCCTCTGTCAGTGTCCTATAGATTACTAGTAACTCCACAACTCCCCATCCTCTCTCCTCTGTCAGTGTCCTATAGATTACTAGTAACTCCACAACTCCCCATCCTCTCTCCTCTGTCAGTGTCCTATAGATTACTAGTAACTCCACAACTCCCCATCCTCTCTCCTCTGTCAGTGTCCTATAGATTACTAGTATCTCCAACCCCCCATCCTCTCTCCTCTGTCAGTGTCCTATAGATTACTAGTAACTCCACAACTCCCCATCCTCTCTCCTCTGTCAGTGTCCTATAGATTACTAGTATCTCCAACCCCCCATCCTCTCTCCTCTGTCAGTGTCCTATATATTACTAGTAACTCCACAACCCCCCATCCTCTCTCCTCTTTCAGTGTCCTATAGATTACTAGTAACTCCAACCCCCCATCCTCTCTCCTCTGTCAGTGTCCTATAGAATACTAGTAACTCCACAACCCCCCATCCTCTCTCCTCTGTCAGTGTCCTATAGATTACTAGTAACTCCACAACTCCCCATCCTCTCTCCTCTGTCAGTGTCCTATAGATTACTAGTAACTCCACAACTCCCCATCCTCTCTCCTCTGTCAGTGTCCTATAGATTACTAGTAACTCCACAACTCCCCATCCTCTCTCCTCTGTCAGTGTCCTATAGATTACTAGTAACTCCACAACCCCCCATCCTCTCTCCTCTGTCAGTGTCCTATAGATTACTAGTAACTCCACAACTCCCCATCCTCTCTCCTCTGTCAGTGTCCTATAGATTACTAGTAACTCCACAACTCCCTCTTTCCTCTACCAATTCCCAAAAGTTTAAAGAAACTCAACAACTGACAACCCTCTCTCCTCTACCAAGTTTAGGAAACACAAAGCCTGGCCATGTACCTCGAGCACCTCTTCAAATTCATCTGCGTCACGTGTGCAGCACTCCGGGTTCACAGCTAGGTGGGCCATCACTGTGTAGAACCTGCCAACAAACAACTCTTACTTAAATATCTCAAATATTGCGGCAAGTCAATACCGAGGTACCAAACTACTTCATATAATTAGCCACTAATTTCATTTATGCAGAAGATAATGTTAGGTAACGAACTTTCTGAAAGATGTACCCTCAATGAGAAGGAACGAACCTCGATTTCTGTGCTTCCGATGAGAAGAAGATATGGAAGTCATCATCCGACTCCTCCTGCACGTAGAGGAACAGAGCGCGGCTGTCTCGCTTGTACAGGCTGCAAGATAACACACAGAAACATCAACCATACATCTGGCTATATGATAAGCAGCATCCTAACTAAAAGGAGCTCTAATTCAATTTTAACCAATTTTCACAAATTGCATTGTCTTTGAAAAGGTTCCGACTTAAGATAATGAAAGCACAAAATCACATATTTTTCATTTTTTGAAAAACAAAGAGTCGTTTGCAAATGACATATCCCACTGATCCCAATTAAATCATAATAGTCAAGGAGAAGATGAAAATAGGTTTTAAGACCCTTATTAGAAGCCACATGGTCACAGAAGCTTTCATTATAATCCCCACTAGTCAAGGAATCTGTACACAAAGTTTCAGGTTTCTAGGCCTTATGTTTCTGGAGAAGAAGATGAAAATAGGTTTTAGGACGTGGACCCCGTGGCCCTTATTAGGGGCACCAGGGCCACCAAAGCTACAGTTTTTAATCCTCACTAGTCAAGGAGTCTGTACACAAAGTTTCAGGTTTCTAGGCCTTATGTTTCTGGATAGGAAGTCGAAAATGTACAAAGTTTACTGACGGACGGATGCTATCTATTATCTGCACACATGACAACCTCTGTTATCTATGATATACATGGTCACTGAGGGATCATTAGATCAACAAGTCAAATGATAATAATCCAGGAAGTCTGCACACGACTGTTGCTTCCAAGTCTTCTGAGAGGAGAGCAGAAATAGGTTTATAGGGTGGACAAGTTAGCGGAGCGTTGGGGAGTGGCGGCGGTACCTGACTCTCTTGATTGTCTCCAGGGGAAACGCCCACTCACTCAGCCGCTGGTCACGCTCATTCGGAGTCACAAACCATAGTCTCACTCGCTGAAATAATTAACAATATTCATAAATAATAATGGTGAGTCAGAGATATTTATGTTCTGTTTGGTTGCAGACTTACATTTCAAATAGATAAGCATTTGCCAGGTAGTCTGTATTAAAATTTGAAAGACCAACAAATTAACAATCTTAATCCTTTTCTGGTTTAAACATATTTTTATTTCGCAAAATATGGATTGGTGAACAAGCCATAAGGCTTATTTGAACACCGCTCCTAAGAATCCTTTTCTGTCAAGGTCTGTCTAAAATTTAATTACCTTATATCTTTCCATTCTAAAGAGAAGTAAACCTTAGTTTAAGGCAAAATTTGTTTTTGCTTTTTGATAAACTTACAAATGGTAACTCAATGGTCAGCGTCAAAAATATCATGCATAAGTCAAAGCAAGATGAACATCTAATATTCTAGTTGCTAATATTTCAAGTCAGATCAAGACCAAGTACAAAATTTAGTCTTAATGTAACAAATATATTAATCTTAAAATTTTAATAAACCTGTAGAGGTTGCAGATTCTTTAAAGAGGATCCTCCTTGGGGTACTTACTGCATAGAAATCTGTTATTTTGCTACTATGACAGGTTGTGACTATTTTTATAATAAAAATTAAAAAAACCCATTAAAAATGTAGTTTTGTCTGTATGACCACCCAGTGTAGAATGACAATGGACGACATCTCTAACAATAACTCCGTCCAACCTTATGTCTTTTGTGCTAAAGAGTTATTTCTTTGTGTTACAGAGATGATACAAACACCCTATAACTTATAAGTTTACTGTTAACTAGATGTAAGTAGGCCTGTGTGTCCCTACCATGTCATCAGCCTCTGTGTCTATCTGTATGTAGCTGGGGATCAGCTCCTTGTTGGGCTCCAGGATCAGCACCTGCAACACCGAGTACATGCTGTATCTATCTGTCTCTCACACTGGCAGCACATGCTGTATCTATCTGTCTCTCACACTGGCAGCACATGCTGTATCTATCTGTCTCTCACACTGGCAGCACATGCTGTATCTATCTCTCTCTCATACTGGCAGCACATGCTGTATCTATCTGTCTCTCATACTGGCAGCACATGCTGTATCTATCTCTCTCTCACACTGGCAGCACATGCTGTATCTATCTCTCTCTCATACTGGCAGCACATGCTGTATCTATCTGTCTCTCATACTGGCAGCACATGCTGTATCTATCTCTCTCTCATACTGGCAGCACATGCTGTATCTATCTGTCTCTCATACTGGCAGCACATGCTGTATCTATCTGTCTCTCACACTGGCAGCACATGCTGTATCTATCTGTCTCTCATACTGGCAGCACATGCTGTATCTATCTGTCTCTCATACTGGCAGCACATGCTGTATCTATCTGTCTCTCTCATACTGGCAGCACATGCTGTATCTATCTGTCTCTCACACTGGCAGCACATGCTGTATCTATCTGTCTCTCACACTGGCAGCACATGCTGTATCTATCTCTCTCTCACACTGGCAGCACATGCTGTATCTATCTCTCTCTCATACTGGCAGCACATGCTGTATCTATCTGTCTCTCATACTGGCAGCACATGCTGTATCTATCTCTCTCTCATACTGGCAGCACATGCTGTATCTATCTGTCTCTCATACTGGCAGCACATGCTGTATCTATCTGTCTCTCATACTGGCAGCACATGCTGTATCTATCTGTCTCTCATACTGGCAGCACATGCTGTATCTATCTGTCTCTCATACTGGCAGCACATGCTGTATCTATCTCTCTCTCATACTGGCAGCACATGCTGTATCTATCTGTCTCTCATACTGGCAGCACATGCTGTATCTATCTGTCTCTCTCATACTGGCAGCACATGCTGTATCTATCTGACTCTCTCATACTGGCAGCACATGCTGTATCTATCTGTCTCTCTCATACTGGCAGCACATGCTGTATCTATCTGTCTCTCTCATACTGGCAGCACATGCTGTATCTATCTGTCTCTCTCATACTGGCAGCACATGCTGTATCTATCTGTCTCTCATACTGGCAGCACATGCTGTATCTATCTGACTCTCTCATACTGGCAGCACATGCTGTATCTATCTGACTCTCTCATACTGGCAGCACATGCTGTATCTATCTGTCTCTCTCATACTGGCAGCACATGCTGTATCTATCTGTCTCTCTCATACTGGCAGCACATGCTGTATCTATCTGTCTCTCATACTGGCAGCACATGCTGTATCTATCTGACTCTCTCATACTGGCAGCACATGCTGTATCTATCTCTCTCTCATACTGGCAGCACATGCTGTATCTATCTGTCTCTCATACTGGCAGCACATGCTGTATCTATCTGTCTCTCTCATACTGGCAGCACATGCTGTATCTATCTGACTCTCTCATACTGGCAGCACATGCTGTATCTATCTGTCTCTCACACTGGCAGCACATGCTGTATCTATCTGACTCTCTCATACTGGCAGCACATGCTGTATCTATCTGTCTCTCATACTGGCAGCACATGCTGTATCTATCTGTCTCTCATACTGGCAGCACATGCTGTATCTATCTGACTCTCTCATACTGGCAGCACATGCTGTATCTATCTGTCTCTCTCATACTGGCAGCACATGCTGTATCTATCTGTCTCTCATACTGGCAGCACATGCTGTATCTATCTGACTCTCTCATACTGGCAGCACATGCTGTATCTATCTGTCTCTCTCATACTGGCAGCACATGCTGTATCTATCTGTCTCTCATACTGGCAGCACATGCTGTATCTATCTGTCTCTTATACTGGCAGCACATGCTGTATCTATCTGTCTCTCTCATACTGGCAGCACATGCTGTATCTATCTGTCTCTCTCATACTGGCAGCACATGCTGTATCTATCTCTCTCTCATACTGGCAGCACATGCTGTATCTATCTCTCTCTCATACTGGCAGCACATGCTGTATCTATCTGTCTCTCTCATACTGGCAGCACATGCTGTATCTATCTGTCTCTCATACTGGCAGCACATGCTGTATCTATCTGTCTCTCTCATACTGGCAGCACATGCTGTATCTATCTGTCTCTCATACTGGCAGCACATGCTGTATCTATCTCTCTCTCATACTGGCAGCACATGCTGTATCTATCTGACTCTCTCATACTGGCAGCACATGCTGTATCTATCTGTCTCTCTCATACTGGCAGCACATGCTGTATCTATCTGTCTCTCAAACTGGCAGCACATGCTGTATCTATCTCTCTCTCATACTGGCAGCACATGCTGTATCTATCTGTCTCTCATACTGGCAGCACATGCTGTATCTATCTGTCTCTCATACTGGCAGCACATGCTGTATCTATCTGTCTCTCTCATACTGGCAGCATATGCTGTATCTATCTGACTCTCTCATACTGGCAGCACATGCTGTATCTATCTCTCTCTCATACTGGCAGCACATGCTGTATCTATCTCTCTCTCACACTGGCAGCACATGCTGTATCTATCTGTCTCTCTCATACTGGCAGCACATGCTGTATGTATCTGACTCTCTCATACTGGCAGCACATGCTGTATCTATCTGACTCTCTCATACTGGCAGCACATGCTGTATCTATGTCTCTCTCACACTGGCAGCACATGCTGTATCTATCTGTCTCTCTCATACTGGCAGCACATGCTGTATCTATCTGTCTCTCTCATACTGGCAGCACATGCTGTATCTATCTGTCTCTCTCATACTGGCAGCACATGCTGTATCTATCTCTCTCTCACACTGGAAGCACATGCTGTATCTATCTGACTCTCTCATACTGGCAGCACATGCTGTATCTATCTGTCTCTCACACTGGCAGCACATGCTGTATATATCTGTCTCTCTCATACTGGCAGCACATGCTGTATCTATCTGTCTCTCTCATACTGGCAGCACATGCTGTATCTATCTGACTCTCTCACACTGGCAGCACATGCTGTATCTATCTGTCTCTCTCATACTGGCAGCACATGCTGTATCTATCTGACTCTCTCATAATGGCAGCACATGCTGTATCTATCTGACTCTCTCATACTGGCAGCACATGCTGTATCTATCTGTCTCTCTCATACTGCCAGCACATGCTGTATCTATCTGTCTCTCTCATACTGGCAGCACATGCTGTATCTATCTGACTCTCTCATACTGGCAGCACATGCTGTATCTATCTGTCTCTCTCATACTGGCAGCACATGCTGTATCTATCTGTCTCTCATACTGGCAGCACATGCTGTATCTATCTCTCTCTCATACTGGCAGCACATGCTGTATCTATCTGACTCTCTCATACTGGCAGCACATGCTGTATCTATCTGTCTCTCTCATACTGGCAGCACATGCTGTATCTATCTGTCTCTCAAACTGGCAGCACATGCTGTATCTATCTCTCTCTCATACTGGCAGCACATGCTGTATCTATCTGTCTCTCATACTGGCAGCACATGCTGTATCTATCTGTCTCTCATACTGGCAGCACATGCTGTATCTATCTGTCTCTCTCATACTGGCAGCATATGCTGTATCTATCTGACTCTCTCATACTGGCAGCACATGCTGTATCTATCTCTCTCTCATACTGGCAGCACATGCTGTATCTATCTCTCTCTCACACTGGCAGCACATGCTGTATCTATCTGTCTCTCTCATACTGGCAGCACATGCTGTATGTATCTGACTCTCTCATACTGGCAGCACATGCTGTATCTATCTGACTCTCTCATACTGGCAGCACATGCTGTATCTATGTCTCTCTCACACTGGCAGCACATGCTGTATCTATCTGTCTCTCTCATACTGGCAGCACATGCTGTATCTATCTGTCTCTCTCATACTGGCAGCACATGCTGTATCTATCTGTCTCTCTCATACTGGCAGCACATGCTGTATCTATCTCTCTCTCACACTGGAAGCACATGCTGTATCTATCTGACTCTCTCATACTGGCAGCACATGCTGTATCTATCTGTCTCTCACACTGGCAGCACATGCTGTATATATCTGTCTCTCTCATACTGGCAGCACATGCTGTATCTATCTGTCTCTCTCATACTGGCAGCACATGCTGTATCTATCTGACTCTCTCACACTGGCAGCACATGCTGTATCTATCTGTCTCTCTCATACTGGCAGCACATGCTGTATCTATCTGACTCTCTCATAATGGCAGCACATGCTGTATCTATCTGACTCTCTCATACTGGCAGCACATGCTGTATCTATCTGTCTCTCTCATACTGCCAGCACATGCTGTATCTATCTGTCTCTCTCATACTGGCAGCACATGCTGTATCTATCTGACTCTCTCATACTGGCAGCACATGCTGTATCTATCTGACTCTCTCATACTGGCAGCACATGCTGTATCTATCTCTCTCTCTCACACTGGCAGCACATGCTGTATCTATCTGTCTCTCTCATACTGGCAGCACATGCTGTATCTATCTGTCTCTCTCATACTGGCAGCACATGCTGTATCTATCTGACTCTCTCACACTAGCAGCACATGCTGTATCTATCTGACTCTCTCATACTGGCAGCACATGCTGTATCTATCTGACTATCTCATACTGGCAGCACATGCTGTATCTATCTGTCTCTCTCATACTGGCAGCACATGCTGTATCTATCTGTCTCTCTCATACTGGCAGCACATGCTGTATCTATCTGACTCTCTCACACTGGCAGCACATGCTGTATCTATCTGTCTCTCTCATACTGGCAGCACATGCTGTATCTATCTGTCTCTCTCATACTGGCAGCACATGCTGTATCTATCTGACTCTCTCATACTGGCAGCACATGCTGTATATATCTGTCTCTCTCATACTGGCAGCACATGCTGTATCTATCTGTCTCTCACACTGGCAGCACATGCTGTATCTATCTGACTCTCTCACACTGGCAGCACATGCTGTATCTATCTGTCTCTCTCATACTGGCAGCACATGCTGTATCTATCTGACTCTCTCACACTGGCAGCACATGCTGTATCTATCTGTCTCTCACACTGGCAGCACATGCTGTATCTATCTGACTCTCTCACACTGGCAGCACATGCTGTATCTATCTGACTCTCTCACACTGGCAGCACATGCTGTATCTATCTGTCTCTCATACTGGCAGCACATGCTGTATCTATCTGACTCTCTCACACTGGCAGCCCATGCTGTATCTATCTGACTCTCTCATACTGGCAGCACATGCTGTATCTATCTGACTCTCTCATACTGGCAGCACATGCTGTATCTATCTGTCTCTCTCATACTGGCAGCACATGCTGTATCTATCTGTCTCTCTCACACTGGCAGCACATGCTGTATCTATCATTCTCTCACACTGGCAGCACATGCTGTATCTATCTGTCTCTCTCATACTGGCAGCACATGCTGTATCTATCTGTCTCTCTCATACTGGCAGCACATGCTGTATCTATCTGACTCTCTCATACTGGCAGCACATGCTGTATCTATCTGACTCTCTCATACTGGCAGCACATGCTGTATCTATCTGTCTCTCTCATACTGGCAGCACATGCTGTATCTATCTGTCTCTCTCATACTGGCAGCACATGCTGTATCTATCTGTCTCTCTTATACTGGCAGCACATGCTGTATCTATCTGTCTCTCTCATACTGGCAGCACATGCTGTATTTATCTGACTCTCTCATAATGGCAGCACATGCTGTATCTATCTGACTCTCTCATACTGGCAGCACATGCTGTATCTATCTGACTCTCTCATACTGGCAGCACATGCTGTATCTATCTGTCTCTCTCATACTGGCAGCACATGCTGTATCTATCTGTCTCTCTCACACTGGCAGCACATGCTGTATCTATCTGACTCTCTCACACTGGCAGCACATGCTGTATCTTTCTGTCTCTCACACTGGCAGCACATGCTGTATATATCTGTCTCTCTCATACTGGCAGCACATGCTGTATCTATCTGTCTCTCACACTGGCAGCACATGCTGTATCTATCTGTCTCTCTCATACTGGCAGCACATGCTGTATCTATCTGTCTCTCATACTGGCAGCACATGCTGTATCTATCTGTCTCTCTCATACTGGCAGCACATGCTGTATCTATCTGTCTCTCTCACACTGGCAGCACATGCTGTATCTATCATTCTCTCACACTGGCAGCACATGCTGTATCTATCTGTCTCTCTCATACTGGCAGCACATGCTGTATCTATCTGTCTCTCTCATACTGGCAGCACATGCTGTATCTATCTGACTCTCTCATACTGGCAGCACATGCTGTATCTATCTGACTCTCTCATACTGGCAGCACATGCTGTATCTATCTGTCTCTCTCATACTGGCAGCACATGCTGTATCTATCTGTCTCTCTCATACTGGCAGCACATGCTGTATCTATCTGTCTCTCTTATACTGGCAGCACATGCTGTATCTATCTGTCTCTCTCATACTGGCAGCACATGCTGTATTTATCTGACTCTCTCATACTGGCAGCACATGCTGTATCTATCTCTCTCTCATACTGGCAGCACATGCTGTATCTATCTGTCTCTCACACTGGCAGCACATGCTGTATCTATCTGACTCTCTCACACTGGCAGCACATGCTGTATCTATCTGTCTCTCCCATACTGGCAGCACATGCTGTATCTATCTGACTCTCTCACACTGGCAGCACATGCTGTATCTATCTGTCTCTCACACTGGCAGCACATGCTGTATCTATCTGACTCTCTCACACTGGCAGCACATGCTGTATCTATCTGACTCTCTCACACTGGCAGCACATGCTGTATCTATCTGTCTCTCATACTGGCAGCACATGCTGTATCTATCTGACTCTCTCACACTGGCAGCCCATGCTGTATCTATCTGACTCTCTCATACTGGCAGCACATGCTGTATCTATCTGACTCTCTCATACTGGCAGCACATGCTGTATCTATCTGTCTCTCTCATACTGGCAGCACATGCTGTATCTATCTGTCTCTCTCACACTGGCAGCACATGCTGTATCTATCATTCTCTCACACTGGCAGCACATGCTGTATCTATCTGTCTCTCTCATACTGGCAGCACATGCTGTATCTATCTGTCTCTCTCATACTGGCAGCACATGCTGTATCTATCTGACTCTCTCATACTGGCAGCACATGCTGTATCTATCTGTCTCTCTCATACTGGCAGCACATGCTGTATCTATCTGTCTCTCTTATACTGGCAGCACATGCTGTATCTATCTGTCTCTCTCATACTGGCAGCACATGCTGTATCTATCTGTCTCTCATACTGGCAGCACATGCTGTATCTATCTCTCTCTCATACTGGCAGCACATGCTGTATCTATCTGTCTCTCATACTGGCAGCACATGCTGTATCTATCTGTCTCTCATACTGGCAGCACATGCTGTATCTATCTGTCTCTCTCATACTGGCAGCATATGCTGTATCTATCTGACTCTCTCATACTGGCAGCACATGCTGTATCTATCTCTCTCTCATACTGGCAGCACATGCTGTATCTATCTCTCTCTCACACTGGCAGCACATGCTGTATCTATCTGTCTCTCTCATACTGGCAGCACATGCTGTATGTATCTGACTCTCTCATACTGGCAGCACATGCTGTATCTATCTGACTCTCTCATACTGGCAGCACATGCTGTATCTATGTCTCTCTCACACTGGCAGCACATGCTGTATCTATCTGTCTCTCATACTGGCAGCACATGCTGTATCTATCTGTCTCTCATACTGGCAGCACATGCTGTATCTATCTGTCTCTCATACTGGCAGCACATGCTGTATCTATCTGTCTCTCATACTGGCAGCACATGCTGTATCTATCTGTCTCTCTCATACTGGCAGCATATGCTGTATCTATCTGACTCTCTCATACTGGCAGCACATGCTGTATCTATCTCTCTCTCATACTGGCAGCACATGCTGTATCTATCTCTCTCTCACACTGGCAGCACATGCTGTATCTATCTGTCTCTCTCATACTGGCAGCACATGCTGTATGTATCTGACTCTCTCATACTGGCAGCACATGCTGTATCTATCTGACTCTCTCATACTGGCAGCACATGCTGTATCTATGTCTCTCTCACACTGGCAGCACATGCTGTATCTATCTGTCTCTCTCATACTGGCAGCACATGCTGTATCTATCTGTCTCTCCCATACTGGCAGCACATGCTGTATCTATCTGTCTCTCTCATACTGGCAGCACATGCTGTATCTATCTCTCTCTCACACTGGAAGCACATGCTGTATCTATCTGTCTCTCTCATACTGCCAGCACATGCTGTATCTATCTGTCTCTCTCATACTGGCAGCACATGCTGTATCTATCTGACTCTCTCATACTGGCAGCACATGCTGTATCTATCTGACTCTCTCATACTGGCAGCACATGCTGTATCTATCTCTCTCTCTCACACTGGCAGCACATGCTGTATCTATCTGTCTCTCTCATACTGGCAGCACATGCTGTATCTATCTGTCTCTCTCATACTGGCAGCACATGCTGTATCTATCTGTCTCTCTCATACTGGCAGCACATGCTGTATCTATCTCTCTCTCACACTGGAAGCACATGCTGTATCTATCTGTCTCTCTCATACTGGCAGCACATGCTGTATCTATCTGTCTCTCTCATACTGGCAGCACATGCTGTATCTAACTCTCTCTCACACTGGCAGCACATGCTGTATCTATCTGTCTCTCTCATACTGGCAGCACATGCTGTATCTATCTGACTCTCTCATACTGGCAGCACATGCTGTATCTATCTCTCTCTCACACTGGCAGCACATGCTGTATCTATCTGTCTCTCTCATACTGGCAGCACATGCTGTATCTATCTGACTCTCTCACACTAGCAGCACATGCTGTATCTATCTGACTCTCTCATACTGGCAGCACATGCTGTATCTATCTGACTCTCTCATACTGGCAGCACATGCTGTATCTATGTCTCTCTCACACTGGCAGCACATGCTGTATCTATCTGTCTCTCTCATACTGGCAGCACATGCTGTATCTATCTGTCTCTCCCATACTGGCAGCACATGCTGTATCTATCTGTCTCTCTCATACTGGCAGCACATGCTGTATCTATCTCTCTCTCACACTGGAAGCACATGCTGTATCTATCTGTCTCTCTCATACTGCCAGCACATGCTGTATCTATCTGTCTCTCTCATACTGGCAGCACATGCTGTATCTATCTGACTCTCTCATACTGGCAGCACATGCTGTATCTATCTGACTCTCTCATACTGGCAGCACATGCTGTATCTATCTCTCTCTCTCACACTGGCAGCACATGCTGTATCTATCTGTCTCTCTCATACTGGCAGCACATGCTGTATCTATCTGTCTCTCTCATACTGGCAGCACATGCTGTATCTATCTGTCTCTCTCATACTGGCAGCACATGCTGTATCTATCTCTCTCTCACACTGGCAGCACATGCTGTATCTATCTGTCTCTCTCATACTGGCAGCACATGCTGTATCTATCTGTCTCTCTCATACTGGCAGCACATGCTGTATCTAACTCTCTCTCACACTGGCAGCACATGCTGTATCTATCTGTCTCTCTCATACTGGCAGCACATGCTGTATCTATCTGACTCTCTCATACTGGCAGCACATGCTGTATCTATCTCTCTCTCACACTGGCAGCACATGCTGTATCTATCTGTCTCTCTCATACTGGCAGCACATGCTGTATCTATCTGACTCTCTCACACTAGCAGCACATGCTGTATCTATCTGACTCTCTCATACTGGCAGCACATGCTGTATCTATCTGACTCTCTCATACTGGCAGCACATGCTGTATCTATCTCTCTCTCTCACACTGGCAGCACATGCTGTATCTATCTGTCTCTCTCATACTGGCAGCACATGCTGTATCTATCTGTCTCTCTCATACTGGCAGCACATGCTGTATCTATCTGTCTCTCTCATACTGGCAGCACATGCTGTATCTATCTCTCTCTCACACTGGAAGCACATGCTGTATCTATCTGTCTCTCTCATACTGGCAGCACATGCTGTATCTATCTGTCTCTCTCATACTGGCAGCACATGCTGTATCTAACTCTCTCTCACACTGGCAGCACATGCTGTATCTATCTGTCTCTCTCATACTGGCAGCACATGCTGTATCTATCTGACTCTCTCATACTGGCAGCACATGCTGTATCTATCTCTCTCTCACACTGGCAGCACATGCTGTATCTATCTGTCTCTCTCATACTGGCAGCACATGCTGTATCTATCTGACTCTCTCACACTAGCAGCACATGCTGTATCTATCTGACTCTCTCATACTGGCAGCACATGCTGTATCTATCTGACTCTCTCATACTGGCAGCACATGCTGTATCTATGTCTCTCTCACACTGGCAGCACATGCTGTATCTATCTGTCTCTCTCATACTGGCAGCACATGCTGTATCTATCTGTCTCTCCCATACTGGCAGCACATGCTGTATCTATCTGTCTCTCTCATACTGGCAGCACATGCTGTATCTATCTCTCTCTCACACTGGAAGCACATGCTGTATCTATCTGTCTCTCTCATACTGCCAGCACATGCTGTATCTATCTGTCTCTCTCATACTGGCAGCACATGCTGTATCTATCTGACTCTCTCATACTGGCAGCACATGCTGTATCTATCTGACTCTCTCATACTGGCAGCACATGCTGTATCTATCTCTCTCTCTCACACTGGCAGCACATGCTGTATCTATCTGTCTCTCTCATACTGGCAGCACATGCTGTATCTATCTGTCTCTCTCATACTGGCAGCACATGCTGTATCTATCTGTCTCTCTCATACTGGCAGCACATGCTGTATCTATCTCTCTCTCACACTGGAAGCACATGCTGTATCTATCTGTCTCTCTCATACTGGCAGCACATGCTGTATCTATCTGTCTCTCTCATACTGGCAGCACATGCTGTATCTAACTCTCTCTCACACTGGCAGCACATGCTGTATCTATCTGTCTCTCTCATACTGGCAGCACATGCTGTATCTATCTGACTCTCTCATACTGGCAGCACATGCTGTATCTATCTCTCTCTCACACTGGCAGCACATGCTGTATCTATCTGTCTCTCTCATACTGGCAGCACATGCTGTATCTATCTGACTCTCTCACACTAGCAGCACATGCTGTATCTATCTGACTCTCTCATACTGGCAGCACATGCTGTATCTATCTGACTCTCTCATACTGGCAGCACATGCTGTATCTATCTCTCTCTCTCACACTGGCAGCACATGCTGTATCTATCTGTCTCTCTCATACTGGCAGCACATGCTGTATCTATCTGTCTCTCTCATACTGGCAGCACATGCTGTATCTATCTGTCTCTCTCATACTGGCAGCACATGCTGTATCTATCTCTCTCTCACACTGGAAGCACATGCTGTATCTATCTGTCTCTCTCATACTGGCAGCACATGCTGTATCTATCTGTCTCTCTCATACTGGCAGCACATGCTGTATCTAACTCTCTCTCACACTGGCAGCACATGCTGTATCTATCTGTCTCTCTCATACTGGCAGCACATGCTGTATCTATCTGACTCTCTCATACTGGCAGCACATGCTGTATCTATCTCTCTCTCACACTGGCAGCACATGCTGTATCTATCTGTCTCTCTCATACTGGCAGCACATGCTGTATCTATCTGACTCTCTCACACTAGCAGCACATGCTGTATCTATCTGACTCTCTCATACTGGCAGCACATGCTGTATCTATCTGACTATCTCATACTGGCAGCACATGCTGTATCTATCTGTCTCTCTCATACTGGCAGCACATGCTGTATCTATCTGTCTCTCTCATACTGGCAGCACATGCTGTATCTATCTGACTCTCTCACACTGGCAGCACATGCTGTATCTATCTGTCTCTCTCATACTGGCAGCACATGCTGTATCTATCTGTCTCTCTCATACTGGCAGCACATGCTGTATCTATCTGACTCTCTCATACTGGCAGCACATGCTGTATATATCTGTCTCTCTCATACTGGCAGCACATGCTGTATCTATCTGTCTCTCACACTGGCAGCACATGCTGTATCTATCTGACTCTCTCACACTGGCAGCACATGCTGTATCTATCTGTCTCTCCCATACTGGCAGCACATGCTGTATCTATCTGACTCTCTCACACTGGCAGCACATGCTGTATCTATCTGTCTCTCACACTGGCAGCACATGCTGTATCTATCTGACTCTCTCACACTGGCAGCACATGCTGTATCTATCTGACTCTCTCACACTGGCAGCACATGCTGTATCTATCTGTCTCTCATACTGGCAGCACATGCTGTATCTATCTGACTCTCTCACACTGGCAGCCCATGCTGTATCTATCTGACTCTCTCATACTGGCAGCACATGCTGTATCTATCTGACTCTCTCATACTGGCAGCACATGCTGTATCTATCTGTCTCTCTCATACTGGCAGCACATGCTGTATCTATCTGTCTCTCTCACACTGGCAGCACATGCTGTATCTATCATTCTCTCACACTGGCAGCACATGCTGTATCTATCTGTCTCTCTCATACTGGCAGCACATGCTGTATCTATCTGTCTCTCTCATACTGGCAGCACATGCTGTATCTATCTGACTCTCTCATACTGGCAGCACATGCTGTATCTATCTGACTCTCTCATACTGGCAGCACATGCTGTATCTATCTGTCTCTCTCATACTGGCAGCACATGCTGTATCTATCTGTCTCTCTCATACTGGCAGCACATGCTGTATCTATCTGTCTCTCTTATACTGGCAGCACATGCTGTATCTATCTGTCTCTCTCATACTGGCAGCACATGCTGTATTTATCTGACTCTCTCATAATGGCAGCACATGCTGTATCTATCTGACTCTCTCATACTGGCAGCACATGCTGTATCTATCTGACTCTCTCATACTGGCAGCACATGCTGTATCTATCTGTCTCTCTCATACTGGCAGCACATGCTGTATCTATCTGTCTCTCTCACACTGGCAGCACATGCTGTATCTATCTGACTCTCTCACACTGGCAGCACATGTTGTATCTTTCTGTCTCTCACACTGGCAGCACATGCTGTATATATCTGTCTCTCTCATACTGGCAGCACATGCTGTATCTATCTGTCTCTCACACTGGCAGCACATGCTGTATCTATCTGTCTCTCTCATACTGGCAGCACATGCTGTATCTATCTGTCTCTCATACTGGCAGCACATGCTGTATCTATCTGTCTCTCTCATACTGGCAGCACATGCTGTATCTATCTGTCTCTCTCACACTGGCAGCACATGCTGTATCTATCATTCTCTCACACTGGCAGCACATGCTGTATCTATCTGTCTCTCTCATACTGGCAGCACATGCTGTATCTATCTGTCTCTCTCATACTGGCAGCACATGCTGTATCTATCTGACTCTCTCATACTGGCAGCACATGCTGTATCTATCTGACTCTCTCATACTGGCAGCACATGCTGTATCTATCTGTCTCTCTCATACTGGCAGCACATGCTGTATCTATCTGTCTCTCTCATACTGGCAGCACATGCTGTATCTATCTGTCTCTCTTATACTGGCAGCACATGCTGTATCTATCTGTCTCTCTCATACTGGCAGCACATGCTGTATTTATCTGACTCTCTCATACTGGCAGCACATGCTGTATCTATCTCTCTCTCATACTGGCAGCACATGCTGTATCTATCTGTCTCTCACACTGGCAGCACATGCTGTATCTATCTGACTCTCTCACACTGGCAGCACATGCTGTATCTATCTGTCTCTCCCATACTGGCAGCACATGCTGTATCTATCTGACTCTCTCACACTGGCAGCACATGCTGTATCTATCTGTCTCTCACACTGGCAGCACATGCTGTATCTATCTGACTCTCTCACACTGGCAGCACATGCTGTATCTATCTGACTCTCTCACACTGGCAGCACATGCTGTATCTATCTGTCTCTCATACTGGCAGCACATGCTGTATCTATCTGACTCTCTCACACTGGCAGCCCATGCTGTATCTATCTGACTCTCTCATACTGGCAGCACATGCTGTATCTATCTGACTCTCTCATACTGGCAGCACATGCTGTATCTATCTGTCTCTCTCATACTGGCAGCACATGCTGTATCTATCTGTCTCTCTCACACTGGCAGCACATGCTGTATCTATCATTCTCTCACACTGGCAGCACATGCTGTATCTATCTGTCTCTCTCATACTGGCAGCACATGCTGTATCTATCTGTCTCTCTCATACTGGCAGCACATGCTGTATCTATCTGACTCTCTCATACTGGCAGCACATGCTGTATCTATCTGACTCTCTCATACTGGCAGCACATGCTGTATCTATCTGTCTCTCTCATACTGGCAGCACATGCTGTATCTATCTGTCTCTCTCATACTGGCAGCACATGCTGTATCTATCTGACTCTCTCATACTGGCAGCACATGCTGTATCTATCTGTCTCTCTCATACTGGCAGCACATGCTGTATCTATCTGTCTCTCTCACACTGGCAGCACATGCTGTATCTATCTGACTCTCTCACACTGGCAGCACATGCTGTATCTTTCTGTCTCTCACACTGGCAGCACATGCTGTATATATCTGTCTCTCTCATACTGGCAGCACATGCTGTATCTATCTGTCTCTCACACTGGCAGCACATGCTGTATCTATCTGTCTCTCTCATACTGGCAGCACATGCTGTATCTATCTGTCTCTCATACTGGCAGCACATGCTGTATCTATCTGTCTCTCTCATACTGGCAGCACATGCTGTATCTATCTGTCTCTCTCACACTGGCAGCACATGCTGTATCTATCATTCTCTCACACTGGCAGCACATGCTGTATCTATCTGTCTCTCTCATACTGGCAGCACATGCTGTATCTATCTGTCTCTCTCATACTGGCAGCACATGCTGTATCTATCTGACTCTCTCATACTGGCAGCACATGCTGTATCTATCTGACTCTCTCATACTGGCAGCACATGCTGTATCTATCTGTCTCTCTCATACTGGCAGCACATGCTGTATCTATCTGTCTCTCTCATACTGGCAGCACATGCTGTATCTATCTGTCTCTCTCATACTGGCAGCACATGCTGTATCTATCTGTCTCTCTCATACTGGCAGCACATGCTGTATTTATCTGACTCTCTCATACTGGCAGCACATGCTGTATCTATCTGACTCTCTCATACTGGCAGCACATGCTGTATCTATCTGACTCTCTCATACTGGCAGCACATGCTGTATCTATCTGTCTCTCTCATACTGGCAGCACATGCTGTATCTATCTGTCTCTCTTACACTGGCAGCACATGCTGTATCTATCTGACTCTCTCACACTGGCAGCACATGCTGTATCTTTCTGTCTCTCACACTGGCAGCACATGCTGTATATATCTTTCTCTCTCATACTGGCAGCACATGCTGTATCTATCTGTCTCTCACACTGGCAGCACATGCTGTATATATCTGTCTCTCTCATACTGGCAGCACATGCTGTATCTATCTGTCTCTCATACTGGCAGCACATGCTGTATATATCTGTCTCTCTCATACTGGCAGCACATGCTGTATCTATCTGTCTCTCATACTGGCAGCACATGCTGTATCTATCTGTCTCTCTCATACTGGCAGCACATGCTGTATCTTTCTGACTCTCTCATACTGGCAGCACATGCTGTATCTATCTGACTCTCTCATACTGGCAGCACATGCTGTATCTATCTGACTCTCTCATACTGGCAGCACATGCTGTATCTATCTGACTCTCTCATACTGGCAGCACATGCTGTATCTATCTGACTCTCTCATACTGGCAGCACATGCTGTATCTATCTGACTATCTCATACTGGCAGCACATGCTGTATCTATCTGACTCTCTCATACTGGCAGTACATGCTGTATCTATCTATCTGGAATTACCGGGTATCTGGATCCAGTGAGACTATCTCTCGGGGTTGTCGCCTCAACGAAAAAGTCCATCCAGAAGATGAATGTCTGATGATGAGAAACATAATTGAATACACACTTATCATACTATTTGTGTAACTGTTAAAGAGACACAGAGTATGTTGATAGGACCACATATGTCAAATATTGCAATCGATGTCATTACATTGGGAAACACTAACTGTTCCTGAAATTTTACATGTTCATGGTCAATCGGTACATTTGAGGAAAAATATGGCCATTCAGTCGCAAACCGGACAATGTGGCTCGAGTAGCGCGCTAATTCGCCAAACGTAATTTTGAAACCTTACAAAAAGCTGACAGGAAGCTATATTCGATTTGATAGTGCTTAAAAGTAATGTAACTAATAGGTAGGTTTATTGGATGCATAATTTCAACTATTACCAAACTTAAGATGTTTATTTGATTTTTCAATAAAATCAAGTATTTGAGAGATATTAAGCATATATGGATAGATTTGCAAGTCCAGTGATCAGATATGAACTTCATGATATTTTGTCACTTATCAAACCAAATGAATTTTAAGAAAGATCGTCAGTGTCTCTGTGTGGGTGTGATACAATATTTAGATCGAGATCTCTGGAGAGAGGCTTCACCCACCTGCTTTTCTTCAACACTGACATTAGCTTGCTCTGTCCGTCGGAACCGGTTGATGAGGGAAATATTACCCACAGTTGACTTCAGATACCTGCACACACAATAAACTCTATCAGTTCTCTTTAGATGCAATAGTTTTCTTGCATTGTAATCAGTTCATATCAGAGAACAAAAGTTTACAAAGATTTCTATGGCTAATGATAACCTACCAGTCAGGTGGCTCAAGGCGAAACATACACTCAGCAGCTTGCACCGCCTTCCCATAATCCTCAGCAAGCACACTGATCTCGAAGAAAGTTGCCACGTCCCAGTAGTCTGTGAGGGACTGCAGACTGCCCTTTTTGCCGATCAGGTTGTTCAGGATGATTCCTGCACACAGATACCAGTTGTCGTCATAACTATGTTCCACGTCCATTTAAGTATTGTTTTACAGGTTTTTGCTACGCTATGCAAATTTGTTGCTGTAATAGAGGCAAAAAACATGCAAAACATGCCTTATAATTACAAAATCAATCTTTTAGCAAAGTGTTTCTAACTGTTTAAAAAAAATCTAACATCAATGTCGTGAGATTGTTGTTTGTAACAAGAAACAATACAAAGTAGAATCAAAATTGAGAACTCCATCAACTAAAACAGCAGAAGATTTAATTTTGTCTCAACAATTGACACACATGCAATCACAATTCTTCTTAACCGGAATCTGCATTTTCGAAATAACCCTAATTAGCATGTCACAGGATGTTCAAAATGTCCTGCGTTTGCGAGACGCTCAGAGCGAAAAGCTTTAGGAGTTGTAGTTTAATTAAAATGCAGCCTTTCCGGTGAAGGTAGGGATTTCGTCAGGGAGATAAAAGTATTTACTTGTTACATAGAGAGATGGGAAGTGATAAGATATATCTCTCTTTGCAACAGAACGGAACTCGGAACTGTCAAAACCGAACTATTGTGTCAGTTGATTGTGACGTCACAAGGAATGAATGCACATGGTATGGTTGCAAATTTTTCTGCATTCATCAAGAAAAGGTTGCATGTTTTGGAGAACTCTCAACCAATCAGCAAATATGTGCAACAAAACCATTCTGTAACTAGATTAGCGTTTGCGGGACACCGCAAAAGCAGAGCAGCCCCGAAACTTGGGGTTTCGCTTTACCCTGTTCTGCCTTCTACAAGTCTCAGCAAATTTGGGCATTTTCTTGTGACTTTGACTTTTGACACTCAAGGTCACACAATCAATGAATACATTTCATTGAATATAACATTAATGTAATGAATTAAAGTGTTAAAAGTTATAATAATCCATTTTCTCAATATATGTTGACCTTGCTGTGACCTTGACCTTTGACCTTGAAAGTGACCATGTCATTGAAATTCCCCAGAAATGTAAACACTTATACATGTCCATAAGTTCTTAATGGGATTGAGTTATATCCAAATTAGTTGCACATTGCAATAACACAAATCTCATGACCTTGACCATTGACCTTCAAGGTTACAAAATCAATGAACACTTTTCATTGAGTATGACAATCATCTATTGATTAAAAGTGTTCATAGTTAAAAGAAATCATTTTCGCAAAACCATGCTAAAGTATTGAACTTGCTGTGACCTTGACCTTGGACAGACTGTAGCAAAAACCTTTTAAAAAATTTGTACTCTTCCAAGGATGATACATATCAAGTTAGAACATGTCAAATTCGTTCCCCAGAGGTATAAGCAGTAACTTATGAATACAAGTTCTGGAAAGCTTAGTAGAAAAAAGTTATAGCCATTGGTATGACCGCGGCGGCGGCGGCGGACGCGGCGGCGGCAGAAACTTCACAAACACTGATAGCAGCCCCGTCCTTAGACGGGGCTGCTAATTATAACTGTGTAATGCACAAATGTTTGAATGTCAGTGATCAATCAGTGGTAGGACTAGCCAGTGGCTGTTTTTCAATGCAGCCTTTTCTTTTATCATTTGTACTCCCCGTTTTTCAATGCAGCCTTTTCTCTTATAATTTGTACTCCCCGTTTTTCAATGCAGTCTTTTCTCTTATTATTTGTACTCCTTATCACATAGTCCTTAACCGGTAAACCTAACATTACATAAATGTTTGTATACAATAAACTTCAGCTCTGTCATGCTCTTGTTAAAGGAGTAGGACAACAACTTTCACAAATGATGATCTTAAATTCAGTCACCTAAAGATGGCATGCTTAAATTGAAGCACCAGAACAGTGCCTGTTGGAACATGTCTGTTATTGGACTACACTGCAAGGTGAGTCAGACAAAGAGGAACAAACTTAGACCCTGCAGACATAAGTAGTGCAGCTGGTGCAGCTGCCATAGAGACAAAGTTAAAATATACAGAGCTTATAGATTGAGAGGCCTCAATAACAAACCTGGGCTCATTGTGACTTTAATCAATTTTCTGTATGTCTGTAGCTATACATACCAACTCGCTGAAGTTCTGGGCAGGAACCAAAATCTTTCCCTGAGATTACTAATAATGTTGCTAAGTTTATCCCTGCATACTCATTGGGTTGGACTTCAAAGCCCTTGCGGTACCTGAAAAGTAATTCTTGGTGTGTCAATTTCCAACCGTCACATTTACGAGTCATAGTATTTATGTTTGTATGAATTTATGTCATAACACATTTTTAAAACAGACTAAAGTTGAATTTTCTTTAGTGCATAAGATATAACAATTTGAAATAAAAACAAGGCTCACATACACCCGCTGTAATATGACTGCCATTACATAACAATAATAAAAACAAGATGTGTTTGTGAAACACGAATGCCCCCGGATGCATCCTGCTCGCTGTGTCAAGGTCAAGGTCAAATGTCATGGTGTCATCTGAAAGGTCTCATCACAAGGGATCCATATGTCAAGTATCAAAGAGCTAGCTCTGACCAATCAAAAGTTATGACCAAAGTTAGAGTTTAAAATGCTCGCTGTGTCAAGGTCAAGGTCACAAGGTCAAATGTCATGGTGTCATCTGAAAGGTCTCATCACAAGGGATCCATATGTCAAGTATCAAAGAGCTAGCTCTGACCAATCAAAAGTTATGACCAAGGTTAAAGTTTAAAATGTTCGCTGTGTCAAGGTCAAGGTCACAAGGTCAAATGTCATGGTGTCATCTGAAAGGTCTCATCACAAGGGATCCATATGTCAAGTATCAAAGAGCTAGCTCTGACCAATCAAAAGTTATGACCAAGGTTAAAGTTTAAAATGCTCGCTGTGTCAAGGTCAAGGTCACAAGGTCAAATGTCATGGTGTCATCTGAAAGGTCTCATCACAAGGGATCCATATGTCAAGTATCAAAGAGCTAGCTCTGACCAATCAAAAGTTATGACCAAGGTTAAAGTTTTTGTGGACAAACGGACAGACGGACGGGCGGACGGAAAAGGTCAAATATCATGGTGTCATCTGAAAGGTCTCATCACAAGGGATACACATGTCAAGTATCAAAGACCTAGCACTGACAGTATAGAAACTATAGCCAAGGTTCAAGTTTTCGGAAAAGGCTCGCTGTGTCAAGGTCAAGGTCACAAGGTCAAATGTCATGGTGTCATCTGAAAGGTCTCATCACAAGGGATCCATATGTCAAGTATCAAAGACCTAGCTCTGACCAATCAAAAGTTATGACCAAGGTTAAAGTTTTTGTGGACAAACGGACAGACAGACGGACGGACAGACGGACAGGTGAAAAACAATATACCCCCGGAATCTCAGATTCGGGGGCATAAAAATATATACACATAGTATTGTGTGCAGCGTTCGAAATAACCACTAGCCCGCTAGCCTGATACCAATTAAAATTCGAACAAACCTGCAGAGGTTTCAGATTCTTTGAAGGGGATCCTCCTTGGGGTACTTAATTAGCATAATTATCTGTTAATTTGCATATATGACAGGTTGTAACTATTTTTGAATAAAAATTTACACTCACAAAAAAGTGTTGTCGTATGTCCGACCATCCCAACGAAGTACCTGTCACCCTAGCGGCAGCAGCCTTAGTGCAACTCAAGGGCAGGTAACTCTAACTCCTCACTTATCAATCTAGACAATGCCAGACAGAATAAGGGGAGGTGGGAGGTCGTACCCCAAGGAGGATCCCCTTCAAAGAATCTGAAACCTCTGCAGGTTTGTTCGATTCTTTTTCAGAAGGGTATCCTCCTTGGGGTACTTAATTAGCATAAAAACAGACTCCCAAATAAAGAGTTACGGGAGTGGAATTCTGTCACTAATAAATACTATATACTAAAGCATACACACCTGGTCACGTGACCTCCCGCGTCGGGGACACTCGCACGACGACCCTGGGTGCTAACATATGGCCGTGACATAGACCATTAATACTTTTTGAAAAAGGTTTGAAAACCACCCCCCCCCCCCTCCCTTTTTTTTTGGAAGAGAACTAGGGGGAAATGACAAAAAGAGTATATATACAAAAGATCCCAAGCTACCCCTCCTTGACCGGCAGCCGCCGGCACGGGGATTGGGATAAGGACTTAATAAAGAAGTTCAGAAGAACTTTATTAGTTTGGTTATAATAACAGAACGTAAAAACCTCGAGAATTCACTCAATCAGAGGGATTACGATTCTGCCCACCGGAGAGAACTGTTCTACCAAACCGAGCACGCTCACTTGAGTGCTTGTCGAGTTGGTAGTGTTTTATGAACGTACTCGGTCGGCTCCATATGGCCGCCGAGCAGATCTCCTCGATGGGCAGAGCCGCAGCGTACGCTGTAGAGGTCGCTACTGCTCTGACTGAGTGAGCTCTCAGTTGACCAGGGGGCTCGTGTCCCTTATTTACATAGGCCATGCATATGGTAGAAACTAGCCATCTAGAAATGGTCTGCTTACTTGCTGGCTCTCCCGTCTTACCCCCTCCGTAGCAGCAAAACAACTGTTTCTGTTTACGGCCTTCCTTCGTCCTTTTGATATAAGCCCTTAGGCATCTACGGACATCCAGAACATGGGGAACAGCCTTTACTGAGCCTCCTATCGACGGCTGCATGAGCGCCGGGAGCTCTATAGGAGCTGTAACATGAAAGGTCTGGTCGACTTTGGGGCGGTATGAGTCTGGCAATCTGATGCTGACTCTGTCTTTGTGGAAAACAGTCAGCTCGGGATCGGCAGACATTGCATGAATGTCGCCTACCCGCCTGCCAGACGTAACCGCCACCAAGAAAGCTGTCTTCCAGGTTAGAAGTTGGAGAGAAAGACCCTCCCAACTCTTGAAAGTTGGTCCTGACAGCCAGTCCAATACTATTGATAGATCCCATGAAGGGCTAATTCGTCTCACTGGGGGACGAATTCTGTCCACACCTGCTAAGAAGCGCTGTACCAGTGGGTGATTGCCCAGAAGAGCTCCGTCCACCGGCATGTGTATCGCCGATATTGCCGTGGAGTATCCCCTGACTGTCGATGCGGCTAAGCCGGCATCCAGTCTGGTCTGCAGAAACTCTAGCACAGAGACTAGATCTGCAGAAAAGGGATCGAGGATCTCCCTATCGTTACACCAGCGCGCATAACAGGCCCATCTATCGTTGTACTGAACCTTTGTCGAATCCCTCCTCGAAGCCAGTATTGTGTCTGCAATTCTTGCAGGAATACCGCTCTCCTGGAGGCGATTCCGGACAGAGGCCATGCCACCCACTGAATCTTGGGATTCGGGTGTGGGGCTCCCTCCTGCGTGAGTAGGTCTTGTCTGAATGGTAGCAGAACTGGGGGCATCGTGAGATACCGAAGTACTGTTGGAAACCAACTCTGCGCCGGCCACAACGGTGCTAGAAGCACCAGTAGCTGGGGCGGCTGACACGCAAGCTGCGATAGGACCCTCGGAACTAGGGGAAGTGGCGGGAACGCCCACAACACCCTGTCGGTCCAGTCGAGCGCGAATGCGTCCGGCGATAGAGCTCTTTGGTCTGGGACCCTGGAGCAAAACACCGGCAGTTGGTTCGTTGTTCCAGACGCAAATAGATCCACCTGGAACGATCCGAACAACTGGGAAATGACTTCGAATATCTCCGAGTGGAGCTTCCACTCGTGCGGGGCGAGAATCCTCCGCGACAGAGCGTCCGCTCGAACATTGTCCACCCCGGGGAGATATACTGGCTTGACCTGAATGCGAAACTGGTCGCACCAGAGAATGAAATGCCAGGCTTCCTGAAGCAGAGTCGGGGAAACTGTGCCCCCCTGCTTCAGAATGTACGTCATGGCAGTCTGGTTGTCCATCTCTAGACGAACCACTTGACCTCTGATGTGTTCTAGGAAGTGTCTGAATGCCAACCGAACGGCTCTCAACTCCAACACGTTGATGTGCAGAGAGACCTCGTCCTTGGTCCAAAGACCTGACGCCGTAAGGTGATTCAAGATTCCGCCCCAACCCGTGAGCGAGGCGTCTGTCTGAATCGTCACCGTCGGTTGCGGAGGGTCTAGCGGCAAACCTCTGGCTAGATGGACAGCTTCTGTCCACCACCAGAGGTGAGGAAATAACCACTCCGGAATTGACACCAGCTTCTCTAGACTTTCCGAATGAGACCAGAGCCCTGCCAATGCCTGTTGGGCTGGCCTCATACGTAGTCGGGCCCTCCAGACCACGTCTACTGTCGCCGCCATGTTCCCCAGCAACCGAAGCCAAGCTCGTGCTGAGTGAACGGGGGACTGCATGAATCGTAGCGTGGCCAACTGGACCTTGAACACTCTGTCTGGGGCAAGGGAGACAATGCCCAGCCCGGACTGAAATCTGGCTCCCAAGAAGACTAGATCCTGTGATGGAACCAGATCTGACTTCTTTAAGTTGACTATCCAACCCAGGCTGACTAGAATGCCGAGAATGGCCTGGGTGGCCTCCTGACTCCGGGCACGGGACAAAGCCCTGATCAACCAGTCGTCTAGGTACGGGTGACAGCACCTGCCCTGTGATCTGGCGACCTGTGCCGGAATCAGCATCAGTTTGGTGAACACCCTTGGCGCCGTAGAGATGCCGAAGGGGAGCACACGAAACTGGTAACACACCCCGTCGAAAGCAAACCTCAGGTATTGCTTGAACTGGGGGTGCATTGGAACATGAAGGTAAGCATCCTTGAGATCTATTGACGTCAGCCAATCTCCTGTCTCTACGGATGCAATTACCGATCTCAGAGTCTCCATCTTGAACGATGGGACCTCCAACAAGGTGTTTAGGAATTTCAGATTGAGGATTGGTCTGAAGCCTCCGTCCTTCTTGGTCACCAGGAAGTAAGTCGAGTAAAAACCTGACTCTTCCTGGCCCTTGGGAACTACCTCGATCGCAGCCTTGTCCAACAACGCTTTGACCTCGGCTCGGAGCACTTCCGCTTTCTCCCTGTCCCTCGGCACTGGAGTACATCTGACTCCTGCGAAGGACGGGGGTGCGCCTTTCCATGCTGGCAAGTGGCCTTCCCTGAGTGTGGACAGGACCCAGGGATTTGTAGTAGCCTTGCCCCAATCTTCTACGAACAGGGCTAATCGGCCGCCAACAGGAGTCTGGGGGAGCAGGCAATGAACTGCCGGGACTGTTGGTACTTCGACACTTAGACCCGGAGTCACCTGAGGAGGAGGGGGCGTTAGGAACCCTGTGGAGGTTTCCCGCGGCCCCGAAAAGCCTGGCGTTTTTGTTGCCGGCCACCTCCTCGACCTTTACCCCTCCCTCTACCCCTCCCATAGCCACCCGTGATGGGGGCGTACAGGGAAGCCACCGGCGAGACCTGATTGGTGGTAGAGGGCATTGGAGGACGCTGGCGCTTGACCTTGGGCTCCTCCAAGAGGACTTGTGCCTCCTTGGTAGCAGCCGCCAGGTCAGCGGCCTCCTTCACTACCTGGACCGCCCCCGGGAACAGCGTTGAGCCGAGCCGGTAAGGAAGGTCCAGTAGCGTTTGGGTTGTGGCTTGATTGTATGTGGATGTGTTGAGCCACAACCTGCGCATCCCCATCACTGCGCACATCACCTGCGAGGCAGCACTCCGAATGGAGTCCTTCCCCAGGTGTGAACCGACCTCAGCCAACTGCCTATGAAAGATCACGGAGTCCGAGTCTTTCTCCTTTGCTAGCGCTTGTGTCTGCAAGGCAGCAAGATACGCGCTATGGACGGCAACCTTCATTTGCTGGACGGCATTCTTGTACATAGTCTGGTAAGACATGTACACCGTCCGCAATAAAGGAGCCTGTTGTCCAAAAGGAGGCAGCCGCCGGTACTCCTGCTTCGCCTGTGTCGAAGCCAGGTTGACCGAGGTCAAAACGCATTCGTCCACCACTGGGACCTCCCATAGTTCCCCCTCCCCCAGAGGGTAACGCCGGGTGAGATCCTTAAGATCCCACACCGAGCGCCGCCCATCCAGAAGAGGGTTCACCACTTCGGTCTCAACAGTAGGAAGAAGGCGGAGCGAGGCCCGTGCTGTTTTGCCAGCGGCAAAAGCATCACCGGGAAGGCGGAATCCAGTGGGATCTGACTGTGGTATCGGCGCAGCAACCCCGGGCAGACCAAGGACGAATCTATCCTTGACCTGTCCGAGGAGGACGTGATATGGCAACCAAGAGTCCTCCTCCGAATCCCCCACCTCAGGATCCCCCTCAAGATCCCGATCACCAGTAACGGTCGGATCGAGAACAAGAGGGGGGTCGGAAGGCGGGACATCCCGAGGAGTCGCTCCGGGAAGCACAGGCTGCACCGGTAAGACAGTCAGGCCACCAGACCCGGGCCCCTGCCCCGGCACCGTAGTACCGGGGTCAGTGCTCTTGGGGTTGGAGCCGACCCCAGAACCACCCGGATGAACCGGCGTGGTCTGGAGCGTCCGCATGACATTGGTATCGGTAACCGAACCGGAGGGCAGTACTGTGACTGTTCCGTGATCGGTACCTCCACCGGCAGAAGTGCCAGGATTCGACATAGCAGTCGATCCGGTCACCCCGCTCTGAGAATTGGCATCGGGAACAATCTGAGCAGCCAGGCCGATTTCCTTACGGAACCCCGACAAAGCCTGCTCAAGAAAGCCCTTCATCTGCCCCTGTAGGGTAAGAGTGAATTGATTAACATCAAAAGGTGCTGGGGGTGGGGGGGGCGGCAAGCTTTTGTTTTGCTTATTTGCCGGCGGCTGTCGCTGCTCCCCATCAGAAACCTCCATGTCAGTAACGGTTCTGATGGGGGAGGGCGTAGCCTTCCCTTTACCTTTACCCTTACTCTTTCTCTTGAGTTTAGAGGGGGGGTCCTTCTCGTGAATGTCTTCCCCCGCATTCATTAAGTTGGTGTAGAAGAGCACATCTGCATGTCTCTTCGCTCTCGTATCTGGGGTGAAGCCTAGGCAGACGGAACAGTCGCTGTCCTCATGTGCGTCCTCAACCAGACATCTGAGGCATTTGCCATGCCCATCTGCAGGGGGCATATTAATCCTGCACCCCTTACACTGCTTGAATGACTGCAATGAATCACCAAGCAATAGTAAGAGGGGGGGCGGGGGGAGGAACATGAATATTGAATTTGCAAAAATGTAAACAATAATAATGTTCTCACAACGTAGAGGCGATGAAATATAAAAAGAATGCGAAAGCAAGCTTGATAATATAAGCCCCTACCTGAAATAAATAAAGCATGTAATACATTACTAATGCTTGCTGTATATCGACATGATACGTGCATTTCACTCTAGACAAGATTTTTTTTTTTTTTTTTTTTAAAAAACATCAGAAGTGAAATCACGTACCATGAGAAAGGGAATAATTATTATTGCGCGAAATGAAATGCGAAATAAATGAATTAAAATCCCGATGACAGGACTTAAGGAAAGTCGAAGTGAAATGTAAACACATCACCCCACTATCTTTCCCACGCCCGCCATATTGGATTTTCCAAACCACCCTATACGATAGAGGTAGGTGGAAATTATTTAAGTTACAACGCGAGAATTAAACCGTAATGCGAGCCTACATTCGCCTCTACGATGTACAATAATGTTTACCACACATACAGTAACTAATTCTTCCATGTCTTCTTGCAAACTTATATTTTGAAGAAATTTTTCGTAATACGTCTTTCTCCTTTGAATGACAGATTGATAAGTGAGGAGTTAGAGTTACCTGCCCTTGAGTTGCACTAAGGCTGCTGCCGCTAGGGTGACAGGTACTTCGTTGGGATGGTCGGACATACGACAACACTTTTTTGTGAGTGTAAATTTTTATTCAAAAATAGTTACAACCTGTCATATATGCAAATTAACAGATAATTATGCTAATTAAGTACCCCAAGGAGGATACCCTTCTGAAAAAGAATCCCACGGGCTAGAAAAATCTCGTATTCATCTTCTTAAATTTTATTTTCCTGCATGCCTCTATAGTAGAATTCATTTCCAAATGTAAGAAATATTTAGAACTAATTACCAATTAAGTCAATGAACACAATGTTATAACATAAATGAAAGATTTAAAAGGGTAAACTAGTGAAATGACAGTGTTTGTTGTAAATTATTTGACTCCATAGCCAGTTCAAGCCCCCTGATGTATTGTTAATTCAATGGTTAACCTTACTCTTTTGAATTTCATAAGATAAGAAAATAAATGACAACTTTTGTGAGTTGTTTGAAATCTGTATTGGTCTAGTAACTTTTCAGTTCGGCTTGTAACATTTTAAAGTTATTAGCCCTGTTTGCTAGTGACCTTGACAAATTATTGTGTGTGTAATGAATGATGAATGATGATAACTGTCAATGGACTAAGGGTGAGGTTAAACGAAATAACAACTGAAGTCTAGAAGTCATAGCTTTGAAAATTTGAAGAAAAAAAAGTTTTTGTCAACATTTTAAGATGTTATGGACATCTAGAATTTTAACCCCTTAAAGACACATCATCAAAAATTGTAGTACGTGAACTATTTAAATAAAATAGTTTTCAAGATATGCACCTGACACAAAACAGTCAGAAATTAGAAGGTTTTGGGGCCAAAATTTTTAAATTTGGTACCCTGAAATTGTAGCCCCTAAAAGACACATATGCACCACACAGGTAACATCCATACCAAATATGAAGTTTCTGAGTAAACAATTTTCAAGTTATGCTCCGGAATTTTAACTGGTTAAATTTACAGTCGATAAGCCTAGTTCTACCATAAATGTGCAAAATACTTGTTTCTGATTGTCTACTGTGAAAAATCAGGGGGCCTAAACTAGAAGATGCTAAGTTAGATATGAATAAAGTGTAGTGCAAGACTCACCACTCAATGGCATTGTTGAGAGCGGTCTGGTCAGTGTAGTCCGACTCTATGAACTTGTCTTTGTAGATGCGACCACACAGACAGATCATGTCTGGAACCTGGTTCTCCGACTCAGACATCGCCTGCAGTAATAAGAGCAACATGTACAACACATCACCTGCAGTGATAAGAGCAACATGTACAACACATCACCTGCAGAGATAAGAGCAACATGTACAACACATCACCTGCAGAGATAAGAGCAACATGTACAACACATCGCCTGCAGTGATAAGAGCAACATGTACAACATATGGACTTCCGCAACAAAAGATTTAAAACATGGACTTCAGCAACAAAAGATACAACACATGGACTTCAGCAACAAAATTTACAATACATGGACTTCAGCAACAAAAGTTACAATAATAATAATAATGATAATAATGTGCATACTTATATTGCGCCTTTTCCACGTCCTAAGACATGCTCAAAACACTACATTATTACCCCGAAGGAGTGTACTCTCACAGCTGCTACTAAGCGCTAATCACGACCACGTAGGTCAGTACATCCAATTTTCAGGTACCCATTTAAACAGTTGGGTTAACTGAGTGCAATGTGGATGAAGTGCCTTGCCCAGGGACACAACACAGGATGAGACCCAAGTCACAAATTTTTTATATTACTTTGAATTCAGATATCATACCAGGCTACAAATCAGACCATTCGGCCATAACATTAACGCTTTCTAACACTATTAATCAGACAAGAGGTAAGGGATACTGGAAATTTAATACTTCATTACTTCTTCACCCAGAATATTCTAACTTGATTAGGACATTACTTAAAGAAACAATTGATGAATATGCTGAAAATAATGTATCTGAAAATAATGAGGAGAATCAGGATTGTGAAAATATTAAGCTTACAATAAGTGATACTCTATTCCTTGAGACCTTTCTAATGAAAGTTAGAGGCAAAACTATTTCTTTTTCATCCTTTTTGAAAAAAGATAGACAAAATAAAACAACTGATTTAGAAACAAAAATAAAGGATTGTGAAGACAATATAAGGAAAGACTTTCAAAATATAGATGAATCTAAGCTTTCAGAACTTTCAAAATATAAGATAGATTTAGAGAAAACTAGAAATATGTGCATGTGATGTCCCCCGCTAACATTTAATCCGAAAGTGACCCTACCCCCATTATGTACAAATTTCAAATTGTTTCCATGGAAACCAGCAAAATAACAATTCAGAATAACCAAAGTAGTAAAAGGCACCACTCCCCCAGTAACGGAATTACGGAATTACGGAATTACGGAACCACGGAATTATGGACGGGACTGAAAACATTATGTCTCCCGCAAAGCTTTGCGGGGGACATAATAAAAGAGGAGGAATTAAAAGGTATTCAGATTAGAAATAGAATTACATGGTATGAAGAAGGAGAAAAACCTACCAAATACTTCTCTAATTTAGAGAATAGAACTTTTGTCAGTAGATCCATAAACAAGATTATTACTGATAACAATGAGGTCATAACAGACTCTACTTCTATCTTAAAACAGCTTAGGCATTTTTACAAAACTCTGTATTCATCAAAAGTAGCTCTGAAGAATTTGTTGATTTACAGAATATAGAAACACCAATATTGAATAATGAAATGAGGGATGAACTTGAAAAAGAAATCAATGTTGATGAAATTACCTTTGCAGTCAAAAACATGAAAAACAACAAAAGCCCTAGTATTGATGGATTTTCAATTGAGTTCTTTAAATGTTTCTGGAAAGACCTTAAAACATGGATTTTCAGATTTGTTAATGATGTTTCATCTAATAATGAAATTCAATACATGGACTTCAGCAAAAGATTCAATACATGGACTTCAGCAACAAAAGATATACAACACATGGACTTCAGCAACAAAAGATTCAAAACATGGACTTCAGCAAAAAAAGCATTACTGATTATTTGTGGCAACTCTTCTGTTTATCAAATGCACTTACGTTTTCCATGACTTCTAAAGCTTTATCCCTATCGCCATTTTTGTTTCTCCTGAAAAAAGTAAAACATTTCAACATTAACACTTATTGAGGTATTTCACAGAATGACAACAAGATAATGTCATCAACACCCCCAGCCAAATAAGTTTTCATTACCGGAATAGGTCCCAACAATTTCCTAAATCAGAGTCCAAAGTCACTGAACAAGGGCCATTAATCCGTAGAGAAAAAATAGAGCCATTGGCTCTGTAGCTCATCATCAATTATGCTGTAGGGTGTGGCCAAAGTGATTCCCTCTTTGTAGAGGCCACAGGGGCACCAATCATAAAATTAAGTATATAGGCTACAAGTTTCAGTTTTCTAGGCCTTATACCTCAGGAGAAGAAGATGAAAATAGATTTCAGTGTTGTTCCTAGAGGTCACAGGGCCACAAAAGCTACAATTCATAATCCTCACTAGCCAAGGAGTCTGTACACGAAGTTTCAGCTTTCTAGGCCTTATGGTTCTGGAGAAGACGATGAAAATAGGTTTTTAGGGCATGGCCCCTGTGGCCCTTATTAGGGGTCACAGGGCCACCAAAGCTACAATGTATAATCTTCACAAGTCAAGGAGTCTGCAAACAAAGTTTCAGCTTTCTAGGCCTCATGGTTCTGGAGAAGAAGGTGAAAATAGGTTTTTAAGGCGTGGCCCCTGTGGCCCTTATTAGGGGTCACAGGGCCACCAAAGCTACAATGTTTAATCCTCACTAGCCAAGGAGTCTGTACACAAAGTTTCAGCTTTCTAGGCCTTATGGTTCTGGAGAAGAAGATGAAAATAAGTTTTTAGGGCGTGGCCCCTGTGGCCCTTATTTGGGGTCACAGGGCTACCAAAGCTACAATTTATAATCCTCACTAGCCAAGGAGTCTGTACACAAAGTTTCAGCTTTCTAGGCCTAATTGTTCTGGAGAAGAAGATGAAAATAGGTTTTTAGGGTGTGGCCCCTGTGGCCCTTATTTGGGGTCACAGGGCCACCAAAGCTACAATTTATAATCCTCACTAGCCAAGGAATCTGTACACAAAGTTTCAGCTTTCTAGGCCTAATTGTTCTGGAGAAGAAGATGAAAATAGGTTTTAAGGGTGTGGCCCCTGTGGGCCTTATTAGGGGTCACAGGGCCACCAAAGCTACAATTTATAATCCTCACTAGCCAAGGAGTCTGTACACAAAGTTTCAGCTTTCTAGGCCTAATTGTTCTGGAGAAGAAGATGAAAATAGGTTTTTAGGGTGTGGACCCCGTGGCCCTTATTAGGGGCACCAGGGCCACCAAAGCTACAATTTTTAATTCTCACTAGCCATGAGTCTGTACACAAAGTTTCAGCTTTCTAGGCCTTTTGGTTCTGGAGAAGAAGTCGAAATTCCACAAAGTTTACGGATGGATGGACGGACGGATGGATGGACGGATGGACGGACGGACGGACGGATGGACGGACGGACGCCGGACACCATGCCATGCCATAAGCCCATCGGGCCTTACAGGCCAGATGAGCTAAAAATTGCATACTTCTGATTTTTCAACTCCATCAAGGTATTGATAGCCTGAAGATACACAGCAAATTTGGTGAAATCAACCTCATACTAAATCCAAAAATATGGGAAAAGATCAATCCCTTTGTAAAATAATAATTGACAGCTTCTGGTTTCGAAACCCATCAATTTATTGATACTCTGAAGACACACAAATTTTATTATATTAAATAGTTTCTGAGAAAACTTGTCCCCTTTGAAGATACCCTCGAACAGAGTTCAAAGACGGAAAATGGACAATGACTATGCGAAGAATAAATGCATGCTTCTGATATACATTAAGGTATTGTAACCCTTGAGACATACAGCATTTGGTTATCCTATCTTATAGAGTTTCTGAGAAAAGCTGTCCCCTTTAGCTCGGACTGACTAACAGAAGGCCAAACAGCCAGACTTCATTGCGGTGGATAATATAAAATCATTTTTACTTATAATCTTACTTATAAACTGAGAATTTCATTTTCTCTAAAAACATATCTTTCTCAAAAAGCTAGAACATATTAGTCTAATTGCATTGAAACAGCTTGATGTTGGCGTTACATGAACCAGGAAGGAGGAAGAGATGACATGCTTGTGTGTGTACCTGTTGAGAGCGAAGGCGTAGAGGTGTTTGACAGCGACAGTGGAGACGACCTTGTTGTTCTGGATCTGCTCCAGGTCTTCCACAAGCTTCACCATAGCGTTGTAGTCCTGCACACAGTCACAGTCCTCACTTAGAGACTCTACACCATACACACATACACACCATGGCGTTGTAGTCCTACACACAGTCACAGTCCTCACTTAGAGACTCTACACCATACACACATACACACCATGGCGTTGTAGTCCTGCACACAGTCACAGTCCTCACTTAGAGACTCTACACCATACACACATACACACCATGGCGTTGTGGTCCTGCACACAGTCACAGTCCTCACTTAGAGACTCTACACCATACACACATACACACCATGGCGTTGTAGTCCTGCACACAGTCACAGTCCTCACTTAGAGACTCTACACCATACACACATACACACCATGGCGTTGTGGTCCTGCACACAGTCACAGTCCTCACTTAGAGACTCTACACCATACACACATACACACCATGGCGTTGTAGTCCTGCACACAGTCACAGTCCTCACTTAGAGACTCTACACCATACACACATACACACCATGGCGTTGTGGTCCTGCACACAGTCACAGTCCTCACTTAGAGGCTCTGCACCATACACACATACACACCATGGCGTTGTAGTCCTGCACACAGTCACAGTCCTCACTTAGAGACTCTACACCATACACACATACACACCATGGCGTTGTGGTCCTGCACACAGTCACAGTCCTCAATTAGAGAATCTACACCATACACACATACACACCATGGCGTTGTGGTCCTGCACACAGTCACAGTCCTCACTTAGAGACTCTACACCATACACACATACACACCATGGCGTTGTGGTCCTGCACACAGTCACAGTCCTCACTTAGAGACTCTACACCATACACACATACACACCACGGCGTTGTAGTCCTGCACACAGTCACAGTCCTCACTTAGAGACTCTACACCATACACACATACACACCATGGCGTTGTGGTCCTGCACACAGTCACAGTCCTCACTTAGAGACTCTACACCATACACACATACACACCATGGCGTTGTAGTCCTGCACACAGTCACAGTCCTCACTTAGAGACTCTACACCATACACACATACACACCATGGCGTTGTAGTCCTGCACACAGTCACAGTCCTCACTTAGAGACTCTACACCATACACACATACACACCATGGCGTTGTGGTCCTGCACACAGTCACAGTCCTCACTTAGAGACTCTACACCATACACACATACACACCATGGCGTTGTAGTCCTGCACACAGTCACAGTCCTCACTTAGAGACTCTACACCATACACACATACACACCATGGCGTTGTGGTCCTGCACACAGTCACAGTCCTCACTTAGAGACTCTACACCATACACACATACACACCATGGCGTTGTAGTCCTGCACACAGTCACAGTCCTCACTTAGAGACTCTACACCATACACACATACACACCATGGCGTTGTGGTCCTGCACACAGTCACAGTCCTCACTTAGAGGCTCTGCACCATACACACATACACACCATGGCGTTGTAGTCCTGCACACAGTCACAGTCCTCACTTAGAGACTCTACACCATACACACATACACACCATGGCGTTGTGGTCCTGCACACAGTCACAGTCCTCAATTAGAGAATCTACACCATACACACATACACACCATGGCGTTGTGGTCCTGCACACAGTCACAGTCCTCACTTAGAGACTCTACACCATACACACATACACACCATGGCGTTGTGGTCCTGCACACAGTCACAGTCCTCACTTAGAGACTCTACACCATACACACATACACACCACGGCGTTGTAGTCCTGCACACAGTCACAGTCCTCACTTAGAGACTCTACACCATACACACATACACACCATGGCGTTGTGGTCCTGCACACAGTCACAGTCCTCACTTAGAGACTCTACACCATACACACATACACACCATGGCGTTGTAGTCCTGCACACAGTCACAGTCCTCACTTAGAGACTCTACACCATACACACATACACACCATGGCGTTGTGGTCCTGCACACAGTCACAGTCCTCACTAAGAGACTCTACACCATACACACATACACACCATGGCGTTGTAGTCCTGCACACAGTCACAGTCCTCACTTAGAGACTCTACACCATACACACATACACACCATGGCGTTGTGGTCCTGCACACAGTCACAGTCCTCACTAAGAGACTCTACACCATACACACATACACACCATGGCGTTGTAGTCCTGCACACAGTCACAGTCCTCACTTAGAGACTCTACACCATACACACATACACACCATGGCGTTGTGGTCCTGCACACAGTCACAGTCCTCACTTAGAGACTCTACACCATACACACATACACACCATGGCGTTGTCGTCCTGCACACAGTCACAGTCCTCACTTAGAGACTCTACACCATACACACATACACACCATGGCGTTGTGGTCCTGCACACAGTCACAGTCCTCACTTAGAGACTCTACACCATACACACATACACACCATGGCGTTGTGGTCCTGCACACAGTCACAGTCCTCACTTAGAGACTCTACACCATACACACATACACACCATGGCGTTGTAGTCCTGCACACAGTCACAGTCCTCACTTAGAGACTCTACACCATACACACATACACACCATGGCGTTGTGGTCCTGCACACAGTCACAGTCCTCACTTAGAGACTCTACACCATACACACATACACACCATGACATTGTAGTCCTGCACACAGTCACAGTCCTCACTTAGAGACTCTACACCATACACACATACACACCATGGCATTGTAGTCCTGCACACAGTCACAGTCCTCACTTAGAGACTCTACACCATACACACATACACACCATGGCGTTGTGGTCCTGCAGACAGTCACAGTCCTCACTTAGAGACTCTACACCATACACACATACACACCATGGCGTTGTGGTCCTGCACACAGTCACAGTCCTCACTTAGAGACTCTACACCATACACACATACACACCATGGCGTTGTAGTCCTGCACACAGTCACAGTCCTCACTTAGAGACTCTACACCATACACACATACACACCATGGCGTTGTGGTCCTGCACACAGTCACAGTCCTCACTTAGAGACTCTACACCATACACACATACACACCATGGCGTTGTGGTCCTGCACACAGTCACAGTCCTCACTTAGAGACTCTACACCATACACACATACACACCATGGCGTTGTGGTCCTGCACACAGTCACAGTCCTCACTTAGAGACTCTACACCATACACACATACACACCATGGCGTTGTAGTCCTGCACACAGTCACAGTCCTCACTTAGAGACTCTACACCATACACACATACACACCATGGCGTTGTGGTCCTGCACACAGTCACAGTCCTCACTTAGAGACTCTACACCATACACACATACACACCATGGCGTTGTAGTCCTGCACACAGTCACAGTCCTCACTTAGAGACTCTACACCATACACACATACACACCATGGCGTTGTGGTCCTGCACACAGTCACAGTCCTCACTAAGAGACTCTACACCATACACACATACACACCATGGCGTTGTAGTCCTGCACACAGTCACAGTCCTCACTTAGAGACTCTACACCATACACACATACACACCATGGCGTTGTGGTCCTGCACACAGTCACAGTCCTCACTTAGAGACTCTACAATATACACACATACACACCATGGCGTTGTAGTCCTGCACACAGTCACAGTCCTCACTTAGAGACTCTACACCATACACACATACACACCATGGCGTTGTGGTCCTGCACAGTCACAGTCCTCACTTAGAGACTCTACACCATACACACATACACACCATGGCGTTGTAGTCCTGCACACAGTCACAGTCCTCACTTAGAGACTCTACACCATACACACATACACACCATGGCGTTGTGGTCCTGCAGACAGTCACAGTCCTCACTTAGAGACTCTACACCATACACACATACACACCATGGCGTTGTGGTCCTGCACACAGTCACAGTCCTCACTTAGAGACTCTACACCATACACACATACACACCATGGCGTTGTAGTCCTGCACACAGTCACAGTCCTCACTTAGAGACTCTACACCATACACACATACACACCATGGCGTTGTAGTCCTGCACACAGTCACAGTCCTCACTTAGAGACTCTACACCATACACACATACACACCATGGCGTTGTGGTCCTGCACACAGTCACAGTCCTCACTTAGAGACTCTACACCATACACACATACACACCATGGCGTTGTAGTCCTGCACACAGTCACAGTCCTCACTTAGAGACTCTACACCATACACACATACACACCATGGCATTGTAGTCCTGCACACAGTCACAGTCCTCACTTAGAGACTCTACACCATACACACATACACACCATGGCGTTGTGGTCCTGCACACAGTCACAGTCCTCACTTAGAGACTCTACACCATACACACATACACACCATGGCGTTGTGGTCCTGCACACAGTCACAGTCCTCACTTAGAGACTCTACACCATACACACATACACACCATGGCGTTGTGGTCCTGCACACAGTCACAGTCCTCACTTAGAGACTCTACACCATACACACATACACACCATGGCGTTGTGGTCCTGCACACAGTCACAGTCCTCACTTAGAGACTCTACACCATACACACATACACACCATGGCGTTGTGGTCCTGCACACAGTCACAGTCCTCACTTAGAGACTCTACACCATACACACATACACACCATGGCGTTGTAGTCCTGCACACAGTCACAGTCCTCACTTAGAGACTCTACACCATACACACATACACACCATGGCGTTGTGGTCCTGCACACAGTCACAGTCCTCACTTAGAGACTCTACACCATACACACATACACACCATGACATTGTAGTCCTGCACACAGTCACAGTCCTCACTTAGAGACTCTACACCATACACACATACACACCATGGCATTGTAGTCCTGCACACAGTCACAGTCCTCACTTAGAGACTCTACACCATACACACATACACACCATGGCGTTGTGGTCCTGCAGACAGTCACAGTCCTCACTTAGAGACTCTACACCATACACACATACACACCATGGCGTTGTGGTCCTGCACACAGTCACAGTCCTCACTTAGAGACTCTACACCATACACACATACACACCATGGCGTTGTAGTCCTGCACACAGTCACAGTCCTCACTTAGAGACTCTACACCATACACACATACACACCATGGCGTTGTGGTCCTGCACACAGTCACAGTCCTCACTTAGAGACTCTACACCATACACACATACACACCATGGCGTTGTGGTCCTGCACACAGTCACAGTCCTCACTTAGAGACTCTACACCATACACACATACACACCATGGCGTTGTGGTCCTGCACACAGTCACAGTCCTCACTTAGAGACTCTACACCATACACACATACACACCACGGCGTTGTAGTCCTGCACACAGTCACAGTCCTCACTTAGAGACTCTACACCATACACACATACACACCATGGCGTTGTGGTCCTGCACACAGTCACAGTCCTCACTTAGAGACTCTACACCATACACACATACACACCATGGCGTTGTAGTCCTGCACACAGTCACAGTCCTCACTTAGAGACTCTACACCATACACACATACACACCATGGCGTTGTGGTCCTGCACACAGTCACAGTCCTCACTAAGAGACTCTACACCATACACACATACACACCATGGCGTTGTAGTCCTGCACACAGTCACAGTCCTCACTTAGAGACTCTACACCATACACACATACACACCATGGCGTTGTGGTCCTGCACACAGTCACAGTCCTCACTTAGAGACTCTACAATATACACACATACACACCATGGCGTTGTAGTCCTGCACACAGTCACAGTCCTCACTTAGAGACTCTACACCATACACACATACACACCATGGCGTTGTGGTCCTGCACAGTCACAGTCCTCACTTAGAGACTCTACACCATACACACATACACACCATGGCGTTGTAGTCCTGCACACAGTCACAGTCCTCACTTAGAGACTCTACACCATACACACATACACACCATGGCGTTGTGGTCCTGCAGACAGTCACAGTCCTCACTTAGAGACTCTACACCATACACACATACACACCATGGCGTTGTGGTCCTGCACACAGTCACAGTCCTCACTTAGAGACTCTACACCATACACACATACACACCATGGCGTTGTAGTCCTGCACACAGTCACAGTCCTCACTTAGAGACTCTACACCATACACACATACACACCATGGCGTTGTAGTCCTGCACACAGTCACAGTCCTCACTTAGAGACTCTACACCATACACACATACACACCATGGCGTTGTGGTCCTGCACACAGTCACAGTCCTCACTTAGAGACTCTACACCATACACACATACACACCATGGCGTTGTAGTCCTGCACACAGTCACAGTCCTCACTTAGAGACTCTACACCATACACACATACACACCATGGCGTTGTAGTCCTGCACACAGTCACAGTCCTCACTTAGAGACTCTACACCATACACACATACACACCATGGCGTTGTGGTCCTGCACACAGTCACAGTCCTCACTTAGAGACTCTACACCATACACACATACACACCATGGCGTTGTGGTCCTGCACACAGTCACAGTCCTCACTTAGAGACTCTACACCATACACACATACACACCATGGCGTTGTGGTCCTGCACACAGTCACAGTCCTCACTTAGAGACTCTACACCATACACACATACACACCATGGCGTTGTGGTCCTGCACACAGTCACAGTCCTCACTTAGAGACTCTACACCATACACACATACACACCATGGCGTTGTAGTCCTGCACACAGTCACAGTCCTCACTTAGAGACTCTACACCATACACACATACACACCATGGCGTTGTAGTCCTGCACACAGTCACAGTCCTCACTAAGAGACTCTACACCATACATACATACATGGCATTTACAATAAATCACATTTGCTTTGTGTCTCTGTAATCATCTGTGATGTCACTAAATGCTCCCGTACAGACACCAAGAGACATGTTGTAATGAGAATATGGTATTATAGTGACACTTGCTATGTGTGAGTGAGAACAGCCAGACATGTCTCTACAGTCAGGATTACAAGGTGCAGCACTTTGATGCCAACAAAGTCCAACATTTGTTTGAAACCAAACCTGTAGTAACTGTATACTAAACGGTAAATTTCACATTTTTTACATATTGAACAAAACTGCATATCATATTTAATTAAGAGTAAAATATTATGGATAACTACATCTGTGGTGTTGATTAAATATTAAAACTAAACATGAAAATAGATGTTTTATTCAACATGCAGGAAAAGGAGGCCTGACAACTGACCTGTATCTCTCGGTATGAGATGAGCATATTGAATATAACATCCACAGATAGCAGCTGGGGGTCATCCAGACGGCGTCTCATTGCTTTCAAAGCCTGAAACAATCGTTGGCATTTATCAAATCAGAGCTGAAAATAAGCTTGTCTTCTCAGTTTGCATTAGGTGTACATTTACACAATTCAAACATCATTGAACCAGGTAGCCAACCTTGGTCAGGTCCTCACCCTTGTGTACTTGTGAAGATGAGCTACGTGACACCAGCTTACCTTGGTCAGGTCCTCACCCTTGTGTACTTGTGAAGATGAGCTACGTGACACCAGCTTACCTTGGTCAGGGCCTCACCCTTGTGTACTTGTGAAGATGAGCTACGTGACACCAGCTTACCTTGGTCAGGTCCTCACCCCAGTGTACTTGTGAAGATGAGCTACGTGACACCAGCTTACCTTGGTCAGGTCCTCACCCCAGTGTACTTGTGAAGATGAGCTACGTGACACCAGCTTACCTTGGTCAGGTCCTCACCCCAGTGTACTTGTGAAGATGAGCTACGTGACACCAGCTTACCTTGGTCAGGTCCTCACCCCAGTGTACTTGTGAAGATGAGCTACGTGACACCAGCTTACCTTGGTCAGGTCCTCACCCTTGTGTACTTGTGAAGATGAGCTACGTGACACCAGCTTACCTTGGTCAGGTCCTCACCCTTGTGTACTTGTGAAGATGAGCTACGTGACACCAGCTTACCTTGGTCAGGTCCTCACCCCAGTGTACTTGTGAAGATGAGCTACGTGACACCAGCTTACCTTGGTCAGGTCTTCACCCTTGTGTACTTGTGAAGATGAGCTACGTGACACCAGCTTACCTTGGTCAGGTCCTCACCCTTGTGTACTTGTGAAGATGAGCTACGTGACACCAGCTTACCTTGGTCAGGTCCTCACCCCAGTGTACTTGTGAAGATGAGCTACGTGACACCAGCTTACCTTGGTCAGGTCCTCACCCTTGTGTACTTGTGAAGATGAGCTACGTGACACCAGCTTACCTTGGTCAGGTCTTCACCCTTGGCATTCTCCCGAGCCTTCCTCAGGTCAGTTAGAAACCGCTCCTTCAGGTGCACACTGAAACAAAGTCTTTTTATTGAATACAAACAATCACGATGAAGTTTCAATTGAAATCGTAAAGTTTGACAATTCCTTGAAAAAATATTTTGTAAGTAAGCTTTGAAACATAGCTCACGTGTTATCCTGGTCAACTTCATTGAGGGCCAATTTGAGTTTGCGACTGAGAGTGGGGGCATCAGGGTGGACAGCTGACCCCCCATCCAATCTGGGGGTGGAGTCGCTGATGAAACAGTTGTTGTTGCTGTCGATACGGTAAGGGAAGAACAGGACTCCAGAACCACATGACAGCTACAAACAAGAATAAGTTACAATATTACTTACAAACAGCAAAAAAACTAGTTCTGGCGTACTTGAAACACAGCAAATACCCTTAGAGATAAAGTAGTTCTGGGGTGCAGGAAGCACATTACTGACCCTCAGACATTAAGTAGTTCTTGGGTGCATGAAGCACATTACGTACCCTCAGACATTAAGTAGTTCTCGGGTACATGAAGCAAAGCAATTACCCTCAGAGATAAAGTAGTTCTGTGGTGCATGAAACACATCACTAACCCTCAGAGATAAAGTAGTTCTGGGGTGCATGAAACACATCACTAACCTTCAGCGATAAAGTAGTTCTGTGGTGCATGAAACACATCAATTACCCTCAGACATTAAGTAGTTCTGGGGTGCATGAAGCACAGCACTTACCCTCAGGGAGACAGTGACCTCAGGATCAGCATCATAGCAGATGACGATGTTGTTCTTCATAGCCATGCTCTGGCGGACCCCGATGTGGTAGTAGAGCGGAGCCTGCTGCACGGGGATGCTCATGTCCACCACCACCACGTCTGCATTGTAGAAGATGTCCAGCACTGCTGTCTCCCCGAAGTCCAGTTTCTGGAAGGGTACCGTCTCCAGGCTCGCACTGCAGCTGCAACAAACAGTCACTGGCCGAATGAAGAGTTATACCTGCTCACATGTCTGAAGCCACTTGCTTTACAACATGGTTAGTAGAGGTGTTGATATATCGTGGTATGTGTGAATCCTGATACTTAATCTGACAATAAACGTATCATGATACATTCTCTGTATCCTAATACTTATAGTTGACTTTGAAATGGTGTATTTTGTCTAAAATTCAGAGCATTTATCAAAAGTTTTATTTTGTCAAAAACCTTGAAATAGAGTATCATGATATGTATCGTATCAAATTGTATCGCTATGAAATATCAAGATACGTATACTCTCATGAAAATTCTGTATTGTCACACCTCAAATGGTTAGAAAGTCTTAGAATTGATATCAAAAATTACAAAAATACTCTCAGATAGTTAATACCAAGGACTGGATAACTTTAAATGACATCAATAAATAATAGAAATAGTTCTTGGCTGTAAACATGACCAAGATTTACCCACCTATTGCAGGCTTTCTGTATTTCTTCATGAGCTAGTTTTCTGGCTTTATCGTAGTCGGCATTGGCAAGAGCCAGGGTTTTATTGTCAGTGAGTGCCAACTTGACGGCCCCTTCCCCTCCTCCATTGCTGTTGCCAACATACACCACCTTCATCCTCATGGACACGCCTCCTGCCACGCCCCCTCAGGTCATCTCACCTGCCTCGTCAGGCTTGCTGCAATAACAGGTAAACAAGTATTGACTTTGATATCGTTCAAAGAAGAGGACAGTGACATTTATTTATTCTAACGATCTTATCATCGAGCATTGTAAGATATCCACAATATACATACAACAGGTTAAATTATACTTCTTGTGTAAAACATGACAATAGATTTATGATTTATGTTTTACAAATATTTCATGGATTTAGAGTGTATATATATATACGTATATAAGATTATCTAACAATATATATATATAACAATGGACAGCCAGATGTCGGCCCATAACAGCATATTGTTTGTGGAACATGGTTGAACTTTCAGTAATGCAACATTACAACCTGGCAAAGCATTTTAAGACAGTTCACCCATTTGCAGAGAGTTCTCAAACTGTATTTCTACAGTGGGCTAGCACCATGAGTGTACCATGTTGGATACAGAAAATAGATTCCAATATGTATTGCAATATATTGGTACTTTTCAAACTCAAAAATTTAGATGTCTGTCTAAATATGCAATATTAAATATATTAAGATTTAAGAACAATTATCATTCCTCAGGTATGAGTCGTTTTGGAGAGGTGTAATTTTCAATCACTGTTTATGACCTGTTTACATATGAGAGCTATTTTCACAACAAAACTTCACACTTTGTTTCATGTTCAAGTTTTATCTGGTTGTGTTTGTTGGCAATATAAGGCACCATTCGATCTTCAAATGTTAGCATTGCGGAAAAAAAATGTGCTGTTTTATGTTATTCATTAACAAAATTAAGAAAAAACTACTTGATTAATAGAAGAGGAGCATAATATAATTTACAACTAATTCATAATAAAAGTGGTTTGGTTTTTCTTAATTTGTATTCCACGATCAAAGCTTGGATGATTGGCTTCATTTCACAATGGTTATTTTTAGCCATACACTTCATTTTTTTGTCAAACTGAAATGCTAACCACACAATTATATTTGAAAATAAGTTTAATATTAACATGCAAAAATCATATATTATTGTAAACAGGAAAGTCCTCTTGAACTTCGTTTCCACAAAAAATACTCCGCTCGAATGGTCTCTTTAAGATGAAAATTGCCAATTTTCAAACATTCTATATATTGGATATTATTAGAAGTGTGTACGAATTTGCATCATGTTGTTCCTGCATTGCAATATCCTGACTATTGATAATATACCCTTAATATATATATATTTATATTACGCTTACTCATTAATCAGGCTGGATGATTGATTGTGTGATGTTTGTTATATATATCTATGTTCCCAGATTGCCTCATTTTAGCAAAACAAATTAAGTCATATTCGTTTAACTGAATTAAGGTAAGATAAATGTTAATTTCTGTTACATTTAAGTGAGCATGAAATTCAAAATTACATACACAATATTCTAAATAAATACAAAAACATATATATACATTTATATGCAAATGAAATATACAAATATTGACAAATGAACAAATAGTGTGATAGTGATCAATTAACGATAATCAAAAATTGAAATGGACAAGGGCACAAATAACATTTTATAGGGTCACTATTATGTTTTAAGCTAAATTTCTAGCATGTCTTTCATGTAGTTCATCTAACCTCTGAAAGGTACAATAAGCAAATTTTTCTCCCGGTTTGATTATCTTATTTAATTTATTTCTATTTGTCAATGACAGAGCCAAACCAATTCAACCAAAATTCAAAAGAAAATTTATGGCCTAAGAGTAATTGAAGGGTCCGGATGACGGGGTATCTAAAACATCAATAAAATGCCACATTTTCCTTGAAAATGATTGAAATGAAGATATTCTCACAGCTAAAATGATTTACTATAAATCAACCATTTCCTTGAAGCCTTGAGTTTGGTTGCAGAACGTACAATCACAATGAAATCGAGTGGTTTTCGAGTTTGGTTGCAGTCCCTATAGGCAACTGCAACCAAATTATTTTCTAGCAATTATCCATCATTTTTCGTGTCTTGACAAACACTAATTTGGTTGCAGAGATTTAAGTTGCTTGTTAATTAGCAAAGAGGCAAGTTTGGTTGCAGGAGTTTTATAATTTACCTTATTTTACGTGAAAACAAAAACAAATCAGGATTTTCATTTTGACAGATTCCCTCTCGCACTGTGAGTGACGTAATGCCATGCGGTATGTAACGTGTCCTACAATTGGTTGATTCAATCTCAAACATTTCCAACAATTTTTCAAATTTCCTAATTTTTGATTTATAATGGATTTTGTTCTGTTTTCGGATAGAAACCATTTGTTAAACTTACTCAATGATGTTTATTTTCTATCAAAATCATTTTGCAATTAAAGGGATTCATGACAGCCAATGAGAATCGTTTTGAGATATGACAACAATTCGAATTCGCTATGGGAGCACGTTGAAACACAGAAATGAAATTTAGGGATCAATTTGGTCAAATAATGTCAAAAGTACCTACCATGACATGCTTTATGATAGAAACTGTTAAAATAATCAAGGTCAGTGAAATATTTCTATCCATAATGTCAGAAACGCTTTCAAAACATGATGTGACATGATCGAAAACCGGACTCGATAGCGATCGGTAAGTGGCTTATGTGTCATTGAAATGTAAATAAAAAGCCAGGTAAGTGATCAACAGTTGTCAAATCATCATATATTCCATCTGCAACCAAATTTCTTCAAGCCCAGGCTCTTCTGTTTGATAAAAACATGTATTTTCTTGGAAAAATAATTTGGTTGCAGGTGCCTATAGGGGACTGCAACCAAACTCGAAAACTATGTGATTTCATTGTGAATATTCTTTCTGCAACCAAATTCAATGGTGTCATTCCATATATCATGGTATAGATAATTATCTCAGCTATCAGAATATTCCAAATTGAGTCTTTTTCAAGAGATAGGTTGCAGTTAACAGTCCTTTTTGACACCCCGTCACACGGACCCTTCAATTACTCTTAGGCCAAATTTATAAATAACATCAAATCAGAATGATCGACTTAATATGTCCTACTAGAAATTCATTTAATAACATGATGAAATTTTGATGGATTTCATTAACCCTGAATAAAACTATTTTCCAATGTACTGAAGGCTAGCTGGTCTAGGAATGATATTTGGTGATATTTGTAGATATGTATAACTTTCACCTATATCTACTTGCACGTACCTTGGAGAGAATAACATACCTGTGTCAAACGCTTTCCTTCTACGCCAAACCAAATAAAACCTCTATCAAAATGCAAATGCGTTAGAAATGCTATATTCTTATTAAGCAATTATACGCAAAACAGTTGATAAAACAATATATCTAATTGTCAGAAAATCGTTCACCCACATTTCGGAGTTTTAGGTAAACCCTGAGGTGGTGTCCCCTTGATTTAAGGTCAAATATTTACATACGTAATATTTGACAACATTCCGTTATTATTTCATATAATTGATGTAGGAATAATAATTTTTGCATTAAATAGAAAAAGTAAAGCTGAAACTAAAGACCTTTCATGACATAAAATCAAAACACCAGTGACGTAAACATTTTCCAAAATGGCGTCCGACCTAAAGGTTTGCATATTTTCTCGATCGGCATGCATGTTTTGTATTAAGCGTTGTCATCAGATGACAGTTGTATCAGATCATCGAAATTCAAACCATTTACATGTTAGATGACAATCGTTTGACTGATGGAAACCCTTGCTCTTCGATTCACTGAACATTGATTTGGCCCTATGCTTTAATTATGTGTGTACAGTTTGACCTTGACCTCCTATCTTGACACGGACTGATTTCTGCTATATAAATCCCATTAACAAATTTTAAATGTGTTTGACACATGATATAATTGGAAAATAGTACATTATAAGAGTAACTTATATTAAGCCAGATGTGGAAATCTTTGAGAGTCAAAAAACTAAATTTCGCGCACCTGTTCACGTGCTGAAACTGGGGGTTGGGCACGAATTCTTCAATATGATTGGCTAAGCCTTTCCCAAAAATTTAGATCATGCAAATGAACGTGTCACTTTTGTTGACAGATCTGTACACTTCAGTTTTCATCATGTTTAGTTAAAAGTGATTGATTTTTCAATTTTGATTAAATTTATCATAGTTATGTATGTATTAGAACTGATGTTTCTGTGTTTCAGTACATGTCAGGGTTTGGCAATGAGTTTGCCAGTGAAGATGCAAGATGTCCCAAATCTCTTCCTGAGGGACAGGTAGTCTCTTCTACATTATGTTGTTTTAAACAGATATTTCAATATTTGTGAGAAATGCTTTATTTTATGATCCATGTTTCATTTATTCTTGCCTTAACAGTATTTGCCAACACTGTTTCCTTTATTTTAATCATATTGAGAAAGGAGGAGAGGGCAGTAAAAATGATTTAAAGGCACCACTCGACCGCGTTTCGTCCGCCATTTTGAAACGTTAGCATTCCGAGAAAACAAATGTGCTGTATTATGCTTATTCATTAATAAAATAAAGAAATAATTACTTGACTGATATAAGAGGAGTATATTCACAAATAATTCATAATAAAAGTTACCAGTTACAACAACATTTTGTCGTAATAATGCATTCCACGATCGTAGCTTCGAAGATTGGCTTCATTTCACGATGTTTTTAATTTTCGAGCGATACACTTTATTCTTTGGCAAATTGTTTAATCTTTAACAACTGCAATGCTAACCTTACAAACATAATTGAAATTAAGTTTGAAATTATCATGTTAAAATCATTTATAACTGTAAACAGGAAAGTCCTCCTGAATTTCGTTTCCACAAAAAATACCCCGCTCGAATGGTCCCTTTAAAGGGATAGAGGAACACTCCCGGGAAGCCGGTTACTGCAGAAATGAGCTTAAACGGAGCCCTGATACTATTTTTAGTAACTGTTACATCTCCGTCGGAGCCAAAACATGTGCAAGACCGAGATTAAGCTTTTTTTCTCTAACATTGCGTTTACAAATGTATAAATGGTGTTTGATAGAGGTCGAATATAGATATTAGAATACCTTAGACAAGTAGTTCGTCCATTGTCAGTTTGTACTAATGAGGACTTTGTGATTTTTTTACAAATGTGAGCCAATGTTTAGGTTTTTGTCGCATTTCGGTTTCTTATTACATTATCGTTCAAATACCATCATAACTTTTGCAAATCATTGATTTCATTTTTCAAGCTATTTTACCAAAATATCAGTGTACCAAAATTTTAAATGTTTGCTCCGTTTAATTTCGTTACAGTAAAGATACGGCTCCGTTTTTCTTCGTACCACTCCTCATTAAAGTTCGTAACATCTGAAAATTCAGAAATATTTATAGAAAACAAATGTTTGCATACGATTTGACTATAAAATCATATGACAACATACTTTTATCGAAATGTGTGTCACTATTGAGAAAAAAAAACCGATACATGAATCAAGAAAATGAACTTTATTCCATTTCATCTACACAAAACCTGGTAATATTTCAGAAACGCTGAATTGATCTGTTCGAAATGGCAATGTACATATTCATTATTATGAGTGTAATGATGCAAGTAAGTTACAATGATAGATTGTACTCACATCCATGTTTACATCCCTGATAAGTTACCCGTGTCCGCGTTTTGGCTCCGACTGAGATGTAACAGTTACTAAAAATAGTATCAGGGCTCAGTTTAAGCTCATTTCTGCAGTAACCGGCTTCCCGGGAGTGGAGGAAGGGAGGGAGGAAAGAAATCGAACTGTCAGAAACTTTGCCTCATCATCAACTGTCCAAACATATTTCGCATTTACAACTCTAGAACTGATGAACCCTCAAAGCTCAAATGTTGTTGGGAGGTACCTTGTACAGTTGTTAGGGGGTACCTTGTACAGTTGTTGGGGGGTACCTTGTACAGTTGTTGGGAGGTACCTTGTACAGCTGTTAGGGGGCACCTTGTACAGTTGTTGGGGGGTACCTTGTACAGTTGTTGGGAGGTACCTTGTACAGTTGTTGGGGGTACCTTGTACAGTTGTTGGGAGGTACCTTGTACAGTTGTTGGGAGGTACCTTGTGCAGTTTTTGGAGGTACCTTGTACAGTTGTTGGGAGGTACCTTGTACAGTTGTTTGGGGGTACCTTGTACAGTTGTTAGGGGGTACCTTGTACAGTTGTTGGGAGGTACCTTGTACAGTTGTTAGGGGGTACCTTGTACAGTTGTTAGGAGGTACCTTGTACAGTTGTTAGGGGGTACCTTGTACAATTGTTGGGGGGTACCTTGTACAGTTGTTGGGGGGTACCTTGTACAGTTGCTAGGGGGTACCTTGTACAGTTGTTGGGAGGTACCTTGTACAGTTGTTGGGAGGTACCTTGTGCAGTTGTTGGAGGTACCTTGTACAGTTGTTGGGGGTACCTTGTACAATTGTTGGAGGTACCTTGTACAGTTGTTGGAGGGTACCTTGTACAGTTGTTGGAGGTACATTGTACAGTTGTTGGGGGGTACCTTGTACAGTTGTTGGAGGGTACCTTGTACAGTTGTTGAAGGTACATTGTACAGTTGTTGGGGGGTACCTTGTACAGTTGTTGGGGGGTACCTTGTACAGTTGTTGGGAGGTACCTTGTACAGTTGTTGGGGGGTACCTTGTACAGTTGTTGGGAGGTACCTTGTACAGTTGTTGGGAGGTACCTTGTGCAGTTGTTGGAGGTACCTTGTACAGTTGTTGGGGGTACCTTGTACAATTGTTGGAGGTACCTTGTACAGTTGTTGGAGGGTACCTTGTACAGTTGTTGGAGGTACATTGTACAGTTGTTGGGGGGTACCTTGTACAGTTGTTGGAGGGTACCTTGTACAGTTGTTGAAGGTACATTGTACAGTTGTTGGGGGGTACCTTGTACAGTTGTTGGGGGGTACCTTGTACAGTTGTTGCAAGGTACCTTGTACAGTTGTTGGGGGGTACCTTGTACAGTTGTTGGAGGTACCTTGTACAGTTGTTGGGAGGTACCTTGTACAGTTTTTGGGAGGTACCTTGTACAGTTGTTGGGGGGGTACCTTGTACAATTGTTGGGAGGTACCTTGTACAGTTGTTGGGGGTACCTTGTACAATTGTTGGGGGTACCTTGTACAGTTTTTGGAGGTACCTTGTACAGTTGTTGGGAGGTACCTTGTACAGTTTTTGGAGGTACCTTGTACAGTTGTTAGGGGGTACCTTGTACAGTTGTTGGGGGGGGGGGGGGGGTTCCTTGTACAGTTGTTGGAAGGTACCTTGTACAGTTGCTAGGGGGTACCTTGTACAGTTGTTGGGAGGTACCTTGTACAGTTGTTGGGAGGTACCTTGTGCAGTTGTTGGAGGTACCTTGTACAGTTGTTGGGGGTACCTTGTACAATTGTTGGAGGTACCTTGTACAGTTGTTGGAGGGTACCTTGTACAGTTGTTGGAGGTACATTGTACAGTTGTTGGGGGGTACCTTGTACAGTTGTTGGAGGGTACCTTGTACAGTTGTTGAAGGTACATTGTACAGTTGTTGGGGGGTACCTTGTACAGTTGTTGGGGGGTACCTTGTACAGTTGTTGGGAGGTACCTTGTACAGTTGTTGGGGGGTACCTTGTACAGTTGTTGGGAGGTACCTTGTACAGTTGTTGGGAGGTACCTTGTGCAGTTGTTGGAGGTACCTTGTACAGTTGTTGGGGGTACCTTGTACAATTGTTGGAGGTACCTTGTACAGTTGTTGGAGGGTACCTTGTACAGTTGTTGGAGGTACATTGTACAGTTGTTGGGGGGTACCTTGTACAGTTGTTGGAGGGTACCTTGTACAGTTGTTGAAGGTACATTGTACAGTTGTTGGGGGGTACCTTGTACAGTTGTTGGGGGGTACCTTGTACAGTTGTTGCAAGGTACCTTGTACAGTTGTTGGGGGGTACCTTGTACAGTTGTTGGAGGTACCTTGTACAGTTGTTGGGAGGTACCTTGTACAGTTTTTGGGAGGTACCTTGTACAGTTGTTGGGGGGTACCTTGTACAATTGTTGGGAGGTACCTTGTACAGTTGTTGGGGGTACCTTGTACAATTGTTGGGGGTACCTTGTACAGTTTTTGGAGGTACCTTGTACAGTTGTTGGGAGGTACCTTGTACAGTTTTTGGAGGTACCTTGTACAGTTGTTAGGGGGTACCTTGTACAGTTGTTGGGGGGGGTTCCTTGTACAGTTGTTGGAAGGTACCTTGTACAGTTGTTAGGGGGTACCTTGTACAGTTGTTGGGGGGTACATTGTACAGTTGTTGGGAGGTACCTTTTACAGTTGTTGGGAGGTACCTTGTACAGTTGTTGGGAGGTACCTTGTACAGTTGTTGGGAGGTACCTTGTGCAGTTGTTGGAGGTACCTTGTACAGTTGTTGGGGGAACCTTGTACAGTTGTTGGGGGTACCTTGTAAGTTGTTGGGGGTACCTTGTACAGTTGTTGGAGGTACCTTGTACAGTTGTTGGGAGGTACCTTGTACAGTTGTTGGGGGGTACCTTGTGCAGTTGTTGGGAAATACCTTGTACAGTTGTTGGGAGGTACCTTGTACAGTTGTTGGGGGGTACCTTGTACAGTTGTTGGGGGGTACATTGTACAGTTGTTGGGAGGTACCTTTTACAGTTGTTGGGAGGTACCTTGTACAGTTGTTGGGAGGTACCTTGTGCAGTTGTTGGAGGTACCTTGTACAGTTGTTGGGGGTACCTTGTACAATTGTTGGAGGTACCTTGTACAGTTGTTGGAGGGTACCTTGTACAGTTGTTGGAGGTACATTGTACAGTTGTTGGGGGGTACCTTGTACAGTTGTTGGAGGGTACCTTGTACAGTTGTTGAAGGTACATTGTACAGTTGTTGGGGGGTACCTTGTACAGTTGTTGGGGGGTACCTTGTACAGTTGTTGCAAGGTACCTTGTACAGTTGTTGGGGGGTACCTTGTACAGTTGTTGGAGGTACCTTGTACAGTTGTTGGGAGGTACCTTGTACAGTTTTTGGGAGGTACCTTGTACAGTTGTTGGGGGGTACCTTGTACAATTGTTGGGAGGTACCTTGTACAGTTGTTGGGGGTACCTTGTACAATTGTTGGGGGTACCTTGTACAGTTTTTGGAGGTACCTTGTACAGTTGTTGGGAGGTACCTTGTACAGTTTTTGGAGGTACCTTGTACAGTTGTTAGGGGGTACCTTGTACAGTTGTTGGGGGGGGTTCCTTGTACAGTTGTTGGAAGGTACCTTGTACAGTTGTTAGGGGGTACCTTGTACAGTTGTTGGGGGGTACATTGTACAGTTGTTGGAGGGTACCTTGTACAGTTGTTGGAGGTACATTGTACAGTTGTTGGGGGGTACCTTGTACAGTTGTTGGAGGGTACCTTGTACAGTTGTTGAAGGTACATTGTACAGTTGTTGGGGGGTACCTTGTACAGTTGTTGGGGGGTACCTTGTACAGTTGTTGGGAGGTACCTTGTACAGTTGTTGGGGGGTACCTTGTACAGTTGTTGGGAGGTACCTTGTACAGTTGTTGGGAGGTACCTTGTGCAGTTGTTGGAGGTACCTTGTACAGTTGTTGGGGGTACCTTGTACAATTGTTGGAGGTACCTTGTACAGTTGTTGGAGGGTACCTTGTACAGTTGTTGGAGGTACATTGTACAGTTGTTGGGGGGTACCTTGTACAGTTGTTGGAGGGTACCTTGTACAGTTGTTGAAGGTACATTGTACAGTTGTTGGGGGGTACCTTGTACAGTTGTTGGGGGGTACCTTGTACAGTTGTTGCAAGGTACCTTGTACAGTTGTTGGGGGGTACCTTGTACAGTTGTTGGAGGTACCTTGTACAGTTGTTGGGAGGTACCTTGTACAGTTTTTGGGAGGTACCTTGTACAGTTGTTGGGGGGTACCTTGTACAATTGTTGGGAGGTACCTTGTACAGTTGTTGGGGGTACCTTGTACAATTGTTGGGGGTACCTTGTACAGTTTTTGGAGGTACCTTGTACAGTTGTTGGGAGGTACCTTGTACAGTTTTTGGAGGTACCTTGTACAGTTGTTAGGGGGTACCTTGTACAGTTGTTGGGGGGGGGGGGGGGTTCCGTGTACAGTTGTTGGAAGGTACCTTGTACAGTTGCTAGGGGGTACCTTGTACAGTTGTTGGGAGGTACCTTGTACAGTTGTTGGGAGGTACCTTGTGCAGTTGTTGGAGGTACCTTGTACAGTTGTTGGGGGTACCTTGTACAATTGTTGGAGGTACCTTGTACAGTTGTTGGAGGGTACCTTGTACAGTTGTTGGGGGTACATTGTACAGTTGTTGGGGGGTACCTTGTACAGTTGTTGGAGGGTACCTTGTACAGTTGTTGAAGGTACATTGTACAGTTGTTGGGGGGTACCTTGTACAGTTGTTGGGGGGTACCTTGTACAGTTGTTGGGAGGTACCTTGTACAGTTGTTGGGGGGTACCTTGTACAGTTGTTGGGAGGTACCTTGTACAGTTGTTGGGAGGTACCTTGTGCAGTTGTTGGAGGTACCTTGTACAGTTGTTGGGGGTACCTTGTACAATTGTTGGAGGTACCTTGTACAGTTGTTGGAGGGTACCTTGTACAGTTGTTGGAGGTACATTGTACAGTTGTTGGGGGGTACCTTGTACAGTTGTTGGAGGGTACCTTGTACAGTTGTTGAAGGTACATTGTACAGTTGTTGGGGGGTACCTTGTACAGTTGTTGGGGGGTACCTTGTACAGTTGTTGCAAGGTACCTTGTACAGTTGTTGGGGGGTACCTTGTACAGTTGTTGGAGGTACCTTGTACAGTTGTTGGGAGGTACCTTGTACAGTTTTTGGGAGGTACCTTGTACAGTTGTTGGGGGGTACCTTGTACAATTGTTGGGAGGTACCTTGTACAGTTGTTGGGGGTACCTTGTACAATTGTTGGGGGTACCTTGTACAGTTTTTGGAGGTACCTTGTACAGTTGTTGGGAGGTACCTTGTACAGTTTTTGGAGGTACCTTGTACAGTTGTTAGGGGGTACCTTGTACAGTTGTTGGGGGGGGTTCCTTGTACAGTTGTTGGAAGGTACCTTGTACAGTTGTTAGGGGGTACCTTGTACAGTTGTTGGGGGGTACATTGTACAGTTGTTGGGAGGTACCTTTTACAGTTGTTGGGAGGTACCTTGTACAGTTGTTGGGAGGTACCTTGTACAGTTGTTGGGAGGTACCTTGTGCAGTTGTTGGAGGTACCTTGTACAGTTGTTGGGGGAACCTTGTACAGTTGTTGGGGGTACCTTGTAAGTTGTTGGGGGTACCTTGTACAGTTGTTGGAGGTACCTTGTACAGTTGTTGGGAGGTACCTTGTACAGTTGTTGGGGGGTACCTTGTGCAGTTGTTGGGAAATACCTTGTACAGTTGTTGGGAGGTACCTTGTACAGTTGTTGGGGGGTACCTTGTACAGTTGTTGGGGGGTACATTGTACAGTTGTTGGGAGGTACCTTTTACAGTTGTTGGGAGGTACCTTGTACAGTTGTTGGGAGGTACCTTGTACAGTTGTTGGGAGGTACCTTGTGCAGTTGTTGGAGGTACCTTGTACAGTTGTTGGGGGAACCTTGTACAGTTGTTGGGGGTACCTTGTAAGTTGTTGGGGGTACCTTGTACAGTTGTTGGAGGTACCTTGTACAGTTGTTGGGAGGTACCTTGTACAGTTGTTGGAGGTACCTTGTACAGTTGTTGGGAGGTACCTTGTACAGTTTTTGGGAGGTACCTTGTACAGTTGTTGGGGGGTACCTTGTACAATTGTTGGGAGGTACCTTGTACAGTTGTTGGGGGTACCTTGTACAATTGTTGGGGGTACCTTGTACAGTTTTTGGAGGTACCTTGTACAGTTGTTGGGAGGTACCTTGTACAGTTTTTGGAGGTACCTTGTACAGTTGTTAGGGGGTACCTTGTACAGTTGTTGGGGGGGGGTTCCTTGTACAGTTGTTGGAAGGTACCTTGTACAGTTGTTAGGGGGTACCTTGTACAGTTGTTGGGGGGTACATTGTACAGTTGTTGGGAGGTACCTTTTACAGTTGTTGGGAGGTACCTTGTACAGTTGTTGGGAGGTACCTTGTACAGTTGTTGGGAGGTACCTTGTGCAGTTGTTGGAGGTACCTTGTACAGTTGTTGGGGGAACCTTGTACAGTTGTTGGGGGTACCTTGTAAGTTGTTGGGGGTACCTTGTACAGTTGTTGGAGGTACCTTGTACAGTTGTTGGGAGGTACCTTGTACAGTTGTTGGGGGGTACCTTGTGCAGTTGTTGGGAAATACCTTGTACAGTTGTTGGGAGGTACCTTGTACAGTTGTTGGGGGGTACCTTGTACAGTTGTTGGGGGGTACATTGTACAGTTGTTGGGAGGTACCTTTTACAGTTGTTGGGAGGTACCTTGTACAGTTGTTGGGAGGTACCTTGTACAGTTGTTGGGAGGTACCTTGTGCAGTTGTTGGAGGTACCTTGTACAGTTGTTGGGGGAACCTTGTACAGTTGTTGGGGGTACCTTGTAAGTTGTTGGGGGTACCTTGTACAGTTGTTGGAGGTACCTTGTACAGTTGTTGGGAGGTACCTTGTACAGTTGTTGGGGGGTACCTTGTGCAGTTGTTGGGAAATACCTTGTACAGTTGTTGGGAGGTACCTTGTACAGTTGTTGGGGGGTACCTTGTACAATTGTTGGGAGGTACCTTGTACAGTTGTTGGGGGAACCTTGTACAGTTGTTGGAGGTACCTTGTACAGTTGTTGGGGGTACCGTGTACAGTTGTTGGGAGGTACATTGTACAGTTGTTAGGGGGTACCTTGTACAGTTGTTGGGAGGTACCTTGTACAGTTGTTAGGGGGTACCTTGTACAGTTGTTGGGGGTACCTTGTACAGTTGTTCGGGGTACCTTGTACAGTTGTTGGAGGTACCTTGTACAGTTGTTGGGAGGTACCTAGTACAGTTGTTGGGGGGTACCTTGTGCAGTTGTTGGGAAATACCTTGTACAATTGTTGGGAGGTACCTTGTACAGTTGTTGGGGGGTACCTTGTACAGTTGTTAGGAGGTACCTTGTACAGTTGTTGGGAGGTACCTTGTACAGTTGTTGGGAGGTACCTTGTACAGTTGTTGGAGGTACATTGTACAGTTGTTGGGAGGTACCTTGTACAGTTGTTGGGGGGTACCTTGTACAATTGTTGGGAGGTACCTTGTACAGTTGTTGGAGGTACCTTGTACAATTGTTGGGGGTACCTTGTACAGTTTTTGGAGGTACCTTGTACAGTTGTTGGAGGTACCTTGTACAGTTGTTGGGAGGTACCTTGTACAGTTGTTGGAGGTACATTGTACAGTTGTTGGAGGTACATTGTACAGTTGTTGGGGGTACCTTGTACAGTTGTTGGGGGTACCTTGTACAGTTGTTGGGAGGTACATTGTACAGTTGTTGGGAGGTACCTTGTACAGTTGTTGGGAGGTACCTTGTACAGTTTTGTTAGGAGGTACCTTGTACAGTTGTTGGGGGTACCTTGTACAGTTGTTGGGAGGTACCTTGTACAGTTGTTGGGAGGTACCTTGTACAGTTGTTGGGGGGTACCTTGTGCAGTTGTTGGGGGGTACCTTGTACAGTTGTTGGGAGGTACCTTGTACAGTTGTTGGGGGGTTCCTTGTACAGTTGTTGGAAGGTACCTTGTGCAGTTGTTGGGGGGTACCTTGTACAGTTGTTGGGAGGTACCTTGTACAGTTGTTGGGAGGTACCTTGTACAGTTGTTGGGAGGTACCTTGTACAGTTGTTGGAAGGTACCTTGTACAGTTGTTGGGGGGGTTCCTTGTACAGTTGTTGGGGGGTACCTTGAACAGTTGTTGGGAGGTACCTTGTACAGTTGTTGGGAGGTACCTTGTACAGTTGTTGGGAGGTACCTTGTACAGTTGTTGGGAGGTACCTTGTACGGTTGTTGGGAAGTACCTTGTACAGTTGTTGGGAGGTACCTTGTACAGTTGTTGGGGGTACCTTGTACAGTTGTTGGAGGTACCTTGTACAGTTGTTAGGGGGTACCTTGTACAGTTGTTGGGAGGTACCTTGTACAGTTGTTGGGAGGTACATTGTACAGTTGTTAGGGGGTACCTTGTACAGTTGTTGGGAGGTACCTTGTACAGTTGTTGGGAGGTACCTTGTACAGTTGTTGGGGGTACCTTGTACAGTTGTTGGAGGTACCTTGTACAGTTGTTAGGGGGTACCTTGTACAGTTGTTGGGAGGTACCTTGTACAGTTGTTGGGAGGTACATTGTACAGTTGTTAGGGGGTACCTTGTACAGTTGTTGGGAGGTACCTTGTACAGTTGTTGGGAGGTACCTTGTACAGTTGTTGGGAGGTACCTTGTGCAGTTGTTGGGAGGTACCTGGTACAGTTGTTGGGGGTACCTTGTACAGTTGTTGGGAGGTACCTTGTACAGTTGTTGGAGGTAACTTGTACAGTTGTTGGGAGGTACCTTGTACAGTTGTTGGGAGGTGCCTTGTACAGTTGTTGGAGGTACCTTGTACAGTTGTTGGAGGTACATTGTACAGTTGTTGGGGGGTACCTTGTACAGTTGTTGGAGGTACCTTGTACAGTTGTTGGAGGTACCTTGTACAGTTGTTGGGGGTACCTTGTACAGTTGTTGGGAGGTACCTTGTACAGTTGTTGGGAGGTACCTTGTACAGTTGTTGGGAGGTACCTTGTACAGTTGTTGGAGGTACCTTGTACAGTTGTTGGAGGTACCTTGTACAGTTGTTAGGGGGTACCTTGTACAGTTGTTGGGAGGTACCTTGTACAGTTGTTGGGAGGTACATTGTACAGTTGTTGGGAGGTACCTTGTACAGTTGTTGGGGGGTACCTTGTACAGTTGTTGGGGGTACCTTGTACAGTTGTTGGGAGGTACCTTGTACAGTTGTTGGGAGGTACCTTGTACAGTTGTTAGGAGGTACCTTGTACAGTTGTTAGGGGGTACCTTGTACAGTCGTTAGGAGGTACCTTGTACAGTTGTTGGGAGGTACCTTGTACAGTTGTTTGGGGGTCTCGTACAGTTGTTGGGGGGTACCTTGTACAGTTGTTCGGAGGTAACTTGTACAGTTTTTGGGGGGTACCTTGTACAGTTGTTGGAAGGTACCTTGTACAGTTGTTGGGGGGTACCTCAATGAGGTCCCAAATCGAATCTACTTGTTTTAACGTTTGGTCAGTTTATAAATATAGCTTATCCATGAATTGATTAAATTGGCAGTAGTTGATAATGCATTGTTATTATGTGTTGACCTGTCTAGAAGCTTGAGGATAAGGAAGTTAAACTAATCAAAGTGTCTAAATGAGTTGTCCTTATTTTGCCTTAGGACTTAAAGCTTGTCATAAGAATGATAATAAAAGTCTATGGGTATAAGATGTCTGCTTATGCATTAAGGATAATCTATGTGACTAAATATAAAGTCTATTTTACTTATTCCAGATAACTTGAAGCCTTTTACTTCAAAATTATTAATATATATATATCTTATGACATTAACTAATATGTATGATATGAATTTGCTTATCAATATTGGTCATTTCTATCCTATGATAGCTTCACTGGGTGTTCATGGTGTAGCTGTTGAAAACCTCAGCAGATACATACACTGAGACAAAATATGAGTTAGAATGCCAAGACTGTAATGGCTTCATTTTGCTGCTCATAAGGTATTTTGATATCTTGTGTTAAGGTACCTCGGAACAAAGGCTGAAATATGTATAAACATAGAATTCATATGGGTGGAATGAAAACTCTATAATCCTTTCATTAGCGGTAAGTCCTATATAACAATAGGAATTTCTTCTTCTGTAACTATTTCCATCAGAAGTACAGACTATAGTTCCAGTATAAGCCTCCATCCTTGTGTAATGTGCCACTGATCCGTCTCTACAACTGTTGATTGATTCTGCACAGAACAACCCCCAGCAGTGTCCCTATGGACTGTATGCTGAGCAGCTGTCTGGCACCGCCTTCACTGCACCACGCGCCGACAACCAGCGCACGTATGTAACCTGCCATCTTTCTTACAAAGCTTATAAAGTCGGTTTCCAAACTTACTAATTTAAGCCTTGCTGCCTAATCTTTCTGATTGCATTAGTATGTAATTATCCCCGAAGCGGGGGATATAGTATTCAGCTCCGTACGTCCGTACGTACGTCAGTCCCGCTTCTTGTTAGCGCGATAGCTAATGAACCGCTCAGCCTAGAATCTTCAAACTTAGTAACAGTCTTCATCTGGGGAATACGCAGACCTGAAAAGTTTTCGGTGACCTTGACCTCATTTTCAAGGTCACAGCGAGACTTTGACCAGTTTTCAAAATGTTGTTAGAGCGATATCTAATGAACCCCTCAACCTAGAATCTTCAAACTTGGTACCAGTCTTCATCTGGGGAATACGCAGATCTGAAAAGTTTTCGGTGACCTTGACCTCATTTTCAAGGTCACGGCGAGACTTTGACCAGTTTTGAAAATGTTGTTAGCGGGATATCTAATGAACCGCTCAACCTAGAATCTTCAAACTTGGTACCAGTCTTCATCTGGGGAATACGCAGATCTGAAAAGTTTTCGGTGACCTTGACCTCATTTTCAAGGTCACGGCGAGACTTTGACCAGTTTTGAAAATGTTGTTAGCGCCATATCTCATGAACCCATTAACCTTGAGTCTTCACGGAGGACATAGTATTCCGCTCTGTACGTCCGTCCGTACGTCCGTCCGTCCCGCTTCTTGTTGTTAACATCAATTTGCGGCGGGGTATCTTGTCACCTTTGTGACAAATACTTGTTATAGTATATGATGTGATGTATTAATACTTACTTACGAAAATCAATCATTATCATAAAAGATTCATGAGTTACAAAGCCATTGCTCTTATTTTTTCATTTGAAAATAGATATAACAAAGGGCCCATATACGCAAGTCACATGGAGTACCCACTAAAAGCATTTTGAATGATACGCTCTTGGGTTTGTAATCTTTAAACTGGCTTACCAAAATTATTGTTTTATATCATACATTCTCATCCTATTATTGTGATTTTGAATAAAGTCTATCAATTGAGGGAAGGGGATTTATCATATTATATACTTTATAATTGATTATTTTCAAATTCTTGTGATACATAACTCGCTGCAGTATGTTCAACATCTGAGTGTAAAGAGGAGAGTCTGTTGTTGCAGCTGGCTGTACCGCATTCGTCCCTCGGTACAACACGAACCTTTCAGCAAGATGCCCCGCGGAAACCTCACACACGATTGGGACAGTGTGGAACCAAACCCTAACCAGGTAGGACATGTCTGGAGTCAACACAAATTAGTAACTTAAACAACACAAATTAATTAAGATTATCTTAAGATATCGGACAGAATTGAAGTACATTATTGTGAGATATTACACATGTGTCAAATATATGTGTCATGGTAATATATGTTTTATGGATATTTATGCTCTATTTCAGCTGAGGTGGAATCCTTTCGACATACCTGAGGAAAAGACTGACTTTGTACAGGTAAATATACTTCTGCTATCCATTACACTAAAAAAGCAGAGAAATATATCCCAGTTATGACGTAGTCTGGATATTTAGCGCTCGCCGTGTCAAACCGTCCATCTTTGTGTCCAAAATTGTTGACTTAGAAACTTCAAATTTGGTATTGATGTTACCTATATGGTGTTGATTTGCCTTTAAGGGGTAACAATTAAAGAGATGGTCAAAAATGGTAAAATTTCCTGATTTATTACATTACTGCAAATTTACAAAGCTAAGATTGCAATTGTTATTTTGTTTAAACTAACCCTTAGTCCATTGACAGTTATCAATATTCTTTCAAATAACTAAATGTATGTCTTAAATATTTATATTGTTATGTAATGGAGATCAAATTACAGCAGGGGAATGTGAGCTGTGCTCACTTTTGCCTTGTTTCAACATCAGTCATACTTTAGGTCAGAAATGTTATGTTAACTGCAGTTCTTCTGGTAACAAGAGACAAGTGTAGAGCAGTATGTTGTGTGTGATGTAAGGGCTGTGTTACTGTGTAGGGGCTGACGACGGTATGTGGGGCGGGTGATCCCAAGTGCAAGTCTGGTCTGGCCGTGTACGTCTTCACCTGTAATACGTCTATGGGAGACAGGTGAGTGAAAAGTCATGATGTTTGGTACCTTTACAAACTTATAAGCATGATAGTGACCAGTTTAAATCTTATTTGGTTGACAAAGGTCTCTACGGGATTCCGTCAGATTGTAGATGAGTAACAACCTAATACAAGAAATGAATGATTTTAGTTCAATGAGATTGAGATTGATGTTGAAGAATATTCTAGAGTATCTGCAATCACTTATGATTTTTGCACATGGACAGTTTTTTATCAGGACTATCCAGCATACTTCAAACAACTCAAACTACAACGGCATTTCCTTGAACCCACTCTTGTTTTTCACCCTACCCAGTATTCACAACTAGTTAGGTCTATCTCTATGCATTGAAATCACACATTCTGTCGTGTTGGAAGTGAATAACATAACAAGTGGTTCTCTGGAGAAATATCTGACTGTTTCAGATGTTTCTACTCATCAGACGGCGACTTCTTGATAGGTGAGTTGCTCCACTAGCTTAACCTTATGGGACAGTCAACTCTGTACCTAAACATATGACAAATACTATTTTATTAACCTTTGATATTTACGAGTGTTTGAGTGACCTGCAATTGTTTGTGTGCAGTTCCGCAGCAGGGGGGCCTTCTGATCACCACGGAGATGGGACGTATGCAGGTCGACCCCAACGAGATCTGCGTCGTTCAGGTGGGGGGAGCAAATCTTGTCTTCTCTTTACTCTTTTAATACATGTTTTAGCTCAACAGGTCTATACGGCAAGATGTAATTATGATTATATTCAAACTATTGAAAGAAATTACAAAATTGGTTAGAAATTACAAAGAGAATATACTAAAAAATATTGAAAAATATAACAACCCCTATTAAAGCAATTATTTAACTTCTAAATGAAATTATATCAGGAGAACAGTAATTAAATGAATAATCTAAACTTTGATAATACATTGAGACAAATTAAACAGTACTATGACATCACAAAACAAAATCACATTTATTTACCGGTAGATGCCATGCATTCTCTCACCACAGACGCAGCTCAGTCATACCTGAGTTAGCCTCTGTTCTATTACTGCAGGTTCCCAGGGTTCCGGCAGATTGCCCTAGCGGCAAAAACTTGTAATTCACTTTATCATGGAATTAGAATGAATTCCATGGAGAACAATTAATTTATTACGCTAAAGTCATCTTTACATACCGTCATTTCTCCAATATTTTGACCACATAATATAAAGTCAAATCACTTCTAAAATTTCAACCAAGTTCCAAAAGTTTAGATTCCTATAATGCAACCATCAACCAAACTCATTAATTTGAAGAAAAAAATTTGTTAGAAAGGATAATTAACTAAACTGCTGTATTCTATTTTAAAATATCTTCATAATGACAACAGTGCATTTATTTTTTGGTCATATGTGTTGTTCATTGAAATTACACATGTTTGTTATATTAATCGAACATTTCAACCATAGTGCCAAATGAAGATAAAAAATAGTTCAACCATGGACATTTTCTGAAAATCTTTTGTTAACTTTAAGGTCAAATTAATAGAGAAATTATGGTACCATCCTTCATATTCATAATGTATGATACGATTCCTATGATGAAATGTACTCCAAATTTTTTTTACAAATAAGATATGTAAAGATAAAAATAACATTAGAAATAATCTAAACCCCCTTCTGTTATTTTTGTATGTTCTAACGTCAGCCTTTTTAATTTGATGACAAAATTACTATTTTGTTATATTTTGTTGTAGTTGATTTTTTCTATTGTAGAATTATCTTAATCTGAACATATCACAAACCATTGAGATTGCTGCCAACTTGTGTTGCAGCGTGGGGTGCGGTTCAACGTGTCGGTCAGTGGCCAGACTCGGGGCTACATGCTCGAGGTCTTCAATGACCACTTTGTGCTGCCCAACCTTGGACCCATTGGTCAGTTCCCCTTTATTTATCAAAGAACTTTATTTTTGAGAGAATTTTGTCTTATGGATAAATTCCTACCATATTTCATCAATTAGAAGAACTAGCATGTTTACCCTGCAGGAGGAGCCAGCTACGGCGTCGTTAATTTTCAAATGGAAGTACCACAGCCTCTTTCTGAGCTTCCTGAGGATAGTCCTTTAATATGGATGATTGTCCCTCACCGCAACATGGAACGAAAGGTTTTATGCAACGAGCGGAATGCGAGTTGCATAAAACCTTTCAAGGGAATAATGTATTCCACGAAACATACTTTCAAGAAGCTCAATCTGCACGCTTTTTTCATGGTGGGGTATAAATAAGTTCAATTTGCACGCTTTTTTCGTGATTGGTTCATGGCGGGGTATAAATAATTTATCCTCCCGGTCAAGAGGGAGATATCAGTAGTTATCCAGGGTCACGTGAACCAATCAGAGATCGAGATTCTTACATGGGGTAGGATAATGTATTCAGCGTCCTTCCGTACGTCCGTATTCCTATCAACACAATAACTAATGAACTGTTGCACCCAGTGTCTTCACATTTGGTCACAGCCTACATTGGGGGATTTTTCAGACACCAGTCACTTTGGGTGACCTTGACTTTACTTTCAAGGTCACCACAGCACTTTGACTACTTTTTAAACTCTGGTTTATCCCATATCTCATGAACCATTGCACTCAATATCTTCAAATTTGGTCACAACCTACATTGGAGGATTATGCATTTGCTTATTGTAACATTTATATATAGGTCACAACACCATTTTGACAACTTTCCTTTGAACTGTTGCACTCGGAGTATAGTTTGTTTATAGCCTACATTGTCAGATTACATAGACGATTGTTCACTATGATGACCTTCACTTCATGTCAAAGGTTACCATGCCATTTGGCGGCTTCTCAATCTCTTAATAACGGCTCAAAAACTAATTACTTTTGGATAGGGCTTGTAACTTTTTAACATATCCTGTCTGTAGGAGCAAATGGACTGGCGAACCCACGAGACTTCCTGACGCCGACTGCGTGGTACGAGGACAGGGAGGTGGAGCGGTACGAGGTGATCAGCAAGTACCACGGACATCTCTTCCTGGCTACCCAGGTGGGGACATCTCCTGGCAACTCTTAATGGACACCTCTTTGTACTGGCAACTTGAGCACTGGCAGCTGTTTAGTTAACATCCCAATGTACTGGGAACTCTGTTGGGATCACCCCTGGGAACTTGTATAACTTTTAAGCAAAAGCCCTGGGTCGTGAGCACTCTAGATAGTCTTTGGGAAACACTTGTTGTAAGAGTGGTCTGCCCAGTGTATTACTATATCCTTAAACTGTTTTGACTAGAACAAATCTTTAGGTGTTTTGACATGTTTTTATTGAACTTCACATTACCTTCACACTCCAGAAACACTCTCCGTTTGACGTGGTGGCTTGGCATGGCAACTATGCTCCGTACAAGTACGATTTGGCCAAGTTTATGGTCATCAACTGTGTAGCTTTTGATCATGCCGTAAGTTACAATTTCTAGTTTCATTCTTTTGAATGTGTTATGTTCATATTTTTATGTGTTTAATATATGTAAGGTTAAGTATTTCATGTTAAAGTTGTAATAAAGGGAAGTATTGTTTGGTTTATATCTCTTGATGAACCGATATGGTATTGTTTTTTTAATGACAATAACTCAATTTGAAAAGTTATCAATTTACACAGTGCAGCTGTCAATCATCTAGCTACAATCCTTTGATTCAACTGCTCTGGTTAATAGACTTTTGAGATAATAAGTAGATGTTTGACATTGCAGGATCCATCAATATTCACTGTGTTGACCTGCCCTTCTGCAATAGCAGGCACGGCTGTAGCTGACTTTGTGGTCTTTCCTCCGCGCTGGTCTGTGCAGGAACACACCTTCAGACCCCCATACTACCACAGTGAGTGTTATCACCTTCAGACCCCCATACTACCACAGTGAGTGTTATCACCTTCAGACCCCCATACTACCACAGTGAGTGTTATCACCTTCAGACCCCCATACTACCACAGTGAGTGTTATCACCTTCAGACCCCCATACTACCACAGTGAGTGTTATCACCTTCAGACCCCCATACTACCACAGTGAGTGATATCACCTTCAGACCCCCATACTACCACAGTGAGTGTTATCACCTTCAGACCCCCATACTACCACAGTGAGTGTTATCACCTTCAGACCCCCATACTACCACAGTGAGTGTTATCACCTTCAGACCCCCATACTACCCCAGTGAGTGTTATCACCTTCAGACCCCCATACTACCACAGTGAGTGTTATCACCTTCAGACCCCCATACTACCACAGTGAGTGTTATCACCTTCAGACCCCCATACTACCACAGTGAGTGTTATCACCTTCAGACCCCCATACTACCACAGTGAGTGTTATCACCTTCAGACCCCCATACTACCACAGTGAGTGTTATCACCTTCAGACCCCCATACTACCACAGTGAGTGTTATCACCTTCAGGCCCCCATACTACCACAGTGAGTGTTATCACCTTCAGACCCCCATACTACCACAGTGAGTGTTATCACCTTCAGACCCCCATACTATAATGTGAGTGTTATCACCTTCAGACCCCCATACTACCACAGTGAGTGTTATCACCTTCAGACCCCCATACTACCACAGTGAGTATTATCACCTTCAGGCCCCCATACTACCACAGTGAGTGTTATCACCTTCAGACCCCCATACTACCACAGTGAGTGTTATCACCTTCAGACCCCCATACTATAATGTGAGTGTTATCACCTTCAGACCCCCATACTACCACAGTGAGTGTTATCACCTTCAGACCCCCATACTACCACAGTGAGTGTTATCACCTTCAGACCCCAATACTACCACAGTGAGTGTTATCACCTTCAGACCCCCATACTACCCCAGTGAGTGTTATCACCTTCAGACCCCCATACTACCCCAGTGAGTGTCATCACCTTCAGACCCCCATATACTACCACAGTGCGTGTTATCACCTTCAGACCCCCATACTACCACAGTGAGTGTTATCAACTTCAGACCCCCATACTACCACAGTGAGTGTTATCACCTTCAGACCCCCATACTACCCCAGTGAGTGTTATCACCTTCAGACCCCCATACTACCACAGTGAGTGTTATCACCTTCAGACCCCCATACTATAATGTGAGTGTTATCACCTTCAGACCCCCATACTACCACAGTGCGTGTTATCACCTTCAGACCCCCATACTATAATGTGAGTGTTATCACCTTCAGACCCCCATACTACCACAGTGAGTGTTATCACCTTCAGACCCCCATACTACCACAGTGAGTGTTATCACCTTCAGACCCCCATACTATAATGTGAGTGTTATCACCTTCAGACCCCCATACTACCACAGTGCGTGTTATCACCTTCAGACCCCCATACTATAATGTGAGTGTTATCACCTTCAGACCCCCATACTACCACAGTGAGTGTTATCACCTTCAGACCCCCATACTACCACAGTGAGTGTTATCACCTTCAGACCCCCATACTACCACAGTGAGTGTTATCACCTTCAGACCCCCATACTACCACAGTGAGTGTTATCACCTTCAGACCCCCATACTACCACAGTGAGTGCCATCACCTTCAGACCCCCATACTATAATGTGAGTGTTATCACCTTCAGACCCTCATACTACCACAGTGAGTGTTATCACCTTCAGACCCCCATACTACCACAGTGAGTGTTATCACCTTCAGACCCCCATACTACCACAGTGAGTGTTATCACCTTCAGACCCCCATACTACCACAGTGAGTGTTATCACCTTCAGACCCCCATACTACCACAGTGAGTGTTGTCACCTTCAGACCCCCATACTATAATGTGAGTGTTATCACCTTCAGACCCCCATACTACCACAGTGAGTGTTATCACCTTCAGACCCCCATACTACCACAGTGAGTGTTATCACCTTCAGACCCCCATACTACCACAGTGAGTGTTATCACCTTCAGACCCCCATACTATAATGTGAGTGTTATCACCTTCAGACCCCCATGCTACCAAGTTGATGTAAGCAGATTAAATATTAGCACTCTTCTACAGTGATTGTCAGCAAAATGTTAGGATGTTGACAGCTTGTTGAAAAACCTCTGTATTACAGCAGAAAGTGTTAAAAAAGTGTTAGGGTTTTACTGATCTTTTCTTAAAGAAAGCATTGCTATTTGCAAAACTAGATAGTAAGATGAGATAAGTATTCTTTGTTTTCCAGGAAATTGTATGAGTGAGTTCATGGGTCTGATTTATGGCAACTATGAAGCAAAGGTAAGAAGATTTGAAATGTGACTCACTTTAAATGATATCTTCAAAGGATCAATTTTGGCCCTCCACTCCACTTGAATCTAACTGTCCAATAATCATTAATTTCAAGCTTACAGTCTGGCCTGAAATATTGAAGTAGTCTAGTAAAATTTTAAACAGAAACTCACCATGTTTTGTTACAATTCATTGCATGTAACAAATGTATTTTTCATTTGTGAATCTTCAATTTCAAACAATAATTAAACTGCTAACAGCATTGGTCGATCTTCGAGCAGGTTGCTTACATCTTCATTTTCTTCTCAAAGATTTTGAACTTATTCAATGAACTGTGAACAAACAATATCAATAGCTATGATGCAAGGAATGGTACAATACCTGTAACATATATATATATATAAAGAGCCACTCCATGAGTTGTCAGGGTTCACATATAGCTTGAAGCCTTTAAACAAAGTCTGTTGGAATACAAAACCAATGTTTAGCTTTAAATTTGTAGTATGACTAAACTATATATATAAGAGCTCATGGTGACTAACACTATATATAAACCATTGATATTCTGAAACCCTAGAGCTACCTCAGCGGGGCTGCTCATGCTGACTAACACTATGTATATACCATTGATATTCTGAAGTCCTAGAGCTACCTCAGCGGGGTTGCTCATGATGACTAACACTATATATAAACCATTGATATTCTGAAGTCCTAGAGCTACCTCAGCGGGGCTGCTCATGCTGACTAACACTATATATAAACTATTGATATTCTGAAACCCTAAACTACCTGAGCCGGGCTGCTCATGCTGACTAACACTATATATAAACCATTGATATTCTGAAACCCTAGAGCTACCTCAGCGGGGCTGCTCATGCTGACTAACACTATGTATATACCATTGATATTCTGAAGTCCTAGAGCTACCTCAGCCGGGCTGCTCATGCTGACTAACACTATATATAAACCATTGATATTCTGAAACCCTAGAGCTACCTCAGCGGGGCTGCTCATGCTGACTAACACTATATATAAACCATTGATATTCTGAAACCCTAGAGCTACCTCAGCGGGGCTGCTCATGCTGACTAACACTATATATAAACCATTGATATTCTGAAACCCTAGAGCTACCTCAGCGGGGCTGCTCATGCTGACTAACACTATATATAAACCATTGATATTCTGAAACCCTAGAGCTACCTCAGCGGGGCTGCTCATGCTGACTAACACTATATATAAACCATTGATATTCTGAAACCCTAGAGCTACCTCAGCGGGGCTGCTCATGCTGACTAACACTATATATAAACCATTGATATTCTGAAACCCTAGAGCTACCTCAGCGGGGCTGCTCATGCTGACTAACACTATATATAAACCATTGATATTCTGAAACCCTAGAGCTACCTCAGCGGGGCTGCTCATGCTGACTAACACTATATATAAACCATTGATATTCTGAAACCCTAGAGCTACCTCAGCGGGGCTGCTCATGCTGACTAACACTATATATAAACCATTGATATTCTGAAACCCTAGAGCTACCTCAGCGGGGCTGCTCATGCTGACTAACACTATATATAAACCATTGATATTCTGAAACCCTAGAGCTACCTCAGCGGGGCTGCTCATGCTGACTAACACTATATATAAACCATTGATATTCTGAAACCCTAGAGCTACCTCAGCGGGGCTGCTCATGCTGACTAACACTATATATAAACCATTGATATTCTGAAACCCTAGAGCTACCTCAGCGGGGCTGCTCATGCTGACTAACACTATATATAAACCATTGATATTCTGAAACCCTAGAGCTACCTCAGCGGGGCTGCTCATGCTGACTAACACTATATATATACCATTGATATTCTAAAGTCCTAGAGCTACCCTAGCGGGGCTGCTCATGCTGACTAACACAATATATAAACCATTGATATTCTGAAGTCCTAGAGCTACCTGAGCCTGGTTGCTCATGATGACTAACACTATATATAAACCATTGATATTCTAAAGTCCTAGAGCTACCCTAGCGGGGCTGCTCATGCTGACTAACACAATATATAAACCATTGATATTCTGAAGTCCTAGAGCTACCTCAGCGGGGCTGCTCATGCTGACTAACACTATATATAAACCATTGATATTCTGAAGTCCTAGAGCTACCTGAGCGGGGATGCTCATGATGACTAACACTATGTATATACCATTGATACTCTGAAGCCCTGTTTCAGGAGGAGGGGTTCCGTCCCGGAGGAGCCAGTCTACACAGCATGATGACTCCCCATGGTCCAGACAACCTCTGCTTTGAGAAGGCCTCCACTGCTCAACTCAAACCAGAGAAAATAGCAGTCGGGACTATGGCAAGTATTTGCTTCTGTACATATCCAGGATAGCCAACCACTCCTAGATCTTTCCTACGATATCATTTATGATTCCTGTAAATGACACCTTTATATGTAAACCCAAGAATTATTAGATTGTATGTCTTATCTATCACTGTCATTACTGTAGTGGTGATATGTTTTTCTTGAATTTGACATTTAGACTAAGAAGAACTGGAGTTTTAAATTTTCTATATTCGTTAATAATTTTTATATGCAATATATATTCATATATATATATGACGTAGTTTATGACAAGAACCTAATGAATTACCGTAGTCATAGAATTGGTGTTTAGCAGCCCCGACTCAGTCGATTTTTGTGAAGTTTCTACCGCCGCCAACCCTGCACATGTTCCATTGGCTATAACTTTATCCTATTTAGCTTTTCAGAACTCATAAGCATTTCTTCTGCTGGTACCTCTGGGGAAATATTTTGACATGTTCACTTTTAATGTCAAAGGTCAAGGCCACAAGTAATATTAATCTGTGATAAAAAATCTGTGTTAACTTAAAAAGTTTTTGTGTTGTGAAGCTCTAACTTAGTTTATATCATTTATGGAGAATTGCAAAATTTTGATAAGATTTTCGCTACAATCCATCAAAGCTCAAAGTCAAAGCAAGGTGCTTATTGCTTATTATTATTTTGATATAGCATAATTACATGGATCACTTTATCATTTCCCTATATATATGTGTGATAAGCTGATACTGTCTATCAAGACTTGTGCTGATTTCATGAACTAAAATAGGTCATTTTAAATAGAACAATAAAGGCTCAGGATAACATAAATATAAGGGGTCAAATGCAGTAAAATGTAAGGGGGGGCAGAGGAAATACATTGTGTTTGTTCATAGTTGAGACCTGAATTTATGTATAATGACCTTGTTGCAGGCATTCATGTTTGAGTCAACGTTCAGCATGGCGGTGACGCAGTGGGGAAACACCAACAAGCTGGACCCCAACTACTACAAGTGCTGGCAGGGCCTTCAGAAACACTTCAACCCAGCCTGGACTCCCACGGGTATGTACACCTTGCTTCTCATCACCTGTTAGTCACTTTAACAGAAACGCTTCAACCCAGCCTGGACTTCCACGGGTATGTACACCTTCCTTTTCATCAACTGTTAGTCACTCCTACAGAAACACTTCAACCCTGCCTGGACTTCCACGGGTATGTACACCTTCCTTCTCATCACCTGTTAGTCACTTTAACAGAAACGCTTCAACCCAGCCTGGACTTCCACGGGTATGTACAACTTCCTTCTCATCAACTGTTAGTCACTCCTACAGAAACACTTCAACCCTGCCTGGACTTCCACGGGTATGTACACCTTCCTTCTCATCACCTGTTAGTCACTTTAACAGAAACGCTTCAACCCAGCCTGGACTTCCACGGGTATGTACACCTTGCTTCTCATCACCTGTTAGTCACTTCTACAGAAACACTTCAACCCAGCCTGGACTCCCATGGGTATGTACACCTTCCTTCTCATCACCTGTTAGTCACTTTAACAGAAACGCTTCAACCCAGCCTGGACTTCCACGGGTATGTACACCTTGCTTCTCATCACCTGTTAGTCACTTCTACAGAAACACTTCAACCCAGCCTGGACTCCCACGGGTATGTACACCATCCTTCTCATCAACTGTTAGTCACTCCTACAGAAACACTTCAACCCTGCCTGGACTTCCACGGGTATGTACACCTTCCTTCTCATCACCTGTTAGTCACTTTAACAGAAACGCTTCAACCCAGCCTGGACTTCCACGGGTATGTACACCTTGCTTCTCATCACCTGTTAGTCACTTCTACAGAAACACTTCAACCCAGCCTGGACTCCCATGGGTATGTACACCTTCCTTCTCATCACCTGTTAGTCACTTTAACAGAAATGCTTCAACCCAGCCTGGACTTCCACGGGTATGTACACCTTGCTTCTCATCACCTGTTATTCACTTCTACAGAAACACTTCAACCCAGCCTGGACTCCCACGGGTATGTACACCTTCCTTCTCATCAACTGTTAGTCACTCCTACAGAAACACTTCAACCCTGCCTGGACTTCCACGGGTATGTACACCTTCCTTCTCATCACCTGTTAGTCACTTTAACAGAAACGCTTCAACCCAGCCTGGACTCCCACGGGTATGTACACCTTCCTTCTCATCAACTGTTAGTCACTCCTACAGAAACACTTCAACCCTGCCTGGACTCCCATGGGTATGTACACCTTCCTTCTCATCACCTGTTAGTCACTTTAACAGAAACGCTTCAACCCAGCCTGGACTTCCACGGGTATGTACACCTTGCTTCTCATCACCTGTTAGTCACTTCTACAGAAACACTTCAACCCAGCCTGGACTCCCACGGGTATGTACACCTTCCTTCTCATCAACTGTTAGTCACTCCTACAGAAACACTTCAACCCTGCCTGGACTTCCACGGGTATGTACACCTTCCTTCTCATCACCTGTTAGTCACTTTAACAGAAACGCTTCAACCCAGCCTGGACTTCCACGGGTATGTACACCTTCCTTCTCATCAACTGTTAGTCACTCCTACAGAAACACTTCAACCCTGCCTGGACTTCCACGGGTATGTACACCTTCCTTCTCATCACCTGTTAGTCACTTAACAGAAACGCTTCAACCCAGCCTGGACTCCCACGGGTATGTACACCTTGCTTCTCATCACCTGTTAGTCACTTCTACAGAAACACTTCAACCCAGCCTGGACTCCCACAGGTATGTACAGCTTCCTTCTCATCAACTGTTAGTCACTTCTACAGAAACGCTTCAACCCAGCCTGGACTTCCACGGGTATGTACACCTTCCTTCTCATCACCTGTTAGTCACTTTAACAGAAACGCTTCAACCCTGCCTGGACTTCCACGGGTATGTACACCTTCCTTCTCATCACCTGTTAGTCACTTTAACAGAAACACTTCAACCCAGCCTGGACTTCCACGGGTATGTACACCTTGCTTCTCATCACCTGTTAGTCACTTCTACAGAAACACTTCAACCCAGCCTGGACTCCCATGGGTATGTACACCTTCCTTCTCATCACCTGTTAGTCACTTTAACAGAAACGCTTCAACCCAGCCTGGACTTCCACGGGTATGTACACCTTGCTTCTCATCACCTGTTATTCACTTCTACAGAAACACTTCAACCCAGCCTGGACTCCCACGGGTATGTACACCTTCCTTCTCATCAACTGTTAGTCACTCCTACAGAAACACTTCAACCCTGCCTGGACTTCCACGGGTATGTACACCTTCCTTCTCATCACCTGTTAGTCACTTTAACAGAAACGCTTCAACCCAGCCTGGACTCCCACGGGTATGTACACCTTCCTTCTCATCAACTGTTAGTCACTCCTACAGAAACACTTCAACCCTGCCTGGACTCCCATGGGTATGTACACCTTCCTTCTCATCACCTGTTAGTCACTTTAACAGAAACGCTTCAACCCAGCCTGGACTTCCACGGGTATATACACCTTGCTTCTCATCACCTGCTAGTCACTTCTACAGAAACACTTCAACCCAGCCTGGACTCCCACGGGTATGTACACCTTCCTTCTCATCAACTGTTAGTCACTCCTACAGAAACACTTCAACCCTGCCTGGACTTCCACGGGTATGTACACCTTCCTTCTCATCACCTGTTAGTCACTTTAACAGAAACGCTTCAACCCAGCCTGGACTTCCACGGGTATGTACACCTTCCTTCTCATCAACTGTTAGTCACTCCTACAGAAACACTTCAACCCTGCCTGGACTTCCACGGGTATGTACACCTTCCTTCTCATCACCTGTTAGTCACTTAACAGAAACGCTCCAACCCAGCCTGGACTCCCACGGGTATGTACACCTTGCTTCTCATCACCTGTTAGTCACTTCTACAGAAACACTTCAACCCAGCCTGGACTCCCACAGGTATGTACAGCTTCCTTCTCATCAACTGTTAGTCACTTCTACAGAAACGCTTCAACCCAGCCTGGACTTCCACGGGTATGTACACCTTGCTTCTCATCACCTGTTAGTCACTTCTACAGAAACACTTCAACCCAGCCTGGACTCCCATGGGTATGTACACCTTCCTTCTCATCACCTGTTAGTCACTTCTACAGAAACACTTCAACCCAGCCTGGACTCCCATGGGTATGTACACCTTCCTTCTCATCACCTGTTAGTCACTTTAACAGAAACGCTTCAACCCAGCCTGGACTTCCACGGGTATGTACACCTTGCTTCTCATCACCTGTTAGTCACTTCTACAGAAACACTTCAACCCAGCCTGGACTCCCACGGGTATGTACACCTTCCTTCTCATCAACTGTTAGTCACTCCTACAGAAACACTTCAACCCTGCCTGGACTTCCACGGGTATGTACACCTTCCTTCTCATCACCTGTTAGTCACTTTAACAGAAACGCTTCAACCCAGCCTGGACTCCCACGGGTATGTACACCTTCCTTCTCATCAACTGTTAGTCACTCCTACAGAAACATTTCAACCCTGCCTGGACTCCCATGGGTATGTACACCTTCCTTCTCATCACCTGTTAGTCACTTTAACAGAAACGCTTCAACCCAGCCTGGACTTCCACGGGTATGTACACCTTCCTTTTCATCAACTGTTAGTCACTCCTACAGAAACACTTCAACCCTGCCTGGACTTCCATGGGTATGTACACCTTCCTTCTCATCACCTGTTAGTCACTTTAACAGAAACGCTTCAACCCAGCCTGGACTCCCACGGGTATGTACACCTTCCTTCTCATCAACTGTTAGTCACTCCTACAGAAACACTTCAACCCTGCCTGGACTTCCATGGGTATGTACACCTTCCTTCTCATCACCTGTTAGTCACTTAACAGAAACGCTTCAACCCAGCCTGGCTCTCCCACGGGTATGTACACCTTGCTTCTCATCACCTGTTAGTCACTTCTACAGAAACACTTCAACCCAGCCTGGACTCCCACAGGTATGTACAGCTTCCTTCTCATCAACTGTTAGTCACTTCTACAGAAAAGCTTCAACCCAGCCTGGACTTCCACGGGTATGTACACCTTCCTTCTCATCACCTGTTAGTCACTTTAACAGAAACGCTTCAACCCAGCCTGGACTCCCACAGGTATGTACACCTTGCTTCTCATCAACTGTTAGTCACTTCTACAGAAACGCTTCAACCCAGCCTGGACTCCCACGGGTATTTACACCTTCCTTCTCATCACCTGTTAGTCACTTTAACAGAAACGCTTCAACCCAGCCTGGACTCCCACGGGTATGTACACCTTCCTTCTCATCACCTGTTAGTCACTTCTACAGAAACACTTCAACCCAGCCTGGACTTCCACGGGTATGTACACCTTCCTTCTCATCACCTGTTAGTCACTTTAACAGAAACGCTTCAACCCAGCCTGGACTTCAGAGGGTATGTACACCTTGCTTCTCATCACCTGTTAGTCACTTTAACAGAAACGCTTCAACCCAGCCTGGACTCCCAAGGGTATGTACACCTTCCTTCTCATCACCTGTTAGTCACTTCTACAGAAACGCTTCAACCCAGCCTGGACTCCCAAGGGTATGTACACCTTGCTTCTCATCACCTGTTAGTCACTTTAACAGAAACACTTCAACCCAGCCTGGACTCCCACGGGTATGTACACCTTGCTTCTCATCACCTGTTAGTCACTTCTACAGAAACGCTTCAACCCAGCCTGGACTCCCAAGGGTATGTACACCTTGCTTCTCATCACCTGTTAGTCACTTCTACAAAAACGCTTCAACCCAGCCTGGACTCCCACGGGTATGTACACCTTGCTTCTCATCACCTGTTAGTCACTTCTACAGAATTGCTTCAACCCAGCCTGGACTCCCAAGGGTATGTACACCTTGCTTCTCATCACCTGTTAGTCACTTTAACAGAAACGCTTCAACCCAGCCTGGACTCCCACGGGTATGTACACCTTGCTTCTCATCACCTGTTAGTCACTTCTACAGAAACGCTTCAACCCAGCCTGGACTCCCAAGGGTATGTACACCTTGCTTCTCATCACCTGTTAGTCACTTCAACAGAAACACTTCAACCCAACCTGGACTTCCACGGGTATGTACACCTTCCTTCTCATCACCTGTTAGTCACTTTAACAGAAACGCTTCAACCCAGCCTGGACTTCCGAGGGTATGTACACCTTCCTTCTCATCAACTGTTAGTCACTTTAACAGAAACACTTCAACCCAGCCTGGACTTCCACGGGTATGTACACCTTCCTTCTCATCACCTGTTAGTCACTTCTACAGAAACACTTCAACCCAGCCTGGACTCCCACGGGTATGTACACCTTCCTTCTCATCAACTGTTAGTCACTCCTACAGAAACACTTCAACCCTGCCTGGACTTCCAAGGGTATGTACACCTTCCTTCTCATCACCTGTTAGTCACTTCAACAGAAACACCTTAACCCAACCTGGACTTCCACGGTTAGTACACCTTCCTTCTCATCACCTGTTAGTCACTTTAACAGAAACGCTTCAACCCAGCCTGGACTTCCGAGGGTATGTACACCTTCCTTCTCATCAACTGTTAGTCACTTTAACAGAAACACTTCAACCCAGCCTGGACTCCCACGGGTATGTACACCTTCCTTCTCATCAACTGTTAGTCACTCCTACAGAAACACTTCAACCCTGCCTGGACTCCCACGGGTATGTACACCTTCCTTCTCATCACCTGTTAGTCACTTCAACAGAAACACTTCAACCCAACCTGGACTTCCACGGGTATGTACACCTTGCTTCTCATCACCTGTTAGTCACTTTAACAGAAACGCTTCAACCCAGCCTGGACTTCCACGGGTATGTACACCTTTCTTCTCATCACCTGTTAGTCACTTCAACAGAAACGCTTCAACCCAGCCTGGACTTCCACGGGTATGTACACCTTTCTTCTCATCACCTGTTAGTCACTTCAACAGAAACGCTTCAACCCAGCCTGGACTTCCACGGGTATGTACACCTTGCTTCTGATCACCTGTTAGTCACTTAAACAGAAACACTTCAACCCAGCCTGGACTCCCACGGGTATGTACACCTTTCTTCTCATCACCTGTTAGTCACTTCAACAGAAACGCTTCAACCCAGCCTGGACTCCCACGGGTATGTACACCTTCCTTCTCATCACCTGTTAGTCACTTCAACAGAAACGCTTCAACCCAGCCTGGACTTCCACGGGTATGTACACCTTCCTTCTCATCACCTGTTAGTCACTTAAACAGAAACACTTCAACCCAGCCTGGACTCCCGCGGGTATGTACACCTTTCTTCTCATCACCTGTTAGTCACTTCAACAGAAACGCTTCAACCCAGCCTTGACTCCCACTGGTATGTTCACCTTGCTTCTCATCGCCTGTTAGTCACTTAGTGTATTTAGATTTTGTTGAAGGGTATCTTCAAAGGGGATCAAATTTATCCAGAAACCTGCGTGTCTAATGGGGTATCAATACCATAATGGAGTCTGAAAATCAGAATCATGCATTTATTTTGTACAGTTGTGGCCCTTGTTGTATGATTATGGACTCGTAGGAAATGATGGGAGCTATAATAAAAACCACTTTGGCGTGGGATGTTGATGATGATGTCTTCTTTTTGGTAAATCTGAAACACAGAGTATCAGGCTGCATTCAAGGATGACTGAATTATTATTGTCTTAGCTGATTAATAATTAACCTTGTATTTTAATGAATGATTTTGATAACTTTGTCTTCTCTCTTGTCAAAGCAAATTCTTGTTATCCTGTTTGTGTTTGATTAATGTTTTCTGACTAATCAGTTTTCTCACTGCAAAGGATCTGTATCTAACAAGCTTCAAAGAATGAAAGTAGAATTATGACTCCTCTCTCAAGCAGTAACCTATAGAAGTGCTAGTTCCATACATATGGCATCTGACAAGGATAGCACAGCTTTAATTTACTCTCTTAAGCTTGGCTTTCAGGGGATGCCAAAGAACAAAAGACATTCACATTTTAGAGGTCTCGTCAGCCGAGGAAGTGTATTTAACCAAGAAATCGTCTGGCAGCTACACAGACTGACAGCTTCCTATGTCTACAGCCTGAAAACGATCACAATGTGCTTTTAAGTTTATAGAGCTTATTCTTGAACCTTTTGATTATGTTTTTAAACAGGATAATTTGCTGACTTGGCATCAGTCAGGCATCATTCATTGCTGATATAGTCGAATATAGGGACACAAACACATGAAAACAATGTTTGAGCTTAGAAAAGTAAGAAAATAAATTACTTTGAATGTATGGGGAACTTTGTTCAAGCTCTTAAATGATGACAGATACAAACATTGATTTATGAATAATATGAAGTTCTAGTCAATGGTGTGAGTCTAAAGGAAAGTTGAGATGCAAATCTTACCTTTAAAAATTCATTTATTTTTAAAAATGTAAAATCCTTTTAAGGTTATGAGATACAGTTATATCTTGTCTTATTCTTAAGAAATAAATTAACTTTGTCACAAGAATAACAAATTGTGATTTGTGCAAATATTGGTGAGGTTGTTTGACATACTGTAAGATACCTATAAGGATAGGTAAATTATAGAGCTTTCTGTTAGTTGCAAGGACAAATGTTTACCAAATACGTACAAGTAAAGCGTGATATTTTAAAAACTTTTACATTTATTGCAAACTTTTTGTTAAGTATATGAAAATATTTTGGTTGGCTCTCTCCTATCCATGTAGGGGTCAGTTCCTTAAACTTCATTCATCAGGGACAGAAGTTAGAGGATGAGAGAACATGATGCTGAACCCCATATATATATATATACCTCCTCTTGTTCACAATGTTATCAGAATGATACGTCCTAATTTGAAATGTTAAACGTAGTGAGGATGGGCAGGTCAAAGGTGAGAACATCTTTTACTGAACAAGAGGCACTGGGAATGCTGAAATCTGGTTTTGAGATAACTTAACTAGCAGGTTTTTTAACTAGCAGGTTGTGATTGCATTGGTGACAGTTCATTGTTATGATAAACCTATTTACCGTTACTTCTCTATTATTTCGACTTCTCCAATAATTCGCCCGCTTATTTCACTTTGGTCACTTATAAAAATTAACCAAGTGCTAAAAGTTTGAAGTTGATGATTTTATGATTCATCTTTTTCTTAAAATCATTGCTGAAAAAAAGATAATTGGAAAGAGTTATTATCTACACTGCTGTTTACAATTTAAGATATCCTAATTATGAATACATTGCCATTATTATGTTGTCATCTATAAAAACTATGCATAAGAATAATACACATTTTTTATGTTTATCTGATATTTCAACCATAGTGTCGAATGAGCAATCAAAAGTGAAGATTAGTTCAACCATAGACATTTTCTGAAAACCTTTTGTAAATTTGAGGATAAATCCTTCATGAGCTACAGAGCCAATGGTTTTATTTCTAAATAAAGTTGTTTGTGGTATGCTACATATAGTGTCCCTATTGACATTGATATGTACTTGATCACTGAAATTTAAAGTGTATTTACCATGTTTGATGTTGTATCATGTATGCACTGATAGAATAACTATGCAAATCAGTTGGTAAATATACTGAAATATATTATTGAAACACCATAGATAACAAAAGTGCTATTAGCACATAAAACAACTCAGTCAGACTTACCTCATTCAGTTCCTTGTGCACAAATGAAAAAGCATAAATAGATATATTAGATGGCATTGGTTGGTGTGAGGTGTGTGGCCTACACAGAAGGTAGATAACTGCTTCCCTATTGGAGTATCTATTGAATGTGAACATCACAGGGGTGGATACAGAATTTTTGTTTGGATGGGTTGCACCCTATGAATTTATTGATTTGTATCTTAATGAAGATGTTGTATTCTCCTTGTCTTCCACTTCTTAGTGTACTTTTAGCTTGAATCTCAACATTTCAACATTTACAATATTTAGAACTCTCTTGGAGGGGAGTGAGGGTGCACACCCATGTACCCTATTCGTGGTCTGCCATTGCAATTTTAACTAGATTGGAATCTTTGGATATGAATACTTTTGTATTCAAACATTGACATGGCAGCCATGAACATAATTAAGGTCAGGTTATGTCTAAGATGAGATCTGAATGTTACATTTATCGTAACCTTAATTGAACTATATTGTAATGAATGTTATTTTATTCCAGGACTTCCTGGCAGCCTAGGCCGCCCTGAACACATTGCAGGTTTTAGTTAGGTTAAGGTTATGTTTGGTCCAAGAGGGCCTTGTGTTTCAATGATACCACGTTCAGTAAATATCATATTTATGTAGTATCTTTGAGTTAAAATTTGTTATCCTTAGCTAACTTTGAGGTGTCTTATTATGCAAACTATTATGACTGATTTGATGTGAATGCTTTTTGTGGAGATGAATATGTGAAACTTTATATTACTCTTGTGGTACTGTGATCATATAATACTAACTGTATTGTGATATATGCAAGAGAATCAAGTTAGGCTCGCCATTTTTAGCCAAGATATAGCTATGCTTGAAATTTTGTTGTTCTTATTCCGGTTTGAAGGTTTTTCCATTGTTGTCTTAAATTAATTATGCAAACAAGCATCTCTATGATGCAGATGTTTACAGATGTTATATTTTATGATGATTTTGTGCAATTGTTGGAACAATCAAATCTTTGCCAGAAGTATTTTGTCCTGTGCAGATGGGAGAGGTATCGTATTTAAAAATTTATGACTATTTTAGCACATAAATATTATTTTGAAACTTAATTGTTTTTGTTTTCTTTTGCAATTTCCATTAACAATTTGCAGTTAAAGTATTTTACAGGAAGAAAGAAGCAGAAACATTTATAATGGGTTTATTTAAGATGACTTTCAATTACAATTTTATTCTCAATTTTTACCAAAGAAATCCCATTTCATTAAATGCAGTTCATATTACAAAATTATCAGCCTGCATCGCTCTATTTGAAAGAACAAAAAATTAATTTACTTCTTCAATTTACGATGCAACCCACCTTACAATGTGTCCTGAAAAAACCTTGAAACACGGATTTAATTTTGTTTGAAGCATGAGATATCTCCAGATTCACCACCTGCTTGAAACCATGATCTTACGAAGTTACGCTGCACCGATTCTTTTAGCAGGAAACTCGTGAATTTCGTGCATCTCAAGGTGAAATGAACAACACCCGCGGTGCCTCACGTAAATATGCTTGATAGAGACAAATACATTTCATAAACCTAAAATAGACTTATTTTACACTTGTACGAATTGTTTCAAAGATATTTCATGTCGGTTCAAGATGGAGGATGTTTGGTTTTAAGAACTCATTCATATAATAATGAAGTATCTGGTAAACAACCAACTTGACACGCTCAATCTGCACGAAATTCTGCAAACGAAATTGAAGTAATGTTAAGGAGCGGAGTTCACTCAACCAATACACCGTTACAAGAACTTTTATGATTATATTTATATTTTTTAGGAAAGGAGAGAACTATCAATAATTTCTACTGAGTAAATTGTCCAGACAGACAGACGGACAGAATATGTTTTTAGCGTGTCACGTGGGATACATGCAATTGCTCAGCGATTTATGCAAGACAATATACAATAAATAATAATACTGAAGATATGTAGGGACAAACATGTCAGTAAATTGTATATACAAACATATTTATGAAATATATTAAATACATCTTCTCAAAGTTTTATGGCAGACCCTGACACTATGTTTCTCATCTATATCAATGACCTAGCTACCAGATGTAGTATCAAACATCGTCAAGTTATTTGCAGGCGACACCAAACTATACAAGCATATCACATCTCAAGAAGACAAGGAAGCACCTCAAGAGGATATTGATAAACTTAGTAAGTGGTCAGAGAGGTGACTCTTAAAGTTCAATGCATCAAAGTGTAAATGCATTTATTTTGGAAAAGCTAATCAACAGTAGTACATTATGGCTGGAGGAGAGATTGAAGCCATTATTGAAGGACATCATCTTTATAGAACACGTACAACGCAGAGCAACCAGACTGGTAAAGGGATGTATAGAAAACAACAATCTGGCAGTTAAAAAGAATCTTTCAGAAAATGGCGCCTTTTGAGATGGCCCAGTCTCAACCCCAGCGCCACCCCACACCTAAACTTAGCTAGAGCGCTCTGACTCCTGCTTCTAAAGGGTTCGGTGTCATGTAGTTTCTTGTACCTAGTTTACTGAGACCTGTGCTAGATCGCTTGGTGGGTGGGTCTGAACCAAGTTTCCCTCGCTAGTCATCTTTGTACTTCTGAAGTGCAATACGTGCACATTGTTCATGTTGGTAAACGGCTTTCTAATGTGGGTGCCTCCGTTAAATGACCAAACCATTATTTGCCTTATTTTCATATCCGCCCGTGGTTCCGTAATTCCGTAATTCAGAAATGATTTCGTTTCCGGGTCATATCTCAAAAACCGTTTGATATATTTTTCCGAAACTTGGTATGAGATTAGATCTTGTGGTGGACTAGTGCCTTTGCTATTTTGGTTTTTCTGATTTACTTTCTGGTTTAACCCATGGAAACAGTTGAACTCAGTGCATATAGGGGACAGGGTCCGTTTTTCAATATATTTTCACGAAACTTGGTATGTGGTAAGACCTAATGGTGCCTTTTGCTATTTTGGCTATTCTGAAGTTTCATGGAATTAGTGTCCAACAGTTCGTTGATGTACATGTTAAAAAGAAGGGGATATATAAACAACATCCCTGTTTTAAACCTCTATATACAGAAAACCAGCAAGTTCTTACTCCATTAACACTTATACATTCTTGTATATAAACTAGATTGTGCGTAGAATCTTTCCTGACACCTGATTGATGTTACTTGCCTCTTAACCACAATTGTGACCCTAGATCTACGTTTTACAAAAAATGTATGTGTAAACAAGTGGTGATATCAGTCATAAACCTGGGTTGAGCTGTAGATGTTATTACCTATAATGGGAATTTCAACACACCTGCGAAAGTAAATCTTGTTCTGTTTGGAAACAAAAACCTCCGTCCGAATGGCTGGCGTTATACATTTTCACTTCTATTGACTGTTAAATATACATGTGGTTTCGTGAAATTGTGATTTGCTGCTCATAACCTCATTTTAGTAAACATTACATCTGGGTGATAAGTAGCGACGATAGTGATAACACAATGGTACTACAGTTGCATGTGCGCAGATAAAACCAAACGACGAGGAAAGCCTACCAAGCATGTAGCGTGATCCTCGGGCAAATGAAATCTTGGAAACTTGTCACGTAGTACCATATGTGCATCAAACTTACAGGTACTTATGGGAACACCGTACAGATAAAGCCACTATGGTTGCCAAAAAAACCTTTAAAATATTTTTGGGAACAAAGATAAAGCAACAAGGGTTACCCAAAAAAAAGCTACAAGGGTTACCAAATGAACTTTAAAGTACAAGTGGGAACACAGATAAAGCCACAAGGGTTACCAAAAAGAACTCTATAAAGCACTGGTGGGAACACATTGGTTACGCAGTGCTCCAGATAATTTTTGAATTTACTCCCTCTTTTGGAAACAATTGAGTGATATCGATTTTATCGAGCTTACTTTACTTGAGTAAAATTGTACTCCTCTGATTTCGGACATTTGGGTACTAGTATTTCATGATTCAACGTGAATGGGTATTTCGCTGCATAAAAACATTCTCTTTATAAAGATATGATACTGAAGATCATTAAAAAAAAACTAAAAAGAAAAATAACTATATGTTCTTTTAATAATATTGAATGGATTAATAAATTATAGTATTTCTTTCTGTTGAATGTTGGCATTGCAGAACATAATCAGATAAATTTTATTAATTTGGAACTACCTCTTGGCTGCAAATCAGCTACGTCATTCTTGAACTGTCTTCTGTGATTTACTGGAGTTCATTCTTTTTGTTTCTGAAGCGTGTTACAACATATGGAGGAAACATTAACTGAATTTAATGACATTGATCTTACTAAAATAAAGGGATAGGCTTCGCTGAAGAGTTTCATGAACTCTTTATTCGTTATAACTGCCTTGCAAATGAACACCAGAGCGACATCGGTTTACATGCCCAACACTTCATGGCAGTTCTATGCTCATTCTCTCCCCACAGATCGAGGCAGCTCAGTCATACCCGAACAAGCCTCTGTTCTAATAGGCCAAATACATGGGATAGAAAGGTAGGAATCTGATTGAAGGCAATCCCTGTTAGTTGTGCAATCAGCGACGCCGTTTCAAAAGTGGACATTCGCATTCGGTCCCGTAAGCTTCGGCAAAGTCGTCAATGAAATTTAACATCAAGGGGAGATAACTATTCCTTTTACAAAAGATCAATTACTACCTTCTCATCAGTTTATTTTTGGTTAATTAGTAAAATTAAGTTTATCAAAAAACAAATAATGATTTATACAATTATAAAATAGTTACTATCTTATTAAAACAAACAATCCATATCTGATTTTTCAAATATTTCCCCCTCACACTATTGGTGAAAAATAAACATTAAGGCATGCTACTTTCAATGTCACTAAACGTCCGTTAAGAATGATCCCAGTCAACTGAATCCATGAGGTGTTGAAGGATTTTAATGCGTAAAATACGCAGATACGCTGCTTATCTTGAGCATTTAATTTTATGTTTTATACAATATATATGTTATATCAAGGTTGGAATTTAATTATAGTTGCAATGTCAGCATGGAAGTAAAAGATATTGCTTGTTCAGGTGCTAGCATTATTTGATAAACAGTTCATAGAAGGCAAACAATAGGAAAAATAATTGGTTAACTGTGTAGAAAAACATCATTCTATTCTTAATTACCAATTTCGACTAAATAAATGAATGTGACAGTAGCCCTATACATTACACACAAGAGTTGTTTTCGATTGCGAGTACAACATAATACATCCTAGACACCAGTAACAAACGCCTTTCACGACACAGTTGTAGTATCAAGGTCAACGCGCTCTTTCCAACACAATAGAGATATGTGGACAGTTGATAAACTGGTATCACATGAGAAGTGAAGCATAGTCATGTTTGCCATAGATCTGGATAATACTCCCGTGGGTCTCTTCTCCTTCCTGGTGCTGGGGTCGGCCGTCAAGCTGGGCGCCCTAGGATGGTTGAGAAGACGCCGGGGCCAGCGCTTCCAGTGTGTGGGGCGGCTCAACGCCCTCTACACCTACCCAGTCAAGTCGCTCGCCGGGCTACAACTTTCCGAGGCGGAGGCGGGGGTGCTGGGTTTCGAGCATGAGGGCACTCTGGACAGGTAATCAGGTGTTGTTGTGGACAGGGCGTTGAACAGGTTGTAGATTTGGAACAAAGGGTGAGTGAGCAGATAAAGTTAGCATGTCCAAGAATTATTGACATACCAAGCCGCCCGAGTGAGCAAAGAGTTTGAACCAGCAGTACAAGTAGCTTTGGTGGCCCTATGGCCTCTAATAAGGGCCACAGAGGCCACACCCTTAAAACCTATTTTCATGTCTTCTCCAGAACGATAAGGCATGGAAAGCTGAAATATTGTGTACAGACTCATTGACTAGTGAGGATTGTGAATTGTAGCTTTGGTGTCCCTGTGACCCCTAATAAGGGCCACACCCTAAAACTCTATTTTCATCTTCTTCTCCAGAACCATAAGGCCTAGAAAGCTGTAACTTTGTTTACAAACTCCTTGACTAATGAGGATTAATAATTGTAGATTTTGTGACACTATAAGGGCCACAGAGGCCACATCCTTAAAACCTATTTTCATGTCTTCTCCAGAACCATAAAGCCCAGAAAGCTGAAACTTTGTGTACAGACTCCTTGACTAGTGAGGATTATGAATTGTAGCTTTGGTGGCCCTGTGACCCCCAATAAGCCGGGCAATAAGGTTGATAATGATTTTGGCCCCTCCTCGCTTTCGCTACAGTCTTGCTTTGGCTATGTTTAATTCACTATGTCTCAATTCCATAATACAAATGTTCTGATGATTCAAATGCCTTGAATGTTGAATGTTGAATGTTGTCTCGGTGATTTCGACAGATTAAGCTGACCAGCTATCAATCAGTGGGATTTCTAATGATTTTGTTCGTTTGAAGTGTCAACACTCATCAATACGCATCTATAAATCAGTTAAAGTAAACTATGAATTAATTCATATTTAAGTTATTGTCTTAAATATTCATTATTGTTTAATTGATGATCAACTCAATTGAAGATTGTCTACGTTAAAGAATCCTCGTCCTTGATATTTCCAACTTCTAATATGCCTCTTAAACAACTTCACTCAGTATTGTAATGTAACAATTCTTTTACAAAACGATAAAGGGGTTGTGGGAAATAATTCGAAAAGGAATTCTTTAAATTTACTAAGACTAAGTATAATTAGCGGATAACATGCCATTTTATAGAAGTTTTTTTCTTGTCAAACATCTGGTTCGATGCACAAAAAGGGAAACATTTACCATAAGTTAAGTCGTAATCTGTAAAACATCATTCTTTATACGATTACAAAAACATGTGATATACCCATGATGGTTTGATGGTGGCGTGGGTTTGGAACAAAGGGTAAAAGCAAGACAAGTGATAAATGTTTTGATCTTACGACGCACGGATACAAGATCGACACGCTGCCCTACACTGATGATTTGAATGTTAGTTTTGCCACAAAAATGTTTCTGGTCCTTGCTTACATGCTAAAATGATTTTTTTTATTTCCAATTATTTTTGTATTATTTAATATGAACAAAACATCATCAGAATTTGAAAAAAATGATCAATATAATCTTTTGATCACTTTATTACTGTGCCTTTGTATGTTTACACGAAAAGAAACGAGTTAATTCTTAAAAGTTCACGTTTCAATGTTTTTCACTACATTTCTAGTTTTTCCCTTGTCAATATCTGGAAAAAAAGGCTTGATGCGGGGATTTGAAAATGACAACGGCGGAAAACAGAAACAAATTACTTTCTTTTCTAGGCCTTTTTGTTGTGTTGTTTTGTTTTGTTTGTTTTGGCGAGTGACCGCCAATGAGATACTTTTGATATTTTCAAATAGAGTTCAGTTGGGTTAAAACACGTACAATAACACTTGACTTCCCTACTTGACGAGAAGTTGAATATTTACCAGACACTGGACGGTGACGAGAAACGGACACATGTTGAGCACGAAGACGGAGAAGCGACTGCTCCTGATCTCGCCTACACCCCGGGGGGAAGGTAAACTTAGACTGGACGCGCCGGACATGCCCTCTCTCAACATAGACGTGGACCCTACTCGAACTGCCAGCTGCAGGTTCGTTCATAAATATGAATATCATAGTTTATAGCAAAAAAATATGATATATCATTGTATTTCCCATTACGAACTAGTTGCCATGATCCCTATTTGTTGTTTTTATATAGACCAAAGCTGATAGCGGTATGGTTGTCAAGTAATCTCTTGTCTTGTCAAGTTGACGACAAACCGTATTTTTAAAGCTCGTATTTGTAAGTTGCCTATACGGATTTGTTGTAAACATATGTTTTTTTTTTCGAAATTATAATAGTTTGTTTCATTAAGTTGCATAGCAAAAAGCATGCAAAATAAAATCTGTCCGTTGCGCGGCAGGATCTACGGTACGGACCTGCCGGTTGTGGACTGCGGGGACGAGGCGGCGGGCTGGCTGAGCACCTTCCTTGGGGGACAGGCTGGCGGGGACGAAGAGGGGGAGGGCCCGGAGGGGGTGCTGCGTCTAGTGTACTCCCCACCCCACCTGGCCAAGAGGGAGGCTGTGGACAACAAGGTACCCTGGGACAACAACACCAGACCCGGTGACCAGGTACCTTCACATTTCCTACAAAGCACCATGTGCTTGAAACGTACCATCTTTACGTCTTTACTTTCATGACCACTTTCATAAATATAAACAGTACATCTTATCATCATATCTTCAACAGATCAGCATGAGTATTTTAAACGCGACGGTGCTTCGAGGACGCTTTGTGAGTTCACTGTATTGTATGTAACCTTCCGATGCTGATGGTTTGTTGATGCTATTTGTTTGACATACAGTGAGTGTTGTATGTGGATTCATGTGTGTGCAGATCGCGTTCAGCTACATGTCGCCCTACATGTTGGCCTCTGCGAGCTCTCTGCACGACCTGAACCAGCGTCTCTCCTCCCCCGTCTCCATGATGAACTTCAGACCCAACATCGTTATAGAGGGCCCCCCGCCTTATGACGAGGTGAGTACCTTCTCCAACATCACACGTAAACTATATGTCAACAAATAAAAGCATGGCTGATTTGATTGTATATGTAAATGATTCCGAGTGTTCATTCGTCAGGTAACAAAAAAACATTACCAAACTAAACAATAGTCTTGTCGAGCCTTGACCCGTGCACGTAAATAAAGCCAGCCTTGTTTCGGGACAACGTCAGTCTGTATTCACTTCACCCTCTGCTGAGCTAGGACTGTGTAAGATGAAGTAATGGTTTGATCCTGTTTGACTTCAACGTCAGCTTCTTAGGTACAAAAATATGTTTCTAGAAGACATGACTCCATATATCAACGATGAATTCCAATAAAATACAAAAGGAATTGTTTCAATAGAAGGCTAGTGTTTAACATTTGTACATAACGTAAAACAATATGATTTGCCTCAATATGTAAATTCAGATGAAGTGTTAAGTTCCTAGAAATAGAATTGCATAAGGTGGGAGACAGCTGGTTTGTAGACATGTCTGTCTGTGTGTCTGTCTCCAGGACAACTGGGAGGAGGTTCGGATCGGAGACTCGCTGCATCTCCGTGTAGTGGACGTGTGTCGCAGGTAGGTGTTTCAGTCTATATCTCTCGGGCCACCACGTGGCACTGGTGTCAGGTACCCAACTGTTTTATTCATGAACGAAATACCATGAGGGGGTATCGTTGTAATACTAAGCTATATGACCATGCATATGACTCGTCTTGGCTTTTTGTATCAGGATCTATTAGCAACACTTCCTACAATATGTATAGAGTAATATTAGAGTAACTCTCCATACCTTAAGATAGTGAAGCTGAAGCCCCCAGGGGCCCAAGCCCAATATTTTCAAGGAGAGTTATAAGTATATTACAAGACTTTGATTACACTCAACTAAATGAATATTAAACTTGATACCCTAAAGACTTAACTCAATAAATATGAAATATCAAGTGAAGAACATGAAGTAAAATGTAACACTTCATAACGAAAACAATAATTTTGATGCGAGAGAACAATAGGTTGCCGTGACAAGTGTAATATAAGGTCTATTGGTGTTCGTCTACTGAATGTACTGGTGAGAGGGAGCATGTTGCAGGTGCCCCATCATCAACATAGACCCAGCCACGGGCTGCAACAGAGCAGACAAACAACCACTGCAGAAGCTCAAGACGTAAGCAAACTCTGAAATCAAGAAACATTTTATAACATTATCAGATTCAATTCGTTAGAAGTAATCGTTCTTAGTAAACGGTGTCACCATTTTTGTGTTGTTGTTGGAGGTTATTCTTTTCTCGGGTAAAACTCCTTTTAGGGCCATACCCAACAGCACAGGGTTTTGGGTATTCTATAGAATATCCCGGGGACATCTTATACAATGCTCCTTACCGTTGGCCTTGGAAATAGAATTTCTTGAAAGAAACAAATAGGCTTGTAATTTTAGAAAATTTGACAAATTAAATTTTTGTGTGATTTTAGTGGGATTCGAACCAGGGAGCTCTATGTTGAGTAACTGTTAGCGCCTTTACCGCCTGAGTCACCGAGGGTTCATATCAGGCCCTTCCCACTTTCCATCTGCCGCGAAATAACTTTCACAAACAAAACCTAAGGGTCGAATTTGATCCTAACATAACAGAGGATGTATAAACAGTTACAGATGCATCCCGCCCTACGGAAGTTCTCCACTGTTTGGGATGTACGCAGCCGTGGAGACGAGAGGTCACATCCGAGTCGGGGACAAGGTGGAGGTCATCAGACGGAGGGTGAAGCGGCCCGACTCCATGCATCTGTATGATGGGCTACACGAACACTGAATGGAAGCAGTGGAAAGTCTTTTCTGCACCGACATGCTTGCCGGCCGGAGAATCGGCTGACTATAAAATACATAATAAAATGTGTAAATCTACTCCTTCAAATAAATTGATTGAACCATTTGATCTGTAGTTAATCCATTATTTATAACAGCTTAACAGGTAAACTTGAAGAAGCAGAAGCATTTACTAAAGATTTAAAAAGTTTCACTCACAATTTATACATATCTGTAAGAGATATAGGTTTACTCGGTTTCTAGTTCTTTAAAATAACACGAAAATAGATGTCATGGGTTAAGTTCTGTATCAATTAATAATTTCATTCCATAAAGTCTAGGGAGTCTTTAATTAACAATACCACTAGACGACTTAATAAACACCGAGGAACATAACTGTAAATGCAACTGAAGATTTCAGAAGGTTCAGAACTTATACATGTGAGCCTCAAGCAGCAATACAGATTGACATCGTCTTTTCAAGCTGCCAATGGGGTGCTGAATCTGCTGCGGTGGGAGACAGGTCCGAGTTCCTTTTAGATGATTGGTTGAACCAATGGGTTAATCACTGCTTTTTGGAGAGGATTTCATACATGTTCTATTGGATAAAGATCCAATGAAGGAGCAGGCCACTCCATCTGCTCATTCTTTTCAAGTTGGAGGTACTGTTTAACCACCCTTCCTCGATGTGGAAGTAATCCTAGTAATAGTTCAAGCGTAAGGTTTCACTTAGACCTCCAAGTCTCGTCCCTGTAACGAATACCAGTCATGGTGCCATTCTCAAGAACATGCAGATCAGTCTTCATTACAATAATAAATATAACATATAACATGCTGCTTCAAACTCTCCTTGTTTTTGATGGAATTTGTATAAGGTCTGGCTTACGAACTCTTGAGCATCTTGCTTCTTGCGCTTGACTTTGCAATCATCTGCCGTGACGTCTGATTCCTCTATCTTGTACTGAAGTCATTCAAATAATATGTTAAACCATAGCATTTCTTGGGCTTTGCTATATATACTAACTATCATTAAAAATATGTATTCTGTTCACCATGCTGTAAAATTGTTGATTTACCAAATTGTATTTTTTGACCGATTGGTCTAATAAAGAATCTGTCTGTCTGTCTATCAGCTGTTTTTATCGACTAAATAAACATCAATCAAATGTGAAGCACGCTGATCAGTGTAACTCATCTGTATTGTATTATAACTTGTATTACTTTGATATTGTAGCTTTGAACATTAATAGATATATTGAATTGTAATTAAACTAATCATGACATACAACTGTTGAGATACAATCATATTTGCTGCTTTAAGTGAGGACATTTTCGTATTTTATATTCACAAGTAACAAAATTAGGGGCTTGTACGGGATAGAATTCATTTGAGATATTTTAAGTTTATTGCAAATGCAAAATGATGTTTAAAATTAAAGAGCAACTCCGCGAGTTGTTGAGGTCAAATATGCCAAACTAAATCAGTAGTTTCATTTGATCGAGAAGTATCGATTGTTGCAGGAAAGTCTCATTTTAGAACCAATTGACGTTGAATAGTAACGTAAGATAGGACCTAAGTCGTGATTTTGATAGAAAACTGGACAATGACGCGCGTCAATCAGCCAAACGTAATTTGAAAAACTTATCTAAAGTAGTCAGAATGACAGTTATGGGTTGTTCATTTATAAAAACATCACAAGCCAAAATATAAAAAAATATGAAAAAAATGTCAATGAAAGAAATTAGTTTTAGTTCCCATTCCTGTTCAACCAATGAGCGTTAGATGGCAGGGTCATCTCTTATTGACAAAAAGATTAGCGACACAGATTATATTGCCCTGACTCCTGGCCGTCACAAACACAACATATATGTCATGTAAACTTGATGAAAAATATCACGATAGGTAACAACATTAACAGTTTACTTGTATTTCTGATAATTAACATAAACATAACATAAAAGTCCCTTTGTATAGCGCTAATTCAATGCTCTATGAATGCTCTGAGCGCACAATAGTAATGTAAATTAGGGAGATAAGCTTTCTGAAGAGAAAAGTTTTAAAGCTTCTGTTGAAGGTTGGAAGAGTTTTCGAAAGTCGGATCATCTGAGGAGAGTTCCAGGCAGCTTGCAGCAGCAGCAAAAGCAAAATAGCGTCCGCCTGTGCAACTGTCCTGACTTTGGGTATACTGTGGATCTGCTTTGATTCAGAACGCAATGAACGGCTGGGGCTGTAGAGTTTCAGTAGGTTCGAAAGATAGGAAGGGGCTTGTTCAAACACTTGTATAGGTGAAACACAGAATCTTGCAAGTGATTCTCTATGAGACGGAGAGCCATTGCAACATATCAGAATCGGGGTCACATGGTCACGTTTCAGACTTTTTGAGATCATTCTGCACTGATTGTACTGTGTATGATGATGTACATGACATTCTTTTCAAAGTATAGTTTGATGATCTTTGTTATAATGCATCACCAAAGTTATCATTTCTGATGTGTTGATAAGATAAGAAATCGTAAAATTTCTCCTTGACAGAAAGTTCAAATGTCAGATCTGATTTTACTCTTATCTGTTTCCTGATTGGTCTCGCCGAACAGATATTGTCAGTCATGATATAGATGTAGGTGATGCTGTGCCTGTACTATGGAAGAAGATACTATAAGGTATCTACCCAATATAGGGGCCCCCTTTGAAACTCTCTTGCTTTTTACGTTTGACTTTGCAATCATCTGCCGTGAACACACCACATTGACAAGTCAGATTAAAAGATTCCATTGACTGAATATAACATCAATGAACCTATTTAGATAGCTAAAAAGTGTGACTAATACGTATTGTATTAGCGTGATACTGTAAACGTAAACACTGTTTATTATTAGATAAATTAACTTGTACCTTATACCTCGCCACGAAGTGTCCGTGCATGTGTGTCCTTCCGTACGAGTTAAATTGGTCAACTATTTACGATAGGATAACCGAATTTATATGTGTCTTCGGGGTGTCAATGCCTTTAGCCTTCGGGGTGTCAATGTCTTTATGGAGTTCGAAATTCGTTGGCATGAAATAATTTCTTTACAGAGTTATTGCTTATATTCTTATATGTTTGTTTACTGTTTGAGGGTATCTTCAAAGGGGACATTTTCTCAGAAGGATAAGACAGAATAACTAAATATGCTGTGTGTCTTTACCTTAGTGGAGTTCAAAATCAGAAGTGTGTTATGATTTTTTACCGAGATATGGCCCTTGACTAAAACCAATTTGACAGGGAATGTTAGTGACCATGTCATTTGTTATATAAACTTGGTTGTTATATTTTGCTGGTTTGACTGGGAATATGTTCGTATTCTAAATGCACACATAACACAGTCATAAGCAGTGCAATCCAGCTGCTTGGCTGCCCACTCTCTACCTGCACCACGGTGAGCAGGAGTTCGAATATTTCTCATGCATGCGAACCGTTCTTGTGGAGTCGTCTGCACACATCTTGTGTAGTTTCATTGACCCACGCTTGGTGCGAATATCAGATCTTATCTGACTGGCAAACACACAACAAGTTACGTAAGCTTGAACATTGCAATTTTCAGAATGAACTAGCATTTTTTTGATTAAAAAACACATGAACTTTATAGAGTTTGAAATATTTAAACATAATCCGTGTGACTTTAACCGTATCAACTTTCTGGTTATCTACCCATGCATAATAACATCAATCCAGTAATGAGCTATGCCCACTGTTGCTGCCCATCACTAATAGCTGCACAATGGGCAGTGGGCAATGCAGAGGAAAATCTGCCTGGTTCACAATTTAGTGATCTGAACAATCCTTGCAAAGTCCATATATCCTTGATTTATACATTGAAGTGCCAGGAAATTGAAAATCATCAATATTAATATGTACATATTCAATGTAGATATTGTATACAGGTAGCATTTATCTTTTATCAAAGCTGTATGTTCTTACATAAATAACTTTCAGTTTCATGTGATTAGTTCATATAATTCAAGAGTGCACATTTTTCAAATAAGGCTTATCTGAACTTTCTTTCAAGTTGAATGACAGCAAATAAAAGACAAAGAAATAAGAATGACAAATTGATAATATACAATTGATATATTTGTCTGTGTGTACAGTATTATCACCATTCTCTGCAGTACAACAGCTGTGAGAGACTTCCTCCAAATAATGCCCAAACCAACTCGTGCCTAGACGCAGAATGATAGTATATTTATCAATCTAACTCTGTAAAGAATATTTTGTTTGAAGCCAGTTATACTAGTTTAAGGAAGACTTCTGAAAGGAAACTGGAGGAATGTAGAAGCGGAACTATCCTTGTCTTACAGTACAGTTGACTCTGGTAGGAATCTGGACAAGTTCATCACATGGATGACAGCAATCACTACCTGGAATGGTTAATGAGTGTGCTGTTCTATAATATCACACCTAAACTCCAGCTGTAGCTTCAAGTACAACAAAAGTTTTCACCTAATGCCTGGCCAAAACAGCACCAATCAAACCTGCATAATTATCTCTATAACTCCCAAAATATTCACAATATGCACTTCAATTTATATAAGTTTCTCTATATACAAAAAGTAAAGGCAATTTCATTACAATAATAAATATAAAGTTATTGAATAACTACAAAATACAAAATTTCAGTTATGGGACTCAACGTGTTGCTTCAAACTCTCCTTGTTTTTGAAGGACTTTGTGCACTTCTTGCAGGCATAAGGAGTCTTGTTGTCATGGTAACGCTTCATGTGAGTGCGCATGTGCGAGCGCTGACTGAAGGACTTGCCGCACACCACACACAGATAAGGTTGGTCACCTGTGTGTGTCTTCACATGCTCGTCCAGTGTGCCCTTGTCACTGAAACCCTTCCCACAGTGGTCACACTTGAAAGGTCGCAAGCCTAGGTGTCGTCTCACATGGGTTTCCATGTTGCTCTTCTGTGCAAAGGATCTTTCACAGATGTAACACTGGTGCGGTTTCTCACCAGTGTGTAGACGCATGTGTACCTTCATGGTGATCTTCTGGCCGAAGGACTTGTTGCAGACAGGGCAGCTGAAGGGTCGGTCCACGTTGTGTATGCGCACATGTCGGAGGAGTGCCGTCTCACTGCTGTAGAACTCAAAGCAGACTGGACACTGGGCATGGCCATCATTCCTCCTCTTCTGGACTTTCACTTTCTTCAACTCTGGTATTTCCTTCATCTCAGTTACAGTCGTGGGGATACCTAGGGACAACAAGCACCAGAGTTACAGAAATATCATCACAAACTATATACAAGAATAATCTTCCCAGACAGGGTGCGACTGCTGCTCACTCAGAGTGGATCAAGCTCAATGTAGTAAGGTGTGTAACAAGCATACTGCTGTCTCACCTTACTGATGGTCCAAACTTACTAAGATGTAACAGACATTCTCAATTCAAATTTAATCATGGATAAAAGTTCTTCTGAAAACTATAACAACTTTTTGACATTGGTCATCTTGCACCCTTCAATGATGTTACATTAGCTTTAATTGGAACAATGTAGAAAATTGTAGCCATAGGCTCTGAAAATCACGAGGTATGGTATAACTTTTTTCCATAAGATTAAAAACTTACATTACAAATTATACAGCATTGCTGTTAAATGTTGACAGCAAGTATTTCACTGTGACATACCGAGAAGAGGTGCAGGTCGCTGGTTGGCCAGCTCAATGAGGGACTGCGCACACAGCTTCGCATCATCAGCTTCATGATCTGAGATTGATTCACTGCGGCTCTCTTCCTCTGTGCAGTTGGTGTCTGGTACTCTGGTATTAGGTACACTTGTTTCTGGTACACTCTCAGTAGATACACTGCCATCGGATAACTGTGTTTCTGATACACTTGGACCTGGTACACTTGGATCTGGTACACTGGGCTGTGACAAACTTGGATCTGAACTTAGAACTGATGTGAGGAGATGCAGTCCGTTGTGCTGCACTTGGGGCTGACCATACAGTGGCTGGGGCTGTGCTACCTGGGGCTGTGCTACCAGCCTCGCGTGCTGGCCAATCCCTAACTGCTGCAACCCATTCAACTTATCTGTCAGTTGCATCCTGAGTGCATTACTCAAATGTGTGATTCCATCAAAGTCACCACTTGATGGCTTTTCATTTGTGTTACTAGGTAATTGTGGCATTCGAACAATATTTGTTGTAAGCGGTGTTGGCAATCGGACAGTGTAGCTAGGTGGAGGCATTGGGCCTGTGTAGGTTGGTGGGGTTGCTGGCTTCTCCTGTCCCTTGTAGATTCGTAAAAGGTCGTAAGTTGGCTCTTTTGTTGCTGGTTTCATAACAAGCATCTCACTTTTTGATGGCATTTTGACATTAAAAGTAAATGGTTTCACACCTTTTTGTAGCAACTCAACTATTTTATCAGTTTGTGGAATCCTGCCTTTGTTTATTGCTGACGACGTCTGGGCTAAGTTAAATTCAAATGACTTCTGGATTGTGCTGCCTACTGATAATTCCTCCACTTTGTTTATTGCTAATGATGTCTTGACTTTGTTACTTTCTGGTGACTTGTTTTCTGTGTTACTAGTCTTCACTGTATTACCTGCTGATGAGGACACGCATTCAGCCCTGGTCCGTGTTTTCTTCTTCATAGCAACAGAGCTGTTGTTACCATTCTCAGGGGACTTCTTCGGTGTTTGTTTCCTTTTCCGCACTGTACTGATCTTGGCCACATAGGGATACCTGGCATGTGATATCACTTCAGAGTACTCCTCGGTTTCCATTTCTGCTTTGATTTCTACCTCGGTAGTACTGTCTCTCCCAGTTTGGGTTTCTGTCTTTGTTGTATTTTCTGTATTTTGTATGGTGTTCACCTCTTCATTTTCCCCATCACTTACTGGAGATGTCTGTGAACCGGATATTGAAGGCTCAAGATTATTTTCAGTCAGTACTTCAGTATCACTGGTTGGCTCAATCTTGACCTGTCCTTCAAGCTGGCCCCTCTTGGCACCTGACTCACTGTCCCCTGGTCCCTGGGGAACATTACACTCATCTCCTGATGGGGCCACATTAACCTTCCCTGCAACCCCTGGTCCCTGGTGAATATTACACTCATCTCCTGATGGGGCCACATTAACCTTCCCTGCAACCCCTGGCCCCTGGTGAACATTACACTCATCTCCTGATGGGGCCACATTAACCTTCCCTGCAACCCCTGGCCCCTGGTGAATATTACACTCATCTCCTGATGGGGCCACATTAACCTTCCCTGCAACCCCTGGCCCCTGGTGAATATTACACTCATCTCCTGATGGGGCCACATTAACCTTCCCTGCAACCCCTGGCCCCTGGTGAACATTACACTCATCACCTGATGGGGCCACATTAACTTTCCCTGTAATCCCTTGCAAATGGTGAATATTCTTAGCATTGAAGGCAGCGATGAGGAGTTCCTGTGAGCTGGTGGAGGTTGAGGGGTGGGAGTTGAGGACCTGAGTGAATGTTGGAGATGTGTCCTCTGTCTCCTCCCCCTCCAGACTCACAGGTTCCAACTTCACCTCCAGCTCACACACTGTAGTCGGGATGTTGCTCACTGGATCATCACCTCCACATACACTCCCCAATGTTTTGGAAGGAACACGTTTCTTTAACTTCTGAAGCAAAAGTTGACAGTTTTGACACAGTCCAATTTTTTCTGCAATTTCAATATCTGTTTTATAGTAGATTGAGCAGTTGTTTGCTTGATGACGTTGGAAAGGCTGCATGTGGGTTTTCACTTCATCGGGATGACAGGCTTGTTCTGAAGGAACCAGTTGAGGGGGAATACCTTCACAGAAGACCGTACTTCTTTGAAACTGTTTCAGGATTTTAACAAATGTTTTTGCATCAAATGTGCCCTGATTGACGAGCTGATATGTGAGTGAGGGACAGAAGAGGACGTAGACTCGACAGACCCCATCACAGGAGAGCGTGATGCTGACAGGGTCCAGTTCTTCTCCTAGCACACCGAACAGGTCGCTGTATGTGATCACAACACTCTCCTCCCCTCCCTCTCTCCGCACAACCTGCAGAATATAGACACATGATGTCAGTTGAAAAGTATTATATGTTCTCATAATGCAAAACTCTAGTTATTACTTCTTACAAATATTTGTATCCTTGACATTAAGTTTTCTAACATTGCTATGCAAGCTGACTATAGTCAAGTAACATTCAAGGAACAGGATCTTGTTGAAAATAATATTCAGTTTGAACGTCAAGTTAGTAAATCACCTTCTTATTTGTGAGATATGGTATTGTTATCTCCATTAAACATGTTTTCCAAGAGAAATCATTCTCAACCTACAGAGGTAGCTCAAAATAAAATCTTTGCTGTAATAAGGTTTATGGACCAGAATAGGTAAAGCCTGACTGGATTAAAAAAACTACTTGTGCAAATAGTCATATCTACCCGGTATATAATTCAGAAAAGCTAGAATTTATTCGAATATGCACTTTTCATTTTGAGTGTTCCTGACAGAACACTGACCCATATATGCACCTTCTGCTTTGAGTCTTCTTGACATAACTCATTGAGGTAATATCACCATTTACTAGGTAAATAAGATATACATAAATCAATGATTTAATTGATCATATATTCTATATATGAATCTATGATTTAATTGATGACATATTTTACATATTGTTAATTTAAGGTGGTGATGTGAGGTGAGTTGAATTGGTGAAATGAGCTGAAGTGATAAGGGGATTAACTCTGTATTTTGATATGACAGGGTGGCAAAATTGATTTGATTTAAATAGCAAATAAACAAGCAGTTAATATAGACTTTAATTATTGCTATAAAATTGATCATGTCAACAATACAGACATAGTCATCTATGTCACTTGCTGTTGAGAATTTTTTGAAAATGACTATGAATCTGAAGTATCTTCCATTTCTTTTCTTTTTTAATTGTTTACTGCTATGAATACAAATCACTGCTAATAAATGTAAGCTAAACAAGATTCACAATTTCATATGGACACAACTGTCATCAAATAAAATTATTGTGTCAGTTTCTGTCAAAGGTTTATTTCTTAAAATGACTGGAAAATTCATCATTCCGGTACATGTATCACTGAGATATATCTTAAACTGAATACCTTTACAAAAACTCTATTGAAGTTACTCTTATGAATCAATCTAAATAAATTTAGATCAACAGGTTTTATATTAGGTCAAACTGCTGATCTTAATTTATTTAGATTGTCTTATGAATAAATTTACCAAAACGATGAATGGCCCATATTTTCTTTATGACTGATGCATGATCATGCATGATGCATATCTTCAAAATCAAAGGGCATTTGGCAAAATGCTAACATTACCAAATAATTTCTATAACTTTTGTTTCAAAAAATTTCTGTAGAACGCTGAGGCAACACATGGGCAAATGCACTTGACCCATGCAAACCTTTGCAGATAATGGCGAGGCTATAACATATTTCTAAATATGTTGCAAATTATCAAGTTTTTGGAGTTTGTGCTTGCAAGAAAGGCATATCAATATGATGCCATTTGATGCATTTTTGGTAACATTTAGTTATCTAAATTTGTAGGATTTTCATTTATTAGTAGAGTAAAAGTCCTCAAACACTTTTATTTCTCAAGTGTCTTAGTCTGGTCCCATATCTCAATCGTGATGACTTCATGTACCGTTTGAGATGTCATCGTGGACTAAAGGTTAGCATTTTAAGGGTTTATTTTACAGGATAATGATTGCAGGACAGACAGTTTACAGATCAGGTTTGTAACAGACCATGGTAAACCCAATCACTGTACACTGACCCGATAACACCACAATTATTACACAATGACAACATGACCAACCCAATCACTGTACACTGACCACCCGATAACACCACAATTATTACACAATGGCAACATGACGAACCCAATCACTGTACAATGCTTATTATTTATGGATGTGTGATTTAACAGTCTGATTAAAATCGACTGTGCTCCGAGGAATAAAATATCAAAAGTATTGTCTCTATCGGGGCTCGAACCATTTGGGATATCCTCTCCGTCTCGGTCTGAATGCACCCACCTCTATCGCATGTCGCTATAACCAGTTTTGCGGAGACAAACCCAGTCGTAAGCTATCCAATCATATCCTCGTTTTTAAATGATGTTTAGCGGCGATTATGTAAAACGAATGGTACACTGGAGTTACCTGTCCCTAGCATGATATCGAAAGCTTTTACTGCGCTCCTTGCGATTGGCAAGATGAGCTTGCATCAGAACATGCGGGTAATAGGGGTGCCTTCAAATTGTGAATGAGAGGAAAGCTAGGCTGGGTGAGGTTCGAACCCCACTAGAGATAATATTTTTACACTTTTATTCCTCGAATCACAGTCGATTTTAATCAGACTGTGTGATTTAACACACTAGAACTTTTATATCCTGCATCATGGAATAAAGGGTTTAGGAAGTAAAGAGAAATTTATCTTTTAGGGTCCTGCATTTATTGACAGCTGTATGACAGTTTTATTTCTTTATACAACTTAATTCAGAAATAGTACAAGGTAAAAGATATTAGTAATAGAATATTTAATATTACATAATGGCAAATAATATAATCCATTCGATTGTGTATGATATATAATATGAGAAAAATTCAAACAAAAGTCATTGTTTTTAAGCCTTAGTATCAAAAGTAAGATTTATCTCATAAAACTTGAAATTTCTGATGTACATTTGTTAGACCTTGATGACATTCTCATAAAGGAGGAAAAAGAAAATGAACATGTTAGAAAATTAAATGATTAAACATAAAATGTCTTGACATAAATACAAATGAGAATAGTTAGGAGGAGGGGAGAACCGTTCACAACACACTAGTTGCACTAGTTATGTCGATGTTCTCGGGAAGGAAATCATTTAATAATACTGAAATATTGGCATGGTATTTTTTGGTGAAACGTTATGCTCTTACCCACCTCAAAACCAGGGTACCTATTTCAGCCCTAATTGACCCATAATAGCGCCATATACAAAGTTTCCTTGAGCTAGGTCTTACAATTTTTTTTGTTACTGAAATGGATTAATATTTATATTTCAATAGAAACAGCCAAAAAGAATGTTCCAAAGAAGTTGAAACTCAACTTCTGAACATAATCATGATAATGATTGATCCACATCTAAGAAGTTTAGTTGAGTTTTGTTGAAGTTGTTCAGGTGGCTGGACAAACGGAGCCGAGTTCAATATCCTCCAACATCCTGGTTCTTGTTTGTTGTAAAATAGATAATTAAATAAAATTGGCTATACGACAAGCTTCTTTAAAATTTACATAATGATTAATTTTATACAAAAATGATAAATAGACTATGCCAACGCTTAGATTTTGATAAGACATTTTATTTTTTACGTACTGGTCAATCCATACAGGCAGGGTAATAATCACGAGAATATTGGTGAGTTGGGTCGATTAGTCATTGACGATCTATCTGATAGTCTCTTACCTTAAAATCCAAGTCATCGAAGCCTCCGCTCTTTAATATGAAGAGAGCGACGTTGATCACCTTGCTCTTCGCTTGATCTGTCTGAGTGGAGCGAGAGCACAACCCCCCTCCCTCTGCCGACATCCTCCCCACCCCTCCCCCCACCAGGGAGTGTCCGAACGCCCGCTCGGGTCAGGGTACTAGGTCTAGTCGTTTACTCACAGTCTCGCTCACCCGGAGAAGGTAGACATGTTGGATCGCGTGGCGACAGGACCGCCCCACACACATAGATCTACTTTTGGTCTCACGCACAGCCGTCGAGGGCGGGATTGAGAATCGCTGTTGTAGTGTAGTTTCTTACATGTTATCGTCGAGGAATGAGAAACAGAATCCTGGTGTGTTTATAAGGTCGGAACACTGAGGTCGGCGCTAGTTTCACTTCCATATATACACTGACATTGAGTCAGTCCAACCTCCACTTGCATTCTCACTGCCCCAGTTACACGCTAGGTCGCGTTCGATTGGCAACTCGAGTAAACTGCGAGCAGAGGAACAGGAGCTCTAGTTGCGTATTCAGCAAGGGTTACTCTAGTTACTGGCACTAAAGGTTGCGCATTACTCAATATGCAATACGTTCTGTTAAGGCACGATGTATACAAGTAAAAAAGTCGATCATATAAATACGATTTAAACTCATGTTACTTCCACGACTGCTGCGCAGTTTCATATATAAACGCACAGTACAATGGCCTAGTTATTGACCGGGTCGAGTTCGACTGTGAGCTGAAATTCACAGCTGAGAAGCGGCTTAACAGTGCATATCATCAGGTTTACGTTATGTGAAATGAAAATATGCTGTTCCAGACAAGTGTCGTGAATATACCTACTACACTTTCAGTGCTGAAGCCATGTCCGCCTATGTTTTAAAGCACTCCGTGACAATAGTAGGCCAGGCCTAGTAATTACACCAGCTAAACTTTATAAATAGTGGATCACTGGACTGGACGAAGACTGTAGAGTGAAGATACTGGAACATCGCGATTGAAATCAGAGACAAAAAATATGAATTAAAGGTTGTTCAATCAATAGGGAAATTGGACTTTTCTTTACGAAATAGTGAAATCAGAGTTCCCTCGCTGATTTTATGTGTTATAATGAATCTTGTAGGCTTACTCATAAACTGAAAAGTAACGTTCAGCAGAAAAGTTGAACACGGCAAGTTTATGCCTAAAACATTTCAAATAAACAGCACATCCATGAAACTACACAGAGAATCACAATATGTTCAATAAATATATGAAGCACTTGTAAAATACTCATATTATGGATGTACCCTGTTCCATTCCTTTACTCCGGGTGCTCCTGTTATATACTAAACTGGAAACAAACACAGGGCAAACTCTAAATTATTATAGATTATTTAGAAAGCAATTACATTTGGCTTCAGAAACGATGGCTAACAAATCGAATCACGAGGTCCCGCCCGTTGACTTACTGAGGTGACAAGTGCGGACCGGTGCGCTTTGCAAAGCGCCACAAGTGAAGAGAGAGACACATTTGATGGTTAAAATACCTGTATTAAAGCCGCATCGTCATGCTAGCATGCGTTTCGTCATGTAATTTAGCTATTGAGAAAAGAAATATATTACTCTGTAAAAAAATATTTCATCAAAAGTTTGATATCATATTTACATGTTTTAATAAACAATAAAATACTTAATTCTAATGTTAAAAGTACAGAAGGCTATCCTCTGCGTAAGTGCAAGAGCCTTTGGTAACGTCATTATGTGTGTAGGATTTACACCGCGTCTCAGTTACCGCAATTGCGTCCGATGGGTATCAACTTGGGCGGCAACGAGTGCCTGATTTGGAGAAAAAGAAAAGAAAAGGCCTGGAAAGCTGAAACCCTATGTACAGACTCATTGACTAGTGAGGATTATAATTTGTAACTTTGGTGACCCTGTTACTCCTAGTGAAGGCCACAGGGACCATGCCCAAAAAACTATTTTTGCTTTCCTCTCCAGAACCATAAGACATAGAAAGCTGAAATCTCGTCTACATACTCCTTTAGTGAGGATTAAAATTTATAGGTTTGGTGACCCTGTGATCCCTAACAAGGGTGAAAGGGACCACACCCTAATATTAAGGGCTATTTTCGTTTTCTTGTCCAGAACCAAAAGGCGTAGAAAGCTGAAATCTTTTGTACAGACTCCTTGACTAGTAAGGATTAAAATGTATAGATTTGGTAACCTTGGAACACGTAACCCCTACTAAAACCCTTTTTCATCTTTTTCCCCAGATGCAAAAGTCATAGAATGATGAAATGTTGTGTAGAGAATCCTGAGGTAATGGGGATTCTCACGAAATGGTACGTTTGGTGACCCTGTGACCCCTAGGCCACACGCTAAAGCAAAATAACATGTGAAGCCGCATGAGCTACAGAACGAATGGCTCTATTTTTAGGATAACAAATGATTAACGAATAATGCTAAGTAACACAAACAATCCAAAGGAAGCATATCATTATTTTCATTCATTTTCAGGTCTTATACGTTTGTTTTGCGTTTTTGAATGGTTAATCTTCCATGATTAGAGAAATGGTCTATGTAGTTATTTGTAAATTTTATAAGAAAGCTACAGACACATGATGAACAACCAAACACACAAAACTTACTCAAGTACTCCCTAGTTTGTACACTGATTCGATGCGCTTGGAAAGTTATGATAGATAAAACTAATTTACCACTCCCAATGTGACATTTGTTTGATTATTTACTCATTCATTCAAATTATAGCATACAGTTGATGAACATATGAGGAAAACATGCGATTGTATTGAATTTTGACTCAAAGTAACAATTATCCGTGAAAAGAAAACACACAATGAACTATAGAAATCATTTATTTTATACACGTTATTTGATACTAAGTTGACATTCATACACTAAAAATAATTTATCATACATGATAAGAGTCTAGTCAGACATTAAAATTCAGACATTTCCAAATAAATATAAAGTAAGATAATAAAATCTTAAAATACGTGGATTAATTTTAGATTCTTTGAGCTCAATATAATTAAACATTTGTGCTTGCTTTAGACAGGCCACTGTGAATTTGGCCAGTGTGTTCATTGAACGATCATATTGAATTTGACAGTTTCATAAATTTGGGATTTTGAAAGTGCGTGCTGCTGTATATAACGCTTGACTTGATGATAAGTCATTTGCTAAAGTTTATTCACTTAAAGTGGCGGCATCAACACTAGTTTTAATTTTCAATTATATATATGGCCAGTGACCCTATTATCGTGGTAACCCCATTATCGTGGTAAACTCATGTAGGTCTCAAATGCCTACAAGGAATACTTATATTTGCAAAGCACATCATAGATGAATAAACTTAATACTTAGGCATCTAAAAAAAACATTTGTTCAAATGTTCAGAAATATTGTCTCACATTTTCAGTGATCTGAAATATTTAGTATCATTTTCATTTATGAAATATTAACTGCATGTACAATTATTTAAAAAACGATCCTGTCTTCACGAAATATTGTCCGAGAGTTTTTTTATTTTGTATGTGAATAGTTTGGTAGATAACAAACAGAAATGTATGAAAGGAAAATGTATTATTGGTTTCATAGATCTATGTTGAATGAAGAATTACATTTACTGCGAAAATAAGACACAAACACTAAAATTATAACCTTTTTGACAGATTAAAGTAGGTTATTTATGAGCTTAAAATAGATTGCAACATTCTCTTTTTATTTTATAAGTATAATTACTGTGAAAACAATTATCTAACTTTTCAGGAGCAATGTAACTTGAATATTATATATATAATCAATTTAATTGTAAAAAATGACTTTTTTTTAAGATAGTGTCAAATCACTTATCAAAAATGGCTGCTGGGTAAAACTGCTACAATGCGTCTCTTTATTAGAATTTTCTTGTTACAGCTTTGCAAATATTGTGTTTAATGATCCTAATTTCAAATCAATTTTCATTCAATTGGTAAATAATAATCTTACATTTGTGATTTTATCTACAGAGAATAATTTATTAATCATATACTAATTACCTTGATAATAGGGACACTTCGGATTAAATACACCACACAGATAAGATTTTTCTTATCTCTGTCCAAAAATATATTTTCCATAGATAGTAGTTTAATGAACATATTTTTGAAGGATATATGTGCAGAGTTTAAAAACAAGAAATATTATTTAGATTGTACTTATTTAGAGGGAAATATACATGTGAAACAATAAGACCCACGATAATAGGGACCACCTTCATACAGTTATTTCAATGTCAACACAACACTATAAAGTTACTGCAAAAATCAGTTATTCAAAGAAGATGAGTGATGTTTCGGTTTCTAAACTTCTAGATGATTGTTTGATGTAACATTACTTTTCCTGACAAGGTATTTCTTAAAAGAACCATTTTGCTGTTCAAAATACTTGGGGTGTTTAATCAAGTTCTTTGTGTAAATAAATAGAAACAGTTATACTGTTCAACTTAAGATAAGGACCACACAAACTTTTTTTTTATCGAAACTGATTAAATTCGTGAACATTTGACATGTGTGACGAAGACACAGTCATACAGTGATGTTTGGACCTGTCTTCCAAACCATGGACGAGTTTGAGGAAAGTTAATGCACGTTACGGTTCTCACTGTATTTTATCCTACCTCATGTAAGAATCTCGATCTCTGATTGGTTCACGTGACCCTTAACAAATTCCCATATACACCTTCACCGAGGGAGAATAAATCCCTTATACCCCGCGAGTAAAGCGTGCTTCCACGTCAATCATTCAAAGTCACGTGATAAGCTCATAGGTCAACCAGTATGCCGTGACTCGGACCTTTGTTGTTGTTTTGAAATAAAGGTTTTGTTCACTTCTGATTGTGTTTTTAACAATAGTTTTAGACATTCGGTAAGATAAATTCGTTATCACATTGCATAGCGGGTTACATCGGTATTTATTATTCCCTTGAAAGGTTTTATGCAACTCGCGTTCCGCTCGTTGCATAAAACCTTTCGCGGGAATAATAAATACCGATGTAACCCGCTATGCAATGTGATAACTTATAATGTATGGTAAGGCCTGTCGCCGTAGCAAAAAATTTGAAAGCATTTCAGGGAATATATGAATAAATAAAACATATGTAATACTGAACAATAATCGAAAATGTTACTTTGACTATCCTGTTGGTTTGAAACAGGAAACATTTCAAGTCCTATCATATTTTCCGTGTTTCCTTATTTAATGATATGTTTGAAGTGTCATTATTTAAGAAATAAAGTAGCCCTAACCATCATGTGTTTTGCAATAAAGTATAGATTTGCCCTGAACTATTATAGTTAAAGCATGAGGCTTTCATTACATTTTAGAATATTACATTTGTATATAACAAAATTGCTAACAATATTAGCAAATTAAAAACATCATCGGTGTAAACATTCTTTCTCAACCCAAATATAACATGCTGCAGGTCACAGTTCAAATTGCAGATATCGGATCATGTTTCTGTACAGTTTACAATGCCAAAGAAGGTGAAAATGTGAAAAGGTTGCTATCAGCTATTCTGATCTTAAATAGAAAAGAGTTAGTTGACAAAATAAGATGCTTAATTCTAAACAGAAACCACCTCAATTTAGTACCTCTTGTAGTCATTAAAGGTTTCACAAATATATTTCCCCAGTCTAATTCAGCAAGAATTCACTCTTCCCATTTGTATTTAAATTCAAGATCAAAGTAGCACTTTTTTGACAGACACAAGTTTTCTGATGGCATTATTATCATCCAATTGCTTAAAAGAAGTAGGCTTGGTTATGTTTAATCTGTCCTGATACATTTTGAAAGCTTAAATAAGACCATTGTAGTGAAGAAAGTTAATGTCGAGTTCATAAGTATTTGAAATTCTTCAAGAGTACAATAACCACCATCTGCTTTGACAAAATCTCTAATCTGACTTACACTTCTATCGAACCATGAGGAACAGAAGATTACCTCGTTACCAATTTGTACATGTTTGTTATAGTATATTGGTTCTGTGATGAATTTATCATAAGACTCAGTCTGGATCTTATGTGTAAACGTATCAAAAGCAACAATATAATCACACCAAAAGTCATTCTTGGTTTCCTTGGCAAGTTTGCTTGGAAAGGAGTTACCAAATACAGCTATGTGTTTTGAAACTTTGGAGAGGAGACATAAGACAACTGTTTCCATTTTGACTCATAATTAACATACAGCAACTTTCTCATCCAAGACAACTTTAAAGAACTGACTAAGAAAAAGCTTCAAGCATACCAAGCCCACCATCTTTCACTGGCTTACAAGCAACAGCTCTTTTGATCTTATCAGGCTTTCCACTCCATAGAAATTGAAAAAGCATCTCGTTAATTCTTGAAGAAAGTACCTGGGGGATTTGGGAGAGTAAGGAATACATAGTTTAATTGCGGAAAAAGCAAAGATTTTATAATAGGAATTCTACCATGAGGATTTGGAAAAGACATTATTAAGTGGTTCAATCTCCTTTATAATGACGCTAGTTGTTGTTTAAAAATTATGGCACATTGTCTCCTTGGTTTTCTGTGGAACGGGGCTGTAGACAGGGTGATCCTCTGTCGCTATATAGCTTCATCCTTTGTGTAGAGATCCTGGCTGGTATTGTAAGAAAGAATCTAAATATCAAAGGAATTACAGTTGATAATGAGGAGTACTTGTTGACTTACTTAGTATGCAGATGATACAGAGTTTATTCTTGATGGTTCCCAGAAATCCTTTGAAGCTAATGTTGATACCTTGAAATATTTTGCTAATATATCAGGTCTTAAAATTAACTGTGACAACTCTAAGATGGTATAGATTGGTGCAAGAAGGAATAGTTCGGTCAGATATTTGCCTTGTTTAAGTCTTCAGTAGAATTCAGAATATTTCAAGGTTTTAGGTGTTGTCCTTTCAATTGATTTGAGTGCTATGGGGGAAAAAGAATTTTGAAAACAAGTTATTTGAGATTCAAGTTATAATCAATCGATGGACGAAAAGAACAATTACACCTGTCTTGACTATACTGATAGACGACCAAGAGTTGAGAGCAGAAAGGGACAACGATTGTCAGATGGTAACATTGCTGAACCAGACGTGTATGAGGAGGATCAGTCAGGCTACGGGGAGGAATTAGTTGGGGTGGAGTGCTGAGCTACATGTTCTTGAGAATGGCACCACGACTGGTGTTCCTTCAGGGATCATATGTTTGATGTCTAAGTCAAACAACCAAATCTCCGAATTGAAATAATTGAGCGGATGAGGTTCCTGCTCGTTTGCCGGATCTTCATTCAATAGAATATGTATTCGCAACTCTTCTAAAAGCACGCGGTAGCTAAGAAATTTTGGTTTAGAAATGGAACCGTTTCCCGTTTGGAGTTTTGTACTCTTCAGTAGTTTCAATGCCTCGATAATCTTTTTGCCCTTTGTTCCCTGTCCATGAACGTTATTAAAGTAGAAAACTTTGAAAATGCTGGCCGCAATTCTTTCAAAACTAAAGGACGGTATTGACAGGGGCATGTATCGCTTAAAAAATAGGGAAGGGTCTATTAGAATAAATAATGTAATTGGTCTATGAGTATGAATAGTGTATTAGGGAAGGGTCCATGAATATAAACATAGTATAAGGGTAGGGTCTATGAGTTTCTAATATAGATGATACACACATACACGGGATGATTTACCCATGGAGAGGAGTGATGAAGTGATGTCGTGCAGTGATGTACTATGATTGATGCCGGGGTTCACGATATTGGTAGCGAACAAGACGTCAGAACACGGAGACCTCCGCCAGACAAACACCTGCTTCACTGCTATCATCAAGGCGTTAAAGATGCTATATCATACTTGAAAAATTTAGCGACCAACCTTGAGAAAATCGGACCAAAATTCATCAAATAGGAGATAATTTACCAAAAAATACCGAAACGGCAGTCGACATAAGGGCGAATCAAGTGTGGCCATTTCACAACTTCGGGTTTCTAAATGTACGCTTGAAAACCGTCTTTGTCGCGCTCAACTAGATTTTATATTCTTTTTCTCCAAATTAGGTATTCGTTGCTGTCAAAGTTGATACCCATCGAACGCAATTACGGTAGTTGAGACACGGTGTAAATCCTACAAGCATAATGATTACGTCACCGAAATCGGGTTCGCTAAACGACATGCCCTTTCTAGGAGGGGTACTGTGCTTGAAGCTTCGAAATAAGTATGTTATTGTTGATTAAACAATCTAAATATGATATCAAAATTTCGACGAAAGATTTTTCTACAAAGTGATGTATTTCATTTCTCAATAGCTAAGTTTCATCCTGAACCGCTTGCAAGTATGATACAGCATCTTTAAGAGAACGAATTTCAAATGCCGCGACTCAAAGGTATATTCCCTCGTCAGACCAGTTCAATGCATTGCATTACCTATTGGTAACGTCATATTTTAAAAAAAAGGTTCACAAATTATTGGTACTTGCATGGCCCCTTTACGTGTATTTGTAGCAAGAGAAGTAAGTTTAATTGACCTTCATTGGTGTAACTTATACATCGTATACATAATCCATAGTTCTGGTTGTACGAATAAAGAATCAGTTCTTACACAAGAACTAGTCCGAAGTTGTCGGTGCTGTCACCGGCTATCCTGATACTTCAGAGCAGAACATGACAAATTGCCGCATACTTCTCATTGCTAGCTATTACAGGAGGCGGAAACCGCCGAGCAAATAATCGAAGACAATCACTGCCTTTTGCGACGAGATCGATTTTGCAATTAGCCAGAGGTAAGACAAATCTTGCAAGCAGCGGACATGACAGGAGCTTTGTATCCAGGCAGTCCACTCTTACCTGTCCGCCCGCCCGCCAACCCCAGCTCCCCCTGTTGGCCACCCCCTTACACCGGCTGATTAGACAGGAATGAGACTTAGCTTTTCTTCATAATTTCCTGCTGTATCGAAGCTGGTCGATACGTCCGTGAGACCGCGGCTACTTGCTCTTCCCCGTCTCGGATAGCACGATTCACCGCGACAACCGTTTAGAGTCCATTAGTGACTTGTGTGCTTCTGAGACATTGCTATGATGCTATATATAAAGGGTCACAGCATGTCAGTGGACACTTGTCTGGGTAGTTCTGATGAATGTGCTGCTTGTGTTGTGGTGTCATGTCATAGAGGTCAAATGACTGTTGTTGCCTTCGGTAAAATCAAGATGCACCCAAAACCAGGAAGGTCGACAGAATCACAAATCGGAGAGAGAAACCTCTGAAAGAGGAATGACGTCAGTTCTCTTGAAAAACTGGATAAACATTTACATTCTTCACTATGTCAAGGGTCGAATTTTTAGATTTCAAAATGAATATAGATATTAAGATAAAAATATCTCACGCATCTTAAGAAGACCTTTGAAAGTAAGTTGAAAGAAGACTTTCTTCTTTCTGTACTGCTTCTTTCATTGTTGGAGAACAGCGTTGGGAGATGGTCAGACTGGTGCTTGGCAAAGGACGACAAGTACAAGAAATCTTTGACAATTTGAGGCATTATTCAAATGACTGAGTAAACATTATCATCAAGCTTGTATTTGAACGCATGTGAACTTAAGGTAACTACTGGATACTGGTTATGAAACCTAATGAAAATGCGACAATACGTCGTGACGAGAACGTTACAATGTGACGTGACGGGATCGTGACGATGCGACGTGACGAGAACGTGACAATTCCACGTGACCAAAACGTGAAAATGCGACGTGAGGGGAGCGTGACAATGCGACGTAACGGGAGCGTGACAATGCGACGTGACGGGAGCGTGACAATGCGACGTGACGGGAGCGTGACGGTGCAGTGTATGGAGACGTGGGCCCGAGACAGGAAGGTGGTGGTGCTCCCGCTGCTCAAGTACGGCTGCCTCTACTGTATGCAGATCATGAAGCACAAGTACCTCCGTCACTTCCACACTATCAAGGTATCGTACCATACTTTCACCAGTACCTCCGTCACTTCCACACTATCAAGGTATCGTACCATACTTTCACCAGTACCTCCGTCACTTCCACACTATCAAGGTATCGTACCATACTTTCACCCCAACCAGCTGTGTGTCATAACTTCACCAAAGCAATCTTATGTGACATACCTTCACCCAAACAATGCATTGTCAATGTTCGGCCTTACGAGATACCGACGCATACTTTTACCCATGATAACGTGGTATTGTGTCCGAAAAAGATAGTGTATCATGAATCCTTTCACCCAAACAAAGTAGTGTGTAATAAGTAATGTAAGTTCTTTTGGTACACTTTCACCCAAACAAAGTTATGTGGCACAAAAACATTTGAGTCCCATACTGTCACAAATCCAAGGTTTTATGTCTTACTATCAACCAAAATAAGGCGTCAGATCAAATCCTCAACAAGATTGTTTGTGCTACTTTCAACCGCCCGGGGTAATCAAAGTATTGTGTCATAGTTTCACCTCAGGATTTTAGTCAATCGTAATAAGTGGAGTATTTGATTTGAACTATGACTCAATAAAGATTAACCTCAGTATGCATAAATAATACCCAATTATACACTGTCAAAAGTCAAGAACCTCCTTTATCTAAACTTAAAGTGACAGAGTATCTTTCTTAAAATTTTATTTGGTTTTGATGAGCTACAAAATATCTAATATGCTGATTGAAGTTCATATCTCATCACTGGACTTGCAAATATATCCATTTATGCATAATATCTCTAAAATGCCATTCTCTCCCCACAGAGGCAGCTCACTGGGGTATGACTGAGCTGCCTCTGTGGGGAGAGAATGCTAAAATGCTTGATTTTATGGAAAATTCAAGAAAACGTCTCAAATACGTTTAATATTCGAAATTATGCATCCAATTATTCTACCTATTAGTTACAATACCTAATAAACACTATTGAATCGAATATATCTTCCTGTCAGCTTAAGACAAGGTTTCAAAATTACGTTTGGCGAATTTGCGCGCGCCATTCGAGCCACATTGTCCGGTTTTCGATCAAAATTCCGACTTTGAATGGCCGTATTTTCGCTCTAATGTACTGATTGACCTTTAACTTGTTACCTTCAGTAACACTTAGTGTTCCCGATGTAATAACATCGATTTCAAAATTTGACATATGTGATCCTATCAACATACTCTGTGTCTCTTTAAAAGCTTTTCAGTGGGGTTGTTAAGGTAGTTTGGCTAAATCAATCGCAATCAATATTTAAAACCTTGAATCTTTGACTTATTTCTAAAAAGAAAAATATATCATGTTGACATTAAAATAAATGAACAACAGAACTTGTAATGGTAACAATATTATACCAAAAATAACTATTCCTCTTTGTGTCAAAACTTTGCTGTAAACATTGGGTTTCAGACTCTACCATGAAATATAATAATAATAATGATGATAATGGGCATTTATAAAGCGCTATATCCATACACAAGGTGCATGCTCAAAGCGCATTGAAAATAAGCAAATTTAAGGTGATGAGATGCAATGCTATGAAATAAAGCCTAAAAGTAATACTTGTAGCATTGATTAAGGATATTTATAAGTAGAGTATATGGGTAGAATCTATGAATAATAGCTAGAAAATAGATGAGTTTTGAGCTGTGATTTAAAAACAGTCAGTTAGGATGACATTTTGATGACATAAGGAAGTTGGTTCCAAAGTCTTGGAGCAGTACAGCTGAAAGATTTAAGTCCATAATTGGTGTTTTTATACTTTGGCATCTGGAGAAGCTTCAAATTCTGGGATCGAAGATCTTTTGCAGGGGTATAGTCCTCCAAGGAATTTAAAAGATATGCTGGAGCCATATTATGTTGACATTTGTAAGTAATACATAGAACTTTAAATTTGATTCTCGCTTCGATGGGAAGCCAATGTAGACACTTAAGCACAGGTGTTATGTGACATGCTTTTGGTGTTCTGGTCACAATTCTTGCCGCTACGTTCTGAACTTTCTGGAGCTTGTACAACTGACGTTTACTGATTCCAATCAGTAAGCTATTACTATAGTCAAGTCTTGAATGAACAAGCATTTGCACAAGTATTTCAGCGGCATCTCTGGTTATAAGATGACGTATTTGACTGATGCAACGGAGATGCTAATAGCAAGTTTTACAGAGTGTATCTATATGTGAGTCCATTGAAAGTTGAGAATCAATGATGACGCCAAGATTTCTTGCATGGTCAGCAAAAAGGATTGTAGCAGTTCCGATTTCAACAGAGGTAGCTTGAATATCACGCAAATTACGTTTAGTTCCTATTAACAGTGCCTCTGTTTTCTCATCATTTAGCTTCAGCATATTTGATGACATCCATGACTTGATATCAGTTGTGCAATCAGTAGTACGTTGCAGAGCCTCCTGTACATTTTCTGGGTTGAAATTGTCAATCAGTTGCGTATCATCTCTTTTTCTCATCAGGCACTTTTTTCAGGTAAAAAGGAGGGAGTGCCGTTTATATCAATGACAAGGGCTCTCAACAAACAATCTTTTTGCTTCCTTAAACAAGTTTAGATTTTTTTCAGATACCAAATTGAACTTTCTTGTTTAAAAAAACTTGATGTTTTATCATATTAACGAGATAGTAATTTTAATTATTGATATAAACATCAAATATCTATATACAATAAAGAGAAGCGATTAATTCAAACGATTGTTATTGCTGATATTATTGAGACACATGGAAGAAAACATTCACAAGCAGCTTATATATGACCTGATATTCATATACTTAACAACCACGCAACAGTGAACAGAATTCTGAACATGAATAATATGTCCTCGGATAATGCTGAAAACGGGAGGGGCGGGAGGGGGTTTCACCAGGATAATCGTTTAATGACCAGTTCCAGAAGAGTTTTGTACAGATCGTACAATCACACTGACGCTTCAACCGGAAGAAGCAGGTTATATCGGGGGGTCTATTTGTGGTGCTAACAAAGACTGGATATAACTTATGTAACACAAAAGTGTTGTTTTTTCTCTCCAATGTTTACGCTTTTATTGACGCTATTGAATAAGTTCCATACGTGTATATAATAGACAGTGGACGTGATTCAAATCATGCTACTGACTCGTGTTGAATATAACGCGTGAAAATGCAGGACACTCTTCGAAAGATTGAATGTAAGTGGATTCGATGTAAGTTACTTGATGAAGAATGTGAACGAACTGTCATCGAGTGAAAGGACTATATCTTATGTTTAGTAGAAACGTTTTTGAAGGCAATTTACTAAGAACGAGGATCCAATCTTTCTTAGTTCTGAATGTTCCCATTTATCCCTTTATCGACTTTTTATCCTTTAGATCTATGAAATAAGGTGCATTAGGGTTTTTAACAACAGCCCTTCTCAAACTATTGCAGTGCAAGATCATTTTGTTTATAAAATTTAAAATCGCAAGCTATGGTTCTAAACACATATGCAAGTATGCGAAGGAAATTATATTGGTCAATGTGAAACCATATGCTAGTGTGAACTTATATTGGACAATGTGAAACCATATGCTAGTGTGATCTTATATTGGTCAATGTGAAACCATATGCTAGTGTGATCTTATATTGGTCAACTTGAAACCATATATGCTAGTGTGAACTTACATTGGTCAACTTGAAACCATATATGCTAGTGTGAACTTACATTGGTCAACTTGAAACCATATATGCTAGTGTGAACTTATATTGGTCAATGTGAAACCTTATATGCTAGTGTGATCTTATATTGGTCAATGTGAAACCTTATATGCTATTGTGAACTTATATTGGTCAATGTGAAACCATATATGCTAGTGTGAACTTATATTGGTCAATGTGAAACCATATGCTAGTGTGAACTTATATTGGTCAATGTGAAACCATATGCTAGTGTGAACTTATATTGGTCAATGTGAAACCTTATATGCTAGTGTGATCTTCTTTAGGTCAATGTGAAACCATATATGCTATTGTGAACTTATATTGGTCAATGTGAAACCTTATATGCTAGTGTGATCTTAAATTGGTCAATGTGAAACCATATATGCTAGTGTGAACTTATATTGGTCAATGTGAAACCATATATGCTAGTGTGAACTTATATTGGTCAAATTGAAACCATATGCTAGTGTGATCTTATATAGGTCAATGTGAAACCATATGCTAGTGTGAACTTATATAGGTCAATGTGAAACCATATGCTAGTGTGATCTTATATTGGTCAATGTGAAACCATATATGCTAGTGTGAATTTATATTGGTCAATGTGAAACCATATATGCTAGTGTGATCTTATATAGGTCAATGTGAAACCATATATGCTAGTGTGAACTTATATTGGTCAATGTGAAACCATATATGCTAGTGTGAATTTATATTGGTCAATGTGAAACCATATATGCTAGTGTGATCTTATATTGGTCAAATTGAAACCATATGCTAGTGTGAACTTATATTGGTCAATGTGAAACCATATGCTAGTGTGAACTTATATTGGTCAATGTGAAACCATATATGCTAGTGTGATCTTATATTGGTCAATGTGAAACCATATACTAGTGTGATCTTATATAGGTCAATGTGAAACCATATATGCTAGTGTGATCTTATATTGGTCAATGTGAAACCATATGCTAGTGTGAACTTATATTGGTCAATGTGAAACCATATGCTAGTGTGATCTTACATTGGTCAATGTGAAACCATATGCTAGTGTGATCTTATATTGGTCAATGTGAAACTATATGCTAGTGTGATCTGATATAGGTCAATGTGAAACCATATGCTAGTGTGAACTTATATTGGTCAATGTGAAACCATATATGCTAGTGTGATCTTATATTTGTCAATGTGAAACCATATATGCTAGTGTGATCTTCTATTGGTCAATGTGAAACCATATATGCTAGTGTGAACTTATATTGGTCAATGTGAAACCTTATATGCTAGTGTGATCTTAAATTGGTCAATGTGAAACCTTATATGCTAGTGTGATCTTAAATTGGTCAATGTGAAACCATATGCTAGTGTGAACTTATATTGGTCAATGTGAAACCATATATGCTAGTGTGAACTTATATTGGTCAAATTGAAACCATATGCTAGTGTGATCTTATATAGATCAATGTGAAACCATATGCTAGTGTGAACTTATATTGGTCAATGTGAAACCATATGCTAGTGTGATCTTATATAGGTCAATGTGAAACCATATGCTAGTGTGATCTTATATTGGTCAATGTGAAACCATATATGCTAGTGTGAATTTATATTGGTCAATGTGAAACCATATATGCTATTGTGATCTTATATAGGTCAATGTGAAACCATATATGCTAGTGTGAACTTATATTGGTCAATGTGAAACCATATATGCTAGTGTGAATTTATATTGGTCAATGTGAAACCATATATGCTAGTGTGAACTTATATTGGTCAATGTGAAACCATATATGCTAGTGTGATCTTCTATTGGTCAATGTGAAACCTTATATGCTAGTGTGATCTTATATTGGTCAATGTGAAACCATATGCTAGTGTGAACTTATATTGGTCAAATTGAAACCATATGCTAGTGTGATCTTATATAGGTCAATGTGAAACCATATATGCTAGTGTGAACTTATATTGGTCAATGTGAAACCATATACTAGTGTGATCTTATATTGGTCAAATTGAAACCATATGCTAGTGTGATCTTATATTGGTCAATGTGAAACCATATGCTAGTGTGAACTTATATTGGTCAATGTGAAACCATATGCTAGTGTGAACTTATATTGGTCAATGTGAAACCATATGCTAGTGTGATCTTATATAGGTCAATGTAAAAACCATATGCTAGTGTGATCTTATATTGGTCAATGTGAAACCATATGCTAGTGTGATCTTTTATTGGTCAATGTAAAACCATATATGCTAGTGTGAACTTATATTGGTCAATGTGAAACAGTATGCTAGTGTGAACTTATATTGGTCAATGTGAAACCATATGATAGCATGGTCTTATATTGGTCAACTTGAAACCATATGCTAGTGTGATCTTATATAGGTCAATGTGAAACCATATGCTAGTGTGAACTTATATTGGTCAATGTGAAACCATATGCTAGTGTGAACTTATATTGGTCAATGTGAAACCATATGCTAGTGTGATCTTATATTGGTCAATGTGAAACCATATGCTAGTGTGATCTTATATTGGTCAATGTGAAACCATATGATAGCATTGTCTTATATTGGTCAACTTGAAACCATATGCTAGTGTGAACTTATATTGGTCAATGTGAAACCATATATGCTAGTGTGATCTTATATTGGTCAATGTGAAACCATATGCTAGTGTGAACTTATATTGGTCAATGTGAAACCATATGCTAGTGTGATCTTATATTGGTCAACTTTAAACCATATATGCTAGTATGAACTTACATTGGTCAACTTGAAACCATATATGCTATTGTGAACTTATATTGGTCAACTTGAAACCATATATGCTAGTGTGAACTTATATTGGTCAACTTGAAACCATATATGCTAGTGTGAACTTATATTGGTCAATGTGAAACCATATATGCTAGTGTGATCTTATATTGGTCAAGTGAAACCATATGCTAGTGTGAACTTATATTGGTCAATGTGAAACCATATGCTAGTGTGATCTTATATTTGTCAATGTGAAACCATATGCTAGTGTGATCTTATATTGGTCAAAGTGAAACCATATGCTAGTGTGATCTTATATTGGTCAACTTGAAACCATATATGCTAGTGTGAACTTATATTGGTCAACTTGAAACCATATATGCTAGTGTGAACTTATATTGGTCAATGTGAAACCATAAATACTAGTGTGATCTTATATTGGTCAATGTGAAGCCATATGCTAGTGTGATCTTATATTTGTCAATGTGAAACCATATGCTAGTGTGAACTTATATTGGTCAATGTGAAACCATATATGCTAGTGTGAACTTATATTGGTCAATTTGAAACCATATATGCTAGTGTGAACTTATATTGGTCAATGTGAAACCATATGCTATTGTGATCTTCTTTTGGTCAATGTGAAACCTTATATGCTAGTGTGATCTTATATTTGTCAATGTGAAACCATATGCTAGTGTGATCTTATATTTGTCAATGTGAAACCATATGCTAGTGTGAACTTATATTGGTCAATGTGAAACCATATGCTAGTGTGATCTTATATAGGTCAATGTGAAACCTTATATGCTAGTGTGATCTTATATTTGTCAATGTGAAACCATATGCTAGTGTGATCTTATATTTGTCAATGTGAAACCATATGCTAGTGTGATCTTATATTGGTCAAAGTGAAACCATATGCTAGTGTGATCTTATATTGGTCAACTTGAAACCATATATGCTAGTGTGAACTTATATGGGTCAACTTGAAACCATATATGCTAGTGTGAACTTATATTGGTCAATGTGAAACCATAAATACTAGTGTGATCTTATATTGGTCAATGTGAAACCATATGCTAGTGTGAACTTATATTTGTCAATGTGAAACCATATGCTAGTGTGATCTTACATTGGTCAATGTGAAACCATATATGCTAGTGTGAACTTATATTGGTCAATGTGAAACCATATATGCTAGTGTGAACTTATATTGGTCAATTTGAAACCATATATGCTAGTGTGAACTTATATTGGTCAATGTGAAACCATATGCTAGTGTGATCTTCTATTGGTCAATGTGAAACCTTATATGCTAGTGTGATCTTATATTTGTCAATGTGAAACCATATGCTAGTGTGAACTTATATTGGTCAATGTGAAACCATATGCTAGTGTGAACTTATATTGGTCAATGTGAAACCATATGCTAGTGTGAACTTACATTGGTCAATGTGAAACCATATATGCTAGTGGGATCTCATATTGGTCAATGTGAAACCATATATGCTAGTGTGATCTTATATTAGTCAATGTGAAACCATATGCTAGTGTGATCTTATATTGGTCAATGTGAAACCATATATGCTAGTGTGATCTTATATTGGTCAATGTGAAACCATATATGCTATTGTGATCTTATATTGGTCAATGTGGAACCATATATGCTAGTGTGAACTTATATTGATCAACTTGAAACCATATATGCTAGTGTGATCTTATATTTGTCAATGTGAAACCATATATGCTAGTGTGATCTTATATTGGTCAATGTGAAACCAAATGCTAGTGTGATCTTATATTGGTCAATGTGAAACCATATATGCTAGTGTGATCTTATATTTGTCAATGTGAAACCATATGCTAGTGTGATCTTATATTGGTCAATGTGAAACCATATGCTAGTGTGATCTTATATTGGTCAACTTGAAACCATATATGCTAGTATGAACTTACATTGGTCAACTTGAAACCATATATGCTAGTGTGAGCTTATATTGGTCAACTTGAAACCATATATGCTAGTGTGAACTTATATTGGTCAACTTGAAACCATATATGCTAGTGTGAACTTATATTGGTCAATGTGAAACCATATATGCTAGTGTGATCTTATATTGGTCAATGTGAAACCATATGCTAGTGTGAACTTATATTGGTCAATGTGAAACCATATGCTAGTGTGATCTTATATTGGTCAATGTGAAACCATATGCTAGTGTGATCTTATATTGGTCAATGTGAAACCATATACTAGTGTGATCTTATATAGGTCAATGTGAAACCATATATGCTAGTGTGATCTTATATTGGTCAATGTGAATCCATATGCTAGTGTGAACTTATATTGGTCAATGTGAAACCATATGCTAGTGTGATCTTACATTGGTCAATGTGAAACCATATGCTAGTGTGATCTTATATTGGTCAATGTGAAACTATATGCTAGTGTGATCTGATATAGGTCAATGTGAAACCATATGCTAGTGTGAACTTATATTGGTCAATGTGAAACCATATATGCTAGTGTGATCTTATATTTGTCAATGTGAAACCATATATGCTAGTGTGAACTTATATTGGTCAATGTGAAACCATAAATGCTAGTGTGATCTTCTATTGGTCAATGTGAAACCATATATGCTAGTGTGAACTTATATTGGTCAATGTGAAACCTTATATGCTAGTGTGATCTTAAATTGGTCAATGTGAAACCATATGCTAGTGTGAACTTATATTGGTCAATGTGAAACCATATATGCTAGTGTGAACTTATATTGGTCAAATTGAAACCATATGCTAGTGTGATCTTATATAGATCAATGTGAAACCATATGCTAGTGTGAACTTATATTGGTCAATGTGAAACCATATGCTAGTGTGATCTTATATAGGTCAATGTGAAACCATATGCTAGTGTGATCTTATATTGGTCAATGTGAAACCATATATGCTAGTGTGAATTTATATTGGTCAATGTGAAACCATATATGCTATTGTGATCTTATATAGGTCAATGTGAAACCATATATGCTAGTGTGAACTTATATTGGTCAATGTGAAACCATATATGCTAGTGTGAATTTATATTGGTCAATGTGAAACCATATATGCTAGTGTGAACTTATATTGGTCAATGTGAAACCATATATGCTAGTGTGATCTTCTATTGGTCAATGTGAAACCTTATATGCTAGTGTGATCTTATATTGGTCAATGTGAAACCATATGCTAGTGTGAACTTATATTGGTCAAATTAAAACCATATGCTAGTGTGATCTTATATAGGTTAATGTGAAACCATATATGCTAGTGTGAACTTATATTGGTCAATGTGAAACCATATACTAGTGTGATCTTATATTGGTCAAATTGAAACCATATCCTAGTGTGATCTTATATTGGTCAATGTGAAACCATATGCTAGTGTGAACTTATATTGGTCAATGTGAAACCATATGCTAGTGTGAACTTATATTGGTCAATGTGAAACCATATGCTAGTGTGATCTTATATAGGTCAATGTAAAAACCATATGCTAGTGTGATCTTATATAGGTCAATGTGAAACCATATGCTAGTGTGATCTTTTATTGGTCAATGTAAAACCATATATGCTAGTGTGAACTTATATTGGTCAATGTGAAACAGTATGCTAGTGTGAACTTATATTGGTCAATGTGAAACCATATGATAGCATGGTCTTATATTGGTCAACTTGAAACCATATGCTAGTGTGATCTTATATAGGTCAATGTGAAACCATATGCTAGTGTGAACTTATATTGGTCAATGTGAAACCATATGCTAGTGTGAACTTATATTGGTCAATGTGAAACCATATGCTAGTGTGATCTTATATTGGTCAATGTGAAACCATATGATAGCATTGTCTTATATTGGTCAACTTGAAACCATATGCTAGTGTGAACTTATATTGGTCAATGTGAAACCATATATGCTAGTGTGATCTTATATTGGTCAATATGAAACCATATGCTAGTGTGAACTTATATTGGTCAATGTCAAACCATATGCTAGTGTGAACTTACATTGGTCAATGTGAAACCATATATGCTAGTGGGATCTCATATTGGTCAATGTGAAACCATATATGCTAGTGTGATCTTATATTAGTCAATGTGAAACCATATGCTAGTGTGATCTTATATTGGTCAATGTGAAACCATATATGCTATTGTGATCTTATATTGGTCAATGTGAAACCATATATGCTATTGTGATCTTATATTGGTCAATGTGGAACCATATATGCTAGTGTGAACTTATATTGGTCAACTTGAAACCATATATGCTAGTGTGATCTTATATTTGTCAATGTGAAACCATATATGCTAGTGTGATCTTATATTGGTCAATGTGAAACCAAATGCTAGTGTGATCTTATATTGGTCAATGTGAAACCATATATGCTAGTGTGATCTTATATTTGTCAATGTGAAACCATATGCTAGTGTGATCTTATATTGGTCAATGTGAAACCATATGCTAGTGTGATCTTATATTGGTCAACTTGAAACCATATATGCTAGTATGAACTTATATTGGTCAACTTGAAACCATATATGCTAGTGTGAACTTATATTGGTCAACTTGAAACCATATATGCTAGTGTGAACTTATATTGGTCAATATGAAACCATATATGCTAGTGTGATCTTATATTGGTCAATATGAAACCATATGCTAGTGTGAACTTATATTGGTCAATGTGAAACCATATGCTAGTGTGATCTTATATTGGTCAATGTGAAACCATATGCTAGTGTGATCTTATATTGGTCAATGTGAAACCATATACTAGTGTGATCTTATATAGGTCAATGTGAAACCATATATGCTAGTGTGATCTTATATTGGTCAATGTGAAACCATATGCTAGTGTGAACTTATATTGGTCAATGTGAAACCATATGCTAGTGTGATCTTACATTGGTCAATGTGAAACCATATGCTAGTGTGATCTTATATTGGTCAATGTGAAACTATATGCTAGTGTGATCTGATATAGGTCAATGTGAAACCATATGCTAGTGTGAACTTATATTTGTCAATGTGAAACCATATATGCTAGTGTGAACTTATATTGGTCAATTTGAAACCATATATGCTAGTGTGAACTTATATTGGTCAATGTTAAACCATATGCTATTGTGATCTTCTATTGGTCAATGTGAAACCTTATATGCTAATGTGATCTTATATTTGTCATTGTGAAACCATATGCTAGTGTGAACTTATATTGGTCAATGTGAAACCATATATGCTAGTGTGAACTTATATTGGCCAATGTGAAACCATAAATGCTAGTGTGATCTTATATAGGTCAATGTGAAACCTTATATGCTAGTGTGATCTTAAATTTGTCAATGTGAAACCATATGCTAGTGTGATCTTATATTGGTCAAAGTGAAACCATATGCTAGTGTGATCTTATATTGGTCAACTTGAAACCATATATGCTAGTGTGAACTTATATTGGTCAACTTGAAACCATATATGCTAGTGTGAACTTATATTGGTCAATGTGAAACCATAAATACTAGTGTGATCTTATATTGGTCAATGTGAAACCATATGCTAGTGTGATCTTATATTTGTCAATGTGAAACCATATGCTAGTGTGATCTTACATTGGTCAATGTGAAACCATATATGCTAGTGTGAACTTATATTGGTCAATGTGAAACCATATATGCTAGTGTGAACTTATATTGGTCAATTTGAAACCATATATGCTAGTGTGAACTTATATTGGTCAATGTGAAACCATATGCTAGTGTGATCTTCTATTGGTCAATGTGAAACCTTATATGCTAGTGTGATCTTATATTTGTCAATGTGAAACCATATGCTAGTGTGAACTTATATTGGTCAATGTGAAACCATATGCTAGTGTGAACTTATATTGGTCAATGTGAAACCATATGCTAGTGTGATCTTATATAGGTCAATGTGAAACCTTATATGCTAGTGTGATCTTATATTGGTCAATGTGAAACCATATGCTAGTGTGATCTTATATTGGTCAATGTGAAACCATATGCTAGTGTGATCTTATATTGGTCAATGTGAAACCATATGCTAGTGTGATCTTATATTGGTCAATGTGAAACCATATGCTAGTGTGATCTTATATTGGTCAATGTCAAACCATATGCTAGTGTGATCTTATATTGGTCAATGTGAAACCATATATGCTAGTGTGAACTTATATTGGTCAATGTGAAACCATATATGCTAGTGTGAACTTATATTGGTCAATGTGAAACCTTATATGCTAGTGTGATCTTAAATTGGTCAATGTGAAACCATATGCTAGTGTGAACTTATATTGGTCAATGTGAAACCATATATGCTAGTGTGAACTTATATTGGTCAAATTGAAACCATATGCTAGTGTGATCTTATATAGATCAATGTGAAACCATATGCTAGAGTGAACTTATATTGGTCAATGTGAAACCATATGCTAGTGTGATCTTATATAGGTCAATGTGAAACCATATGCTAGTGTGATCTTATATTGGTCAATGTGAAACCATATATGCTAGTGTGAATTTATATTGGTCAATGTGAAACCATATATGCTATTGTGATCTTATATAGGTCAATGTGAAACCATATATGCTAGTGTGAACTTATATTGGTCAATGTGAAACCATATATGCTAGTGTGAACTTATATTGGTCAATGTGAAACCATATATGCTAGTGTGAACTTATATTGGTCAATGTGAAACCATATATGCTAGTGTGATCTTCTATTGGTCAATGTGAAACCTTATATGCTAGTGTGATCTTCTATTGGTCAATGTGAAACCATATGCTAGTGTGAACTTATATTGGTCAAATTGAAACCATATGCTAGTGTGATCTTATATAGGTCAATGTGAAACCATATATACTAGTGTGAACTTATATTGGTCAATGTGAAACCATATACTAGTGTGATCTTATATTGGTCAAATTGAAACCATATGCTAGTGTGATCTTATATTGGTCAATGTGAAACCATATGCTAGTGTGAACTTATATTGGTCAATGTGAAACCATATGCTAGTGTGAACTTATATTGGTCAATGTGAAACCATATGCTAGTGTGATCTTATATAGGTCAATGTAAAAACCATATGCTAGTGTGATCTTATATTGGTCAATGTGAAACCATATGCTAGTGTGATCTTTTATTGGTCAATGTAAAACCATATATGCTAGTGTGAACTTATATTGGTCAATGTGAAACAGTATGCTAGTGTGAACTTATATTGGTCAATGTGAAACCATATGATAGCATGGTCTTATATTGGTCAACTTGAAACCATATGCTAGTGTGATCTTATATAGGTCAATGTGAAACCATATGCTAGTGTGAACTTATATTGGTCAATGTGAAACCATATGCTAGTGTGAACTTACATTAGTCAATGTGAAACCATATGCTAGTGTGATCTTATATTGGTCAATGTGAAACCATATGCTAATGTGATCTTATATTGGTCAATGTGAAACCATATGATAGCATTGTCTTATATTGGTCAACTTGAAACCATATGCTAGTGTGAACTTATATTTTCAATGTGAAACCATATATGCTAGTGTGATCTTATATTGGTCAATGTGAAACCATATGCTAGTGTGAACTTATATTGGTCAATGTGAAACCATATGCTAGTGTGATCTTATATTGGTCAACTTGAAACCATATATGCTAGTATGAACTTACATTGGTCAACTTGAAACCATATATGCTATTGTGAACTTATATTGGTCAACTTGAAACCATATATGCTAGTGTGAACTTATATTGGTCAACTTGAAACCATATATGCTAGTGTGAACTTTTATTGGTCAATGTGAAACCATATATGCTAGTGTGATCTTATATTGGTCAAGTGAAACCATATGCTAGTGTGATCTTATATTTGTCAATGTGAAACCATATGCTAGTGTGATCTTATATTGGTCAAAGTGAAACCATATGCTAGTGTGATCTTATATTGGTCAACTTGAAACCATATATGCTAGTGTGATCTTATATTGGTCAACTTGAAACCATATATGCTAGTGTGAACTTATATTGGTCAATGTGAAACCATAAATACTAGTGTGATCTTATATTGGTCAATGTGAAACCATATGCTAGTGTGAACTTATATTTGTCAATGTGAAACCATATGCTAGTGTGAACTTATATTGGTCAATGTGAAACCATATATGCTAGTGTGAACTTATATTTTCAATGTGAAACCATATATGCTAGTGTGATCTTATATTGGTCAATGTGAAACCATATGCTAGTGTGAACTTATATTGGTCAATGTGAAACCTTATATGCTAGTGTGATCTTATATTTGTCAATGTGAAACCATATGCTAGTGTGAACTTATATTGGTCAATGTGAAACCATATGCTAGTGTGAACTTATATTGGTCAATGTGAAACCATATATGCTAGTGTGATCTTATATAGGTCAATGTGAAACCTTATATGCTAGTGTGATCTTATATTTGTCAATGTGAAACCATATGCTAGTGTGATCTTATATTGGTCAAAGTGAAACCATATGCTAGTGTGATCTTATATTGGTCAACTTGAAACCATATATGCTAGTGTGAACTTATATTGGTCAACTTGAAACCATATATGCTAGTGTGAACTTATATTGGTCAATGTGAAACCATAAATACTAGTGTGATCTTATATTGGTCAATGTGAAACCATATGCTAGTGTGAACTTATATTGGTCAATGTGAAACCATATGCTAGTGTGATCTTACATTGGTCAATGTGAAACCATATATGCTAGTGTGAACTTATATTGGTCAATGTGAAACCATATATGCTAGTGTGAACTTATATTGGTCAATTTGAAACCATATATGCTAGTGTGAACTTATATTGGTCAATGTGAAACCATATGCTAGTGTGATCTTATATTGGTCAATGTGAAACCTTATATGCTAGTGTGATCTTATATTTGTCAATGTGAAACCATATGCTAGTGTGAACTTATATTGGTCAATGTGAAACCATATGCTAGTGTGAACTTATATTGGTCAATGTGAAACCATATGCTAGTGTGATCTTATATAGGTCAATGTGAAACCTTATATGCTAGTGTGATCTTATATTGGTCAATGTGAAACCATATGCTAGTGTGATCTTATATTGGTCAATGTGAAACCATATGCTAGTGTGATCTTATATTGGTCAATGTGAAACCATATGCTAGTGTGATCTTATATTGGTCAATGTCAAACCATATGCTAGTGTGATCTTATATTGGTCAATGTCAAACCATATGCTAGTGTGATCTTATATTGGTCAATGTGAAACCATATGATAGCATTGTCTTATATTGGTCAACTTGAAACCATATGCTAGTGTGAACTTACATTGGTCAATGTGAAACCATATATGCTAGTGGGATCTCATATTGGTCAATGTGAAACCATATGCTAGTGTGAACTTATATTTGTCAATGTGAAACCATATATGCTAGTGTGAACTTATATTGGTCAATTTGAAACCATATATGCTAGTGTGAACTTATATTGGTCAATGTTAAACCATATGCTATTGTGATCTTCTATTGGTCAATGTGAAACCTTATATGCTAATGTGATCTTATATTTGTCATTGTGAAACCATATGCTAGTGTGAACTTATATTGGTCAATGTGAAACCATATATGCTAGTGTGAACTTATATTGGTCAATGTGAAACCATAAATGCTAGTGTGATCTTATATAGGTCAATGTGAAACCTTATATGCTAGTGTGATCTTAAATTTGTCAATGTGAAACCATATGCTAGTGTGATCTTATATTGGTCAAAGTGAAACCATATGCTAGTGTGATCTTATATTGGTCAACTTGAAACCATATATGCTAGTGTGAACTTATATTGGTCAACTTGAAACCATATATGCTAGTGTGAACTTATATTGGTCAATGTGAAACCATAAATACTAGTGTGATCTTATATTGGTCAATGTGAAACCATATGCTAGTGTGAACTTATATTTGTCAATGTGAAACCATATGCTAGTGTGATCTTACATTGGTCAATGTGAAACCATATATGCTAGTGTGAACTTATATTGGTCAATGTGAAACCATATATGCTAGTGTGAACTTATATTGGTCAATTTGAAACCATATATGCTAGTGTGAGCTTATATTGGTCAATGTGAAACCATATGCTAGTGTGATCTTCTATTGGTCAATGTGAAACCTTATATGCTAGTGTGATCTTATATTTGTCAATGTGAAACCATATGCTAGTGTGAACTTATATTGGTCAATGTGAAACCATATGCTAGTGTGAACTTATATTGGTCAATGTGAAACCATATGCTAGTGTGATCTTATATAGGTCAATGTGAAACCTTATATGCTAGTGTGATCTTATATTGGTCAATGTGAAACCATATGCTAGTGTGATCTTATATTGGTCAATGTGAAACCATATGCTAGTGTGATCTTATATTGGTCAATGTGAAACCATATGCTAGTGTGATCTTATATTGGTCAATGTGAAACCATATGCTAGTGTGATCTTATATTGGTCAATGTCAAACCATATGCTAGTGTGATCTTATATTGGTCAATGTGAAACCATATATGCTAGTGTGAACTTATATTGGTCAATGTGAAACCTTATATGCTAGTGTGAACTTATATTGGTCAATGTGAAACCTTATATGCTAGTGTGATCTTAAATTGGTCAATGTGAAACCATATGCTAGTGTGAACTTATATTGGTCAATGTGAAACCATATATGCTAGTGTGAACTTATATTGGTCAAATTGAAACCATATGCTAGTGTGATCTTATATAGATCAATGTGAAACCATATGCTAGTGTGAACTTATATTGGTCAATGTGAAACCATATGCTAGTGTGATCTTATATAGGTCAATGTAAAAACCATATGCTAGTGTGATCTTATATTGGTCAATGTGAAACCATATGCTAGTGTGATCTTTTATTGGTCAATGTAAAACCATATATGCTAGTGTGAACTTATATTGGTCAATGTGAAACAGTATGCTAGTGTGAACTTATATTGGTCAATGTGAAACCATATGATAGCATGGTCTTATATTGGTCAACTTGAAACCATATGCTAGTGTGATCTTATATAGGTCAATGTGAAACCATATGCTAGTGTGAACTTATATTGGTCAATGTGAAACCATATGCTAGTGTGAACTTACATTGGTCAATGTGAAACCATATGCTAGTGTGATCTTATATTGGTCAATGTGAAACCATATGCTAGTGTGATCTTATATTGGTCAATGTGAAACCATATGATAGCATTGTCTTATATTGGTCAACTTGAAACCATATGCTAGTGTGAACTTATATTGGTCAATGTGAAACCATATATGCTAGTGTGATCTTATATTGGTCAATGTGAAACCATATGCTAGTGTGAACTTATATTGGTCAATGTGAAACCATATGCTAGTGTGATCTTATATTGGTCAACTTTAAACCATATATGCTAGTATGAACTTACATTGGTCAACTTGAAACCATATATGCTATTGTGAACTTATATTGGTCAACTTGAAACCATATATGCTAGTGTGAACTTATATTGGTCAACTTGAAACCATATATGCTAGTGTGAACTTATATTGGTCAATGTGAAACCATATATGCTAGTGTGATCTTATATTGGTCAAGTGAAACCATATGCTAGTGTGAACTTATATTGGTCAATGTGAAACCATATGCTAGTGTGATCTTATATTTGTCAATGTGAAACCATATGCTAGTGTGATCTTATATTGGTCAAAGTGAAACCATATGCTAGTGTGATCTTATATTGGTCAACTTGAAACCATATATGCTAGTGTGAACTTATATTGGTCAACTTGAAACCATATATGCTAGTGTGAACTTATATTGGTCAATGTGAAACCATAAATACTAGTGTGATCTTATATTGGTCAATGTGAAGCCATATGCTAGTGTGAACTTATATTTGTCAATGTGAAACCATATGCTAGTGTGAACTTATATTGGTCAATGTGAAACCATATATGCTAGTGTGAACTTATATTGGTCAATTTGAAACCATATATGCTAGTGTGAACTTATATTGGTCAATGTGAAACCATATGCTATTGTGATCTTCTTTTGGTCAATGTGAAACCTTATATGCTAGTGTGATCTTATATTTGTCAATGTGAAACCATATGCTAGTGTGATCTTATATTTGTCAATGTGAAACCATATGCTAGTGTGAACTTATATTGGTCAATGTGAAACCATATGCTAGTGTGATCTTATATAGGTCAATGTGAAACCTTATATGCTAGTGTGATCTTATATTTGTCAATGTGAAACCATATGCTAGTGTGATCTTATATTTGTCAATGTGAAACCATATGCTAGTGTGATCTTATATTGGTCAAAGTGAAACCATATGCTAGTGTGATCTTATATTGGTCAACTTGAAACCATATATGCTAGTGTGAACTTATATGGGTCAACTTGAAACCATATATGCTAGTGTGAACTTATATTGGTCAATGTGAAACCATAAATACTAGTGTGATCTTATATTGGTCAATGTGAAACCATATGCTAGTGTGAACTTATATTTGTCAATGTGAAACCATATGCTAGTGTGATCTTACATTGGTCAATGTGAAACCATATATGCTAGTGTGAACTTATATTGGTCAATGTGAAACCATATATGCTAGTGTGAACTTATATTGGTCAATTTGAAACCATATATGCTAGTGTGAACTTATATTGGTCAATGTGAAACCATATGCTAGTGTGATCTTCTATTGGTCAATGTGAAACCTTATATGCTAGTGTGATCTTATATTTGTCAATGTGAAACCATATGCTAGTGTGAACTTATATTGGTCAATGTGAAACCATATGCTAGTGTGAACTTATATTGGTCAATGTGAAACCATATGCTAGTGTGAACTTACATTGGTCAATGTGAAACCATATATGCTAGTGGGATCTCATATTGGTCAATGTGAAACCATATATGCTAGTGTGATCTTATATTAGTCAATGTGAAACCATATGCTAGTGTGATCTTATATTGGTCAATGTGAAACCATATATGCTATTGTGATCTTATATTGGTCAATGTGAAACCATATATGCTATTGTGATCTTATATTGGTCAATGTGGAACCATATATGCTAGTGTGAACTTATATTGATCAACTTGAAACCATATATGCTAGTGTGATCTTATATTTGTCAATGTGAAACCATATATGCTAGTGTGATCTTATATTGGTCAATGTGAAACCAAATGCTAGTGTGATCTTATATTGGTCAATGTGAAACCATATATGCTAGTGTGATCTTATATTTGTCAATGTGAAACCATATGCTAGTGTGATCTTATATTGGTCAATGTGAAACCATATGCTAGTGTGATCTTATATTGGTCAACTTGAAACCATATATGCTAGTATGAACTTACATTGGTCAACTTGAAACCATATATGCTAGTGTGAGCTTATATTGGTCAACTTGAAACCATATATGCTAGTGTGAACTTATATTGGTCAACTTGAAACCATATATGCTAGTGTGAACTTATATTGGTCAATATGAAACCATATATGCTAGTGTGATCTTATATTGGTCAATATGAAACCATATGCTAGTGTGAACTTATATTGGTCAATGTGAAACCATATGCTAGTGTGATCTTATATTGGTCAATGTGAAACCATATGCTAGTGTGATCTTATATTGGTCAATGTGAAACCATATACTAGTGTGATCTTATATAGGTCAATGTGAAACCATATATGCTAGTGTGATCTTATATTGGTCAATGTGAATCCATATGCTAGTGTGAACTTATATTGGTCAATGTGAAACCATATGCTAGTGTGATCTTACATTGGTCAATGTGAAACCATATGCTAGTGTGATCTTATATTGGTCAATGTGAAACTATATGCTAGTGTGATCTGATATAGGTCAATGTGAAACCATATGCTAGTGTGAACTTATATTGGTCAATGTGAAACCATATATGCTAGTGTGATCTTATATTTGTCAATGTGAAACCATATATGCTAGTGTGAACTTATATTGGTCAATGTGAAACCATAAATGCTAGTGTGATCTTCTATTGGTCAATGTGAAACCATATATGCTAGTGTGAACTTATATTGGTCAATGTGAAACCTTATATGCTAGTGTGATCTTAAATTGGTCAATGTGAAACCATATGCTAGTGTGAACTTATATTGGTCAATGTGAAACCATATATGCTAGTGTGAACTTATATTGGTCAAATTGAAACCATATGCTAGTGTGATCTTATATAGATCAATGTGAAACCATATGCTAGTGTGAACTTATATTGGTCAATGTGAAACCATATGCTAGTGTGATCTTATATAGGTCAATGTGAAACCATATGCTAGTGTGATCTTATATTGGTCAATGTGAAACCATATATGCTAGTGTGAATTTATATTGGTCAATGTGAAACCATATATGCTATTGTGATCTTATATAGGTCAATGTGAAACCATATATGCTAGTGTGAACTTATATTGGTCAATGTGAAACCATATATGCTAGTGTGAATTTATATTGGTCAATGTGAAACCATATATGCTAGTGTGAACTTATATTGGTCAATGTGAAACCATATATGCTAGTGTGATCTTCTATTGGTCAATGTGAAACCTTATATGCTAGTGTGATCTTATATTGGTCAATGTGAAACCATATGCTAGTGTGAACTTATATTGGTCAAATTAAAACCATATGCTAGTGTGATCTTATATAGGTTAATGTGAAACCATATATGCTAGTGTGAACTTATATTGGTCAATGTGAAACCATATACTAGTGTGATCTTATATTGGTCAAATTGAAACCATATCCTAGTGTGATCTTATATTGGTCAATGTGAAACCATATGCTAGTGTGAACTTATATTGGTCAATGTGAAACCATATGCTAGTGTGAACTTATATTGGTCAATGTGAAACCATATGCTAGTGTGATCTTATATAGGTCAATGTAAAAACCATATGCTAGTGTGATCTTATATAGGTCAATGTGAAACCATATGCTAGTGTGATCTTTTATTGGTCAATGTAAAACCATATATGCTAGTGTGAACTTATATTGGTCAATGTGAAACAGTATGCTAGTGTGAACTTATATTGGTCAATGTGAAACCATATGATAGCATGGTCTTATATTGGTCAACTTGAAACCATATGCTAGTGTGATCTTATATAGGTCAATGTGAAACCATATGCTAGTGTGAACTTATATTGGTCAATGTGAAACCATATGCTAGTGTGAACTTATATTGGTCAATGTGAAACCATATGCTAGTGTGATCTTATATTGGTCAATGTGAAACCATATGATAGCATTGTCTTATATTGGTCAACTTGAAACCATATGCTAGTGTGAACTTATATTGGTCAATGTGAAACCATATATGCTAGTGTGATCTTATATTGGTCAATATGAAACCATATGCTAGTGTGAACTTATATTGGTCAATGTCAAACCATATGCTAGTGTGAACTTACATTGGTCAATGTGAAACCATATATGCTAGTGGGATCTCATATTGGTCAATGTGAAACCATATATGCTAGTGTGATCTTATATTAGTCAATGTGAAACCATATGCTAGTGTGATCTTATATTGGTCAATGTGAAACCATATATGCTATTGTGATCTTATATTGGTCAATGTGAAACCATATATGCTATTGTGATCTTATATTGGTCAATGTGGAACCATATATGCTAGTGTGAACTTATATTGGTCAACTTGAAACCATATATGCTAGTGTGATCTTATATTTGTCAATGTGAAACCATATATGCTAGTGTGATCTTATATTGGTCAATGTGAAACCAAATGCTAGTGTGATCTTATATTGGTCAATGTGAAACCATATATGCTAGTGTGATCTTATATTTGTCAATGTGAAACCATATGCTAGTGTGATCTTATATTGGTCAATGTGAAACCATATGCTAGTGTGATCTTATATTGGTCAACTTGAAACCATATATGCTAGTATGAACTTATATTGGTCAACTTGAAACCATATATGCTAGTGTGAACTTATATTGGTCAACTTGAAACCATATATGCTAGTGTGAACTTATATTGGTCAATATGAAACCATATATGCTAGTGTGATCTTATATTGGTCAATATGAAACCATATGCTAGTGTGAACTTATATTGGTCAATGTGAAACCATATGCTAGTGTGATCTTATATTGGTCAATGTGAAACCATATGCTAGTGTGATCTTATATTGGTCAATGTGAAACCATATACTAGTGTGATCTTATATAGGTCAATGTGAAACCATATATGCTAGTGTGATCTTATATTGGTCAATGTGAAACCATATGCTAGTGTGAACTTATATTGGTCAATGTGAAACCATATGCTAGTGTGATCTTATATTGGTCAATGTGAAACCATATGCTAGTGTGATCTTATATTGGTCAATGTGAAACTATATGCTAGTGTGATCTGATATAGGTCAATGTGAAACCATATGCTAGTGTGAACTTATATTTGTCAATGTGAAACCATATATGCTAGTGTGAACTTATATTGGTCAATTTGAAACCATATATGCTAGTGTGAACTTATATTGGTCAATGTTAAACCATATGCTATTGTGATCTTCTATTGGTCAATGTGAAACCTTATATGCTAATGTGATCTTATATTTGTCATTGTGAAACCATATGCTAGTGTGAACTTATATTGGTCAATGTGAAACCATATATGCTAGTGTGAACTTATATTGGCCAATGTGAAACCATAAATGCTAGTGTGATCTTATATAGGTCAATGTGAAACCTTATATGCTAGTGTGATCTTAAATTTGTCAATGTGAAACCATATGCTAGTGTGATCTTATATTGGTCAAAGTGAAACCATATGCTAGTGTGATCTTATATTGGTCAACTTGAAACCATATATGCTAGTGTGAACTTATATTGGTCAACTTGAAACCATATATGCTAGTGTGAACTTATATTGGTCAATGTGAAACCATAAATACTAGTGTGATCTTATATTGGTCAATGTGAAACCATATGCTAGTGTGAACTTATATTTGTCAATGTGAAACCATATGCTAGTGTGATCTTATATTGGTCAATGTGAAACCATATATGCTAGTGTGAACTTATATTGGTCAATGTGAAACCATATATGCTAGTGTGAACTTATATTGGTCAATTTGAAACCATATATGCTAGTGTGAACTTATATTGGTCAATGTGAAACCATATGCTAGTGTGATCTTCTATTGGTCAATGTGAAACCTTATATGCTAGTGTGATCTTATATTTGTCAATGTGAAACCATATGCTAGTGTGAACTTATATTGGTCAATGTGAAACCATATGCTAGTGTGAACTTATATTGGTCAATGTGAAACCATATGCTAGTGTGATCTTATATAGGTCAATGTGAAACCTTATATGCTAGTGTGATCTTATATTGGTCAATGTGAAACCATATGCTAGTGTGATCTTATATTGGTCAATGTGAAACCATATGCTAGTGTGATCTTATATTGGTCAATGTGAAACCATATGCTAGTGTGATCTTATATTGGTCAATGTGAAACCATATGCTAGTGTGATCTTATATTGGTCAATGTCAAACCATATGCTAGTGTGATCTTATATTGGTCAATGTGAAACCATATATGCTAGTGTGAACTTATATTGGTCAATGTGAAACCTTATATGCTAGTGTGAACTTATATTGGTCAATGTGAAACCTTATATGCTAGTGTGATCTTAAATTGGTCAATGTGAAACCATATGCTAGTGTGAACTTATATTGGTCAATGTGAAACCATATATGCTAGTGTGAACTTATATTGGTCAAATTGAAACCATATGCTAGTGTGATCTTATATAGATCAATGTGAAACCATATGCTAGAGTGAACTTATATTGGTCAATGTGAAACCATATGCTAGTGTGATCTTATATAGGTCAATGTGAAACCATATGCTAGTGTGATCTTATATTGGTCAATGTGAAACCATATATGCTAGTGTGAATTTATATTGGTCAATGTGAAACCATATATGCTATTGTGATCTTATATAGGTCAATGTGAAACCATATATGCTAGTGTGAACTTATATTGGTCAATGTGAAACCATATATGCTAGTGTGAATTTATATTGGTCAATGTGAAACCATATATGCTAGTGTGAACTTATATTGGTCAATGTGAAACCATATATGCTAGTGTGATCTTCTATTGGTCAATGTGAAACCTTATATGCTAGTGTGATCTTCTATTGGTCAATGTGAAACCATATGCTAGTGTGAACTTATATTGGTCAAATTGAAACCATATGCTAGTGTGATCTTATATAGGTCAATGTGAAACCATATATACTAGTGTGAACTTATATTGGTCAATGTGAAACCATATACTAGTGTGATCTTATATTGGTCAAATTGAAACCATATGCTAGTGTGATCTTATATTGGTCAATGTGAAACCATATGCTAGTGTGAACTTATATTGGTCAATGTGAAACCATATGCTAGTGTGAACTTATATTGGTCAATGTGAAACCATATGCTAGTGTGATCTTATATAGGTCAATGTAAAAACCATATGCTAGTGTGATCTTATATTGGTCAATGTGAAACCATATGCTAGTGTGATCTTTTATTGGTCAATGTAAAACCATATATGCTAGTGTGAACTTATATTGGTCAATGTGAAACAGTATGCTAGTGTGAACTTATATTGGTCAATGTGAAACCATATGATAGCATGGTCTTATATTGGTCAACTTGAAACCATATGCTAGTGTGATCTTATATAGGTCAATGTGAAACCATATGCTAGTGTGAACTTATATTGGTCAATGTGAAACCATATGCTAGTGTGAACTTACATTAGTCAATGTGAAACCATATGCTAGTGTGATCTTATATTGGTCAATGTGAAACCATATGCTAATGTGATCTTATATTGGTCAATGTGAAACCATATGATAGCATTGTCTTATATTGGTCAACTTGAAACCATATGCTAGTGTGAACTTATATTTTCAATGTGAAACCATATATGCTAGTGTGATCTTATATTGGTCAATGTGAAACCATATGCTAGTGTGAACTTATATTGGTCAATGTGAAACCATATGCTAGTGTGATCTTATATTGGTCAACTTGAAACCATATATGCTAGTATGAACTTACATTGGTCAACTTGAAACCATATATGCTATTGTGAACTTATATTGGTCAACTTGAAACCATATATGCTAGTGTGAACTTATATTGGTCAACTTGAAACCATATATGCTAGTGTGAACTTTTATTGGTCAATGTGAAACCATATATGCTAGTGTGATCTTATATTGGTCAAGTGAAACCATATGCTAGTGTGATCTTATATTTGTCAATGTGAAACCATATGCTAGTGTGATCTTATATTGGTCAAAGTGAAACCATATGCTAGTGTGATCTTATATTGGTCAACTTGAAACCATATATGCTAGTGTGAACTTATATTGGTCAACTTGAAACCATATATGCTAGTGTGAACTTATATTGGTCAATGTGAAACCATAAATACTAGTGTGATCTTATATTGGTCAATGTGAAACCATATGCTAGTGTGAACTTATATTTGTCAATGTGAAACCATATGCTAGTGTGAACTTATATTGGTCAATGTGAAACCATATATGCTAGTGTGAACTTATATTTTCAATGTGAAACCATATATGCTAGTGTGATCTTATATTGGTCAATGTGAAACCATATGCTAGTGTGAACTTATATTGGTCAATGTGAAACCTTATATGCTAGTGTGATCTTATATTTGTCAATGTGAAACCATATGCTAGTGTGAACTTATATTGGTCAATGTGAAACCATATGCTAGTGTGAACTTATATTGGTCAATGTGAAACCATATATGCTAGTGTGATCTTATATAGGTCAATGTGAAACCTTATATGCTAGTGTGATCTTATATTTGTCAATGTGAAACCATATGCTAGTGTGATCTTATATTGGTCAAAGTGAAACCATATGCTAGTGTGATCTTATATTGGTCAACTTGAAACCATATATGCTAGTGTGAACTTATATTGGTCAACTTGAAACCATATATGCTAGTGTGAACTTATATTGGTCAATGTGAAACCATAAATACTAGTGTGATCTTATATTGGTCAATGTGAAACCATATGCTAGTGTGAACTTATATTTGTCAATGTGAAACCATATGCTAGTGTGATCTTACATTGGTCAATGTGAAACCATATATGCTAGTGTGAACTTATATTGGTCAATGTGAAACCATATATGCTAGTGTGAACTTATATTGGTCAATTTGAAACCATATATGCTAGTGTGAACTTATATTGGTCAATGTGAAACCATATGCTAGTGTGATCTTATATTGGTCAATGTGAAACCTTATATGCTAGTGTGATCTTATATTTGTCAATGTGAAACCATATGCTAGTGTGAACTTATATTGGTCAATGTGAAACCATATGCTAGTGTGAACTTATATTGGTCAATGTGAAACCATATGCTAGTGTGATCTTATATAGGTCAATGTGAAACCTTATATGCTAGTGTGATCTTATATTGGTCAATGTGAAACCATATGCTAGTGTGATCTTATATTGGTCAATGTGAAACCATATGCTAGTGTGATCTTATATTGGTCAATGTGAAACCATATGCTAGTGTGATCTTATATTGGTCAATGTCAAACCATATGCTAGTGTGATCTTATATTGGTCAATGTCAAACCATATGCTAGTGTGATCTTATATTGGTCAATGTGAAACCATATGATAGCATTGTCTTATATTGGTCAACTTGAAACCATATGCTAGTGTGAACTTACATTGGTCAATGTGAAACCATATATGCTAGTGGGATCTCATATTGGTCAATGTGAAACCATATGCTAGTGTGAACTTATATTTGTCAATGTGAAACCATATATGCTAGTGTGAACTTATATTGGTCAATTTGAAACCATATATGCTAGTGTGAACTTATATTGGTCAATGTTAAACCATATGCTATTGTGATCTTCTATTGGTCAATGTGAAACCTTATATGCTAATGTGATCTTATATTTGTCATTGTGAAACCATATGCTAGTGTGAACTTATATTGGTCAATGTGAAACCATATATGCTAGTGTGAACTTATATTGGTCAATGTGAAACCATAAATGCTAGTGTGATCTTATATAGGTCAATGTGAAACCTTATATGCTAGTGTGATCTTAAATTTGTCAATGTGAAACCATATGCTAGTGTGATCTTATATTGGTCAAAGTGAAACCATATGCTAGTGTGATCTTATATTGGTCAACTTGAAACCATATATGCTAGTGTGAACTTATATTGGTCAACTTGAAACCATATATGCTAGTGTGAACTTATATTGGTCAATGTGAAACCATAAATACTAGTGTGATCTTATATTGGTCAATGTGAAACCATATGCTAGTGTGATCTTATATTTGTCAATGTGAAACCATATGCTAGTGTGATCTTACATTGGTCAATGTGAAACCATATATGCTAGTGTGAACTTATATTGGTCAATGTGAAACCATATATGCTAGTGTGAACTTATATTGGTCAATTTGAAACCATATATGCTAGTGTGAGCTTATATTGGTCAATGTGAAACCATATGCTAGTGTGATCTTCTATTGGTCAATGTGAAACCTTATATGCTAGTGTGATCTTATATTTGTCAATGTGAAACCATATGCTAGTGTGAACTTATATTGGTCAATGTGAAACCATATGCTAGTGTGAACTTATATTGGTCAATGTGAAACCATATGCTAGTGTGATCTTATATAGGTCAATGTGAAACCTTATATGCTAGTGTGATCTTATATTGGTCAATGTGAAACCATATGCTAGTGTGATCTTATATTGGTCAATGTGAAACCATATGCTAGTGTGATCTTATATTGGTCAATGTGAAACCATATGCTAGTGTGATCTTATATTGGTCAATGTGAAACCATATGCTAGTGTGATCTTATATTGGTCAATGTCAAACCATATGCTAGTGTGATCTTATATTGGTCAATGTGAAACCATATATGCTAGTGTGAACTTATATTGGTCAATGTGAAACCTTATATGCTAGTGTGAACTTATATTGGTCAATGTGAAACCTTATATGCTAGTGTGATCTTAAATTGGTCAATGTGAAACCATATGCTAGTGTGAACTTATATTGGTCAATGTGAAACCATATATGCTAGTGTGAACTTATATTGGTCAAATTGAAACCATATGCTAGTGTGATCTTATATAGATCAATGTGAAACCATATGCTAGTGTGAACTTATATTGGTCAATGTGAAACCATATGCTAGTGTGATCTTATATAGGTCAATGTGAAACCATATGCTAGTGTGATCTTATATTGGTCAATGTGAAACCATATATGCTAGTGTGAATTTATATTGGTCAATGTGAAACCATATATGCTATTGTGATCTTATATAGGTCAATGTGAAACCATATATGCTAGTGTGAACTTATATTGGTCAATGTGAAACCATATATGCTAGTGTGAATTTATATTGGTCAATGTGAAACCATATATGCTAGTGTGAACTTATATTGGTCAATGTGAAACCATATATGCTAGTGTGATCTTCTATTGGTCAATGTGAAACCTTATATGCTAGTGTGATCTTATATTGGTCAATGTGAAACCATATGCTAGTGTGAACTTATATTGGTCAAATTGAAACCATATGCTAGTGTGATCTTATATAGGTCAATGTGAAACCATATATACTAGTGTGAACTTATATTGGTCAATGTGAAACCATATACTAGTGTGATCTTATATTGGTCAAATTGAAACCATATGCTAGTGTGATCTTATATTGGTCAATGTGAAACCATATGCTAGTGTGATCTTATATTGGTCAATGTGAAACCATATGCTAGTGTGAACTTATATTGGTCAATGTGAAACCATATGCTAGTGTGATCTTATATAGGTCAATGTAAAAACCATATGCTAGTGTGATCTTATATTGGTCAATGTGAAACCATATGCTAGTGTGATCTTTTATTGGTCAATGTAAAACCATATATGCTAGTGTGAACTTATATTGGTCAATGTGAAACAGTATGCTAGTGTGAACTTATATTGGTCAATGTGAAACCATATGATAGCATGGTCTTATATTGGTCAACTTGAAACCATATGCTAGTGTGATCTTATATAGGTCAATGTGAAACCATATGCTAGTGTGAACTTATATTGGTCAATGTGAAACCATATGCTAGTGTGAACTTACATTAGTCAATGTGAAACCATATGCTAGTGTGATCTTATATTGGTCAATGTGAAACCATATGCTAATGTGATCTTATATTGGTCAATGTGAAACCATATGATAGCATTGTCTTATATTGGTCAACTTGAAACCATATGCTAGTGTGAACTTATATTTTCAATGTGAAACCATATATGCTAGTGTGATCTTATATTGGTCAATGTGAAACCATATGCTAGTGTGAACTTATATTGGTCAATGTGAAACCATATGCTAGTGTGATCTTATATTGGTCAACTTGAAACCATATATGCTAGTATGAACTTACATTGGTCAACTTGAAACCATATATGCTATTGTGAACTTATATTGGTCAACTTGAAACCATATATGCTAGTGTGAACTTATATTGGTCAACTTGAAACCATATATGCTAGTGTGAACTTATATTGGTCAATGTGAAACCATATATGCTAGTGTGATCTTATATTGGTCAAGTGAAACCATATGCTAGTGTGATCTTATATTTGTCAATGTGAAACCATATGCTAGTGTGATCTTATATTGGTCAAAGTGAAACCATATGCTAGTGTGATCTTATATTGGTCAACTTGAAACCATATATGCTAGTGTGAACTTATATTGGTCAACTTGAAACCATATATGCTAGTGTGAACTTATATTGGTCAATGTGAAACCATAAATACTAGTGTGATCTTATATTGGTCAATGTGAAACCATATGCTAGTGTGAACTTATATTTGTCAATGTGAAACCATATGCTAGTGTGAACTTATATTGGTCAATGTGAAACCATATATGCTAGTGTGAACTTATATTTTCAATGTGAAACCATATATGCTAGTGTGATCTTATATTGGTCAATGTGAAACCATATGCTAGTGTGAACTTATATTGGTCAATGTGAAACCTTATATGCTAGTGTGATCTTATATTTGTCAATGTGAAACCATATGCTAGTGTGAACTTATATTGGTCAATGTGAAACCATATGCTAGTGTGAACTTATATTGGTCAATGTGAAACCATATATGCTAGTGTGATCTTATATAGGTCAATGTGAAACCTTATATGCTAGTGTGATCTTATATTTGTCAATGTGAAACCATATGCTAGTGTGATCTTATATTGGTCAAAGTGAAACCATATGCTAGTGTGATCTTATATTGGTCAACTTGAAACCATATATGCTAGTGTGAACTTATATTGGTCAACTTGAAACCATATATGCTAGTGTGAACTTATATTGGTCAATGTGAAACCATAAATACTAGTGTGATCTTATATTGGTCAATGTGAAACCATATGCTAGTGTGAACTTATATTTGTCAATGTGAAACCATATGCTAGTGTGATCTTATATTGGTCAATGTGAAACCATATATGCTAGTGTGATCTTATATTGGTCAATGTGAAACCATATATGCTAGTGTGAACTTATATTGGTCAATTTGAAACCATATATGCTAGTGTGAACTTATATTGGTCAATGTGAAACCATATGCTAGTGTGATCTTCTATTGGTCAATGTGAAACCTTATATGCTAGTGTGATCTTATATTTGTCAATGTGAAACCATATGCTAGTGTGAACTTATATTGGTCAATGTGAAACCATATGCTAGTGTGAACTTATATTGGTCAATGTGAAACCATATGCTAGTGTGATCTTATATAGGTCAATGTGAAACCTTATATGCTAGTGTGATCTTATATTGGTCAATGTGAAACCATATGCTAGTGTGATCTTATATTGGTCAATGTGAAACCATATGCTAGTGTGATCTTATATTGGTCAATGTGAAACCATATGCTAGTGTGATCTTATATTGGTCAATGTCAAACCATATGCTAGTGTGATCTTATATTGGTCAATGTCAAACCATATGCTAGTGTGATCTTATATTGGTCAATGTGAAACCATATGATAGCATTGTCTTATATTGGTCAACTTGAAACCATATGCTAGTGTGAACTTACATTGGTCAATGTGAAACCATATATGCTAGTGGGATCTCATATTGGTCAATGTGAAACCATATATGCTAGTGTGATCTTATATTAGTCAATGTGAAACCATATGCTACTGTGATCTTATATTGGTCAATGTGAAACCATATATGCTATTGTGATCTTATATTGGTCAATGTGAAACCATATATGCTATTGTGATCTTATATTGGTCAATGTGGAACCATATATGCTAGTGTGAACTTATATTGGTCAACTTGAAACCATATATGCTAGTGTGATCTTATATTTGTCAATGTGAAACCATATATGCTAGTGTGATCTTATATTGGTCAATGTGAAACCAAATGCTATTGTGATCTTATATTGGTCAATGTTAAACCATATATGCTAGTGTGATCTTATATTTGTCAATGTGAAACCATATGCTAGTGTGATCTTATATTGGTCAATGTGAAACCATATGCTAGTGTGATCTTATATTGGTCAACTTGAAACCATATATGCTAGTATGAACTTACATTGGTCAACTTGAAACCATATATGCTAGTGTGAGCTTATATTGGTCAACTTGAAACCATATATGCTAGTGTGAACTTATATTGGTCAACTTGAAACCATATATGCTAGTGTGAACTTATATTGGTCAATATGAAACCATATATGCTAGTGTGATCTTATATTGGTCAATATGAAACCATATGCTAGTGTGAACTTATATTGGTCAATGTGAAACCATATGCTAGTGTGATCTTATATTGGTCAATGTGAAACCATATGCTAGTGTGATCTTATATTGGTCAATGTGAAACCATATGCTAGTGTGATCTTATATTTGTCAATGTGAAACCAAATATGCTAGTGTGATCTTATATTGGTCAAATTGAAACCATATGCTAGTGTGAACTTATATTGGTCAATGTGAAACCATATGCTAGTGTGATCTTACATTGGTCAATGTGAAACCATATATGCTAGTGTGATCTTATATTGGTCAATGTGAAACCATATGCTAGTGTGATCTTATATAGGTCAATGTGAAACCATATGCTAGTGTGATCTTATATAGGTCAATGTGAAACCATATGCTAGTGTGATCTTATATTTGTCAATGTGAAACCATATGCTAGTGTGATCTTATATTGGTCAATGTGAAACCATATGCTAGTGTGATCTCATATTGGTCAATGTGAAACCATATGCTAGTGTGAACTTATATTGGTCAATGTGAAACCATATATGCTAGTGTGAACTTATATTGGTCAATTTGAAACCATATATGCTAGTGTGAACTTATATTGGTCAATGTGAAACCAAATGCTAGTGTGATCTTCTATTGGTCAATGTGAAACCTTATATGCTAGTGTGATCTTATATTTGTCAATGTGAAACCATATGCTAGTGTGAACTTATATTGGTCAATGTGAAACCATATGCTAGTGTGAACTTATACTAGTCAATGTGAAACCATATGCTAGTGTGATCTTATATAGGTCAATGTGAAACCTTATATGCTAGTGTGATCTTATATTGGTCAACTTGAAACCATATGCTAGTGTGATCTTATATTGGTCAATGTGAAACCATATGCTAGTGTGATCTTATATTGGTCAATGTGAAACCATATGCTAGTGTGATCTTATCTTGGTCAATGTGAAACCATATTATGCTAGTGTGATCTTATATTGGTCAATGTGAAACCATATATGCTAGTGTGATCTTATATTGGTCAATGTGAAACCATATGCTAGTGTGATCTTATATAGGTCAATGTGAAACCATATGCTAGTGTGATCTTATATTGGTCAATGAGAAACCATATATGCTAGTGTGATCTTATATAGGTCAATGAGAAACCATATATGCTAGTGTGATCTTATATAGGTCAATGTGAAACCATATGCTAGTGTGATCTTATATTGGTCAACTTGAAACCATATATGCTAGTGTGATCTTATATTGGTCAATGTGAAACCATATGCTAGTGTGAACTTACATTGGTCAATGTGAAACCATATATGCTAGTGTGAACTTATATTGGTCAATGTGAAACAATATATGCTAGTGTGATCTTATATTGGTCAATGTGAAACCATATGCTAGTGTGATCTTATATTGGTCAATGTGAAACCATATGCTAGTGTTGATTTATATTGGTCAATGTGAAACCATATGCTAGTGTGATCTTATATTGGTCAATGAGAAACCATATATGCTAGTGTGATCTTATATAGGTCAATGAGAAACCATATATGCTAGTGTGATCTTATATAGGTCAATGTGAAACCATATGCTAGTGTGATCTTATATTGGTCAACTTGAAACCATATATGCTAGTGTGATCTTATATTGGTCAATGTGAAACCATATATGCTAGTGTGAACTTATATTGGTCAATGTGAAACCATATGCTAGTGTGATCTTATATTGCTCGATGTGAAACCATTTGATAGCATGGTCTTATATTGGTCAACTTGAAACCATATATGCTAGTGTGATCTTATATTGGTCAATGTGAAACCATATATGCTAGTGTGAACTTATATTGGTCAATGTGAAACCATATGCTAGTGTGATCTTATATTGGTCAATGTGAAACCATATGCTAGTGTGATCTTATATAGGTCAATGTGAAACCATATCAACTTGAAACCATGTATGCTAGTGTGATCTTATATTGGTCAATGTGAAACCATATGCTAGTGTGAACTTATATTGGTCAAATTGAAACCATATGCTAGTGTGATCTTATATAGGTCAATGTGAAACCATATATGCTAGTGTGAACGTATATTGGTCAATGTGAAACCATATATGCTAGTGTGAATTTATATTGGTCAATGTGAAACCATTTATGCTAGTGTGAACTTATATTGGTCAATGTGAAACCATATATGCTAGTGTGATCTTCTATTGGTCAATGTGAAACCTTATATGCTAGTGTGATCTTATATTGGTCAATGTGAAACCATATGCTAGTGTGAACTTATATTGGTCAAATTGAAACCATATGCTAGTGTGATCTTATATAGGTCAATGTGAAACCATATATGCTCGTGTGAACTTATATTGGTCAATGTGAAACCATATACTAGTGTGATCTTATATTGGTCAAATTGAAACCATATGCTAGTGTGATCTTATATTGGTCAATGTGAAACCATATGCTAGTGTGAACTTATATTGGTCAATGTGAAACCATATGCTAGGGTGAACTTATATTGGTCAATGTGAAACCATATGCTAGTGTGATCTTATATAGGTCAATGTAAAAACCATATGCTAGTGTGATCTTATATTGGTCAATGTGAAACCATATGCTAGTGTGATCTTTTATTGGTCAATGTAAAACCATATATGCTAGTGTGAACTTATATTGGTCAATGTGAAACAGTATGCTAGTGTGAACTTATATTGGTCAATGTGAAACCATATGATAGCATGGTCTTATATTGGTCAACTTGAAACCATATGCTAGTGTGATCTTATATAGGTCAATGTGAAACCATATGCTAGTGTGAACTTATATTGGTCAATGTGAAACCATATGCTAGTGTGATCTTATATTGGTCAATGTGAAACCATATGCTAGTGTGATCTTATATTGGTCAATGTGAAACCATATGCTAGTGTGATCTTATATTGGTCAATGTGAAACCATATGATAGCATTGTCTTATATTGGTCAACTTGAAACCATATGCTAGTGTGAACTTACATTGGTCAATGTGAAACCATATGCTAGTGTGATCTTATATTGGTCAATGTGAAACCATATGCTAGTGTCATCTTATATTGGTCAATGTGAAACCATATGATAGCATTGTCTTATATTGGTCAACTTGAAACCATATGCTAGTGTGAACTTATATTGGTCAATGTGAAACCATATATGCTAGTGTGATCTTATATTGGTCAATGTGAAACCATATGCTAGTGTGAACTTATATTGGTCAATGTGAAACCATATGCTAGTGTGATCTTATATTGGTCAACTTGAAACCATATATGCTAGTATGAACTTACATTGGTCAACTTGAAACCATATATGCTAGTGTGAACTTATATTGGTCAACTTGAAACCATATATGCTAGTGTGAACTTATATTGGTCAACTTGAAACCATATATGCTAGTGTGAACTTATATTGGTCAATGTGAAACCATTTATGCTAGTGTGATCTTATATTGGTCAAGTGAAACCATATGCTAGTGTGAACTTATATTGGTCAATGTGAAACCATATATGCTAGTGTGATCTTATATTTGTCATTGTGAAACCATATGCTAGTGTGATCTTATATTGGTCAATGTGAAACCATATGCTAGTGTGATCTTATATTGGTCAACTTGAAACCATATATGCTAGTGTGATCTTATATTGGTCAATGTGAAACCATATGCTAGTGTGAACTTATATTGGTCAAATTGAAACCATATGCTAGTGTGATCTTATATAGGTCAATGTGAAACCATATATGCTCGTGTGAACTTATATTGGTCAATGTGAAACCATATACTAGTGTGATCTTATATTGGTCAAATTGAAACCATATGCTAGTGTGATCTTATATTGGTCAATGTGAAACCATATGCTAGTGTGAACTTATATTGGTCAATGTGAAACCATATGCTAGGGTGAACTTATATTGGTCAATGTGAAACCATATGCTAGTGTGATCTTATATAGGTCAATGTAAAAACCATATGCTAGTGTGATCTTATATTGGTCAATGTGAAACCATATGCTAGTGTGATCTTTTATTGGTCAATGTGAAACCATATGCTAGTGTGAACTTATATTGGTCAATGTGAAACAGTATGCTAGTGTGAACTTATATTGGTCAATGTGAAACCATATGATAGCATGGTCTTATATTGGTCAACTTGAAACCATATGCTAGTGTGATCTTATATAGGTCAATGTGAAACCATATGCTAGTGTGAACTTATATTGGTCAATGTGAAACCATATGCTAGTGTGATCTTATATTGGTCAATGTGAAACCATATGCTAGTGTGATCTTATATTGGTCAATGTGAAACCATATGCTAGTGTGATCTTATATTGGTCAATGTGAAACCATATGATAGCATTGTCTTATATTGGTCAACTTGAAACCATATGCTAGTGTGAACTTACATTGGTCAATGTGAAACCATATGCTAGTGTGATCTTATATTGGTCAATGTGAAACCATATGCTAGTGTCATCTTATATTGATCAATGTGAAACCATATGATAGCATTGTCTTATATTGGTCAACTTGAAACCATATGCTAGTGTGAACTTATATTGGTCAATGTGAAACCATATATGCTAGTGTGATCTTATATTGGTCAATGTGAAACCATATGCTAGTGTGAACTTATATTGGTCAATGTGAAACCATATGCTAGTGTGATCTTATATTGGTCAACTTGAAACCATATATGCTAGTATGAACTTACATTGGTCAACTTGAAACCATATATGCTAGTGTGAACTTATATTGGTCAACTTGAAACCATATATGCTAGTGTGAACTTATATTGGTCAACTTGAAACCATATATGCTAGTGTGAACTTATATTGGTCAATGTGAAACCATTTATGCTAGTGTGATCTTATATTGGTCAAGTGAAACCATATGCTAGTGTGAACTTATATTGGTCAATGTGAAACCATATATGCTAGTGTGATCTTATATTTGTCAATGTGAAACCATATGCTAGTGTGATCTTATATTGGTCAATGTGAAACCATATGCTAGTGTGATCTTATATTGGTCAACTTGAAACCATATATGCTAGTGTGATCTTATATAGGTCAATGTGAAACCATATCAACTTGAAACCATGTATGCTAGTGTGATCTTATATTGGTCAATGTGAAACCATATGCTAGTGTGAACTTATATTGGTCAAATTGAAACCATATGCTAGTGTGATCTTATATAGGTCAATGTGAAACCATATGCTAGTGTGGTCTTATATTGGTCAACTTGAAGCCATATATGCTAGTGTGAATTTATATTGGTCAATGTGAAACCATATATGATAGTGTGATCTTATATTGGTCAATGTGAAACCATATATGCTAGTGTGAATTTATATTGGTCAATGTGAAACCATATATGCTAGTGTGATCTTATATTGGGCAATGTGAAACCATATGCTAGTGTGAACTTATATTGGTCAAATTGAAACCATATGCTAGGGTGATCTTATATAGGTCAATGTGAAACCATATGCTAGTGTGGTCTTATATTGGTCAACTTGAAGCCATAAATGCTAGTGTGATCTTATAATGGTCAATGTGAAACCATATATGCTAGTGTGAACTTATATTGGTCAATGTGAAACCATATGCTAGTGTGATCTTATATAGGTCAATGTGAAACCATATGCTAGTGTGATCTTATATTGGTCAACTTGAAACCATATATGCTAGTATGAACTTATATTGGTCAATGTGAAACCATATGCTAGTGTGATCTTATATTGGTCAATGTGAAACCATATGATAGCATGGTCTTATATTGGTCAACTTGAAACCATATATGCTAGTGTGATCTTATATTGGTCAATGTGAAACCATATGCTAGTGTGATCTTATATTGGTCAATGTGAAACCATATGCTAGTGTGATCTTATATTGGTCAATGTGAAACCATATTATGCTAGTGTGATCTTATATTGGTCAATGTGGAACCATATATGCTAGTGTGAACTTATATTGGTCAATGTGAAACCATATGCTAGTGTGATCTTATATTGGTCAATGTGAAACCATATGCTAGTGTGATCTTATATTGGTCAATGTGAAACCATATTATGCTAGTGTGATCTTATATTGGCCAATGTGAAACCATATGCTAGTGTGATCTTATATAGGTCAATGTGAAACCATATGCTAGTGTGATCTTATATTGGTCAATGTGAAACCATATGCTAGTGTGAACTTACATTGGTCAATGTGAAACCATATATGCTAGTGTGATCTTATATTGGTCAATGTGAAACCATATGCTAGTGTGAACTTACATTGGTCAATGTGAAACCATATGCTAGTGTGATCTTATATTGGTCAACTTGAAGCCATAAATGCTAGTGTGATCTTATATTGGTCAATGTGAAACCATATATGCTAGTGTGAACTTATATTGGTCAATGTGAAACCATATGCTAGTGTGATCTTATATAGGTCAATGTGAAACCATATGCTAGTGTGATCTTATATTGGTCAACTTGAAACCATATGCTAGTGTGAACTTATATTGGTCAACTTGAAACCATATATGCTAGTGTGATCTTATATTGGTCAATGTGAAACCATATGCTAGTGTGATCTTATATTGGTCAATGTGAAACCATTTGATAGTGTGAACTTATATTGGTCAATGTGAAACCATATGCTAGTGTGATCTTATATTGGTCAATGTGAAACCATATTATGCTAGTGTGATCTTATATTGGTCAATGTGAAACCATATGCTAGTGTGATCTTATATAGGTCAATGTGAAACCATATGCTAGTGTGATCTTATATTTGTCAATGTGAAACCATATGCTAGTGTGAACTTACATTGGTCAATGTGAAACCATATATGCTAGTGTGATCTTATATTGGTCAATGTGAAACCATATGCTAGTGTGAACTTACATTGGTCAATGTGAAACCATATGCTAGTGTGATCTTATATTGGTCAATGTGAAACCATATGCTAGTGTGATCTTACATTGGTCAATGTGAAACCATATATGCTAGTGTGATCTTATATTGGTCAATGTGAAACCATATGCTAGTGTGATCTTATATTGGTCAATGTGAAACCATATTATGCTAGTGTGATCTTATATTGGTCAATGTGAAACCATTTGATAGTGTGATCTTATATTGGTCAATGTGAAACCATATATGCTAGTGTGATCTTATATTGGTCAATGTGAAACCATTTGATAGTGTGATCTTATATTGGTCAATGTGAAACCATATGCTATTGTGATCTTATATTGGTCAATGTGAAACCATATATGCTAGTGTGAACTTATATTGGTCAATGTGAAACCATATGCTAGTGTGATCTTATATTGGTCAATGTGAAAGCATATGCTAGTGTGAACTTACATTGGTCAATGTGAAACCATATATGCTAGTGTGAACTTATATTGGTCAATGAGAAACAATATGCTAGTGTGAACTTATATTGGTCAACTTGAAGCCATATGCTAGTGTGATCTTATATTGGTCAATGTGAAACCATATATACTAGTGTGAACTTACATTGGTCAATGTGAAACCATATGCTAGTGTGAACTTATATTGGTCAATGTGAAACCATATGCTAGTGTGAACTTACATTGGTCAATGTGAAACCATATATGCTAGTGTGAACTTATATTGGTCATTGAGAAACAATATGCTAGTGTGAACTTATATTGGTCAACTTGAAGCCATATGCTAGTGTGATCTTATATTGGTCAATGTGAAACCATATGCTAGTGTGATCTTATATTGGTCAATGTGAAACCATATGCTAGTGTGATCTTATATTGGTCAATGTGAAACCATATGATAGCATTGTCTTATATTGGTCAACTTGAAACCATATGCTAGTGTGAACTTATATTGGTCAATGTGAAACCATATATGCTAGTGTGAACTTACATTGGTCAATGTGAAACCATATATGCTAGTGTGATCTTATATAGGTCAATGTGAAACCATATGCTAGTGTGGTCTTATATTGGTCAAATTGAAACCATATTATGCTAGTGTGATCTTATCTTGGTCAATGTGAAACCATATTATGCTAGTGTGATCTTATATTGGTCAATGTGAAACCATATGCTAGTGTGATCTTATATTGGTCAATGTGTAACCATATGCTAGTGTGATCTTATATTGGTCAATGTGAAACCATATATGCCAGTGTGAACTTATATTGGTCAATGTGAAACCATATATGCTAGTGTGAACTTACATTGGTCATTGTGAAACCATATATGCTAGTGTGAACTTATATTGGTCAATGTGAAACCATATGCTAGTGTGATCTTATATTGGTCAATGTGAAACCATATGCTAGTGTGATCTTATATTGGTCAATGTGAAACCATATGCTAGTGTGAACTTACATTGGTCAATGTGAAACCATATGCTAGTGTGAACTTACATTGGTCAATGTGAAACCATATGCTAGTGTGATCTTATATTGGTCAATGTGAAACCATATGCTAGTGTGAACTTACATTGGTCAATGTGAAACCATATGCTAGTGTGATCTTATATTGGTCAATGTGAAACCATATTATGCTAGTGTGAACTTATATTGGTCAATGTGAAACCATATATGCTAGTGTGAACTTATATTGGACAATGTGAAACCATATGCTAGTGTGAACTTATATTGGTCAATGTGAAACCATATGCTAGTGTGAACTTACATTGGTCAATGTGAAACCATATAGAATACCAATGTTGAACTTTCTTAGCGAGTCAGTGCATTGTGAAGACAGTTTTGGATCCATTATGATTCAGTGAATCCCCAGCCACGTGATCTCACAAGCACCTGTATCGATATGTCAATATTCTACTCGTACGTATCAAGAGGAAATGTGATGCACTCTCGCTTATTACAATTGCACAATTAGCAAAATATGGTGTAGTCATCTTCAATGTTTTGCCTTCGCGTAAATACAACGTCGCAATTCAATATCAGTTCAATAAGGAATTGAATATTTACTAGAACATCGAAAACAAGGTATATATTTCATTTCTGATATTTATAAAGTAACCATTGTTGTCTTTGATCATGCGGAATTGGTATTATTCAATAATTCAACATCTCTATTGTTCACTGATCAATCGTTAGTTTATGTCTCCCCAATAAAAACCACATACCTATCATGTTAAACTGACATCAGGTCGCATCCTATTATGTTCATAACTATGTTCTATGTATATGCAAGTCAGACTAATAAGGACACTTTTGCTGTAAGTCGAGGTCATGTTTTACTATGAACAAGACTTGTGCTGGATTGAGTTGTGAGATCAGAACATGTATCAGGCCGTAAATGTGGAAAAAAACGCAGTATTTTATGGGTTTAAAGATCCTTCATTAATTTATGTAAGTTTATTATCTTTGCAACATAACTTCTTAATATGTATAAAGTCCTTAAAAGGTCCGAAATGTGGTAACTACTGGAGATCTGAAAGATTGGAAGTTCTGTCTATTCTAAAGTTTGTAAAATTGTAAACAGACAAACAAAAACTCACGTTATCAAATAACTACTGTACGTTTTTTACACAAAAAGTCTGGAATGTTACGTTATAAGCGTTCGACGGCCGACCTCTTCGACCCATCCAACCCAAAACTTCATCAAAGTCAAACAAACAAGTTTTGATTGAAATAATATAAATAATTCTTAAGACAACATTACTATAATTTCGTAATTGTTCAGTGATCAGAAACGGCACAAAGCGCTCAAAAATCTTTTAAAGTAAAAACGGATATAGGCTTATAACAATGCCTCAACGATCACTTGGTAAAACAGATGGTCAGTTTTGCACGTAGATTCAGTCCCGTTTCGCTCCCTATATTATAGAATAATCAGACCCGAAGTCTCTTGATGTTGAGCACAATACAAGCGTTAAAGAAATATCTTAAATAAGAAAATCAATTTGCCCTCCTATGAGGAAGCATATAAGAGACATTATTTTGTGTTTAACTGATGTCTGAAGATGAATTCGCTATACATGTATAATAAAAATGAAAGGAGTCTATCTTCAGGATTTGTGACAGTTTGAATACAGGCTACATCATAATTAATTCAGACTATCGGTAACAGACTTGCGCTTTTCGTTAAAAGATATTTCGTATACTCATGATTAAAACTTAAAACGGTTGACTTTTACGTTCTAACTGAAAACGATCTAGTTCTTGCAGAGAGATAGTATTTAATATTTTGGGTTAAAAATGGTAAGAACCTCTTCGGATGGCAAATATGCAGACAAAAAATGTATCTATCGTTTCACAGCTAGTGACTTTGTATTGGTAATGTAATTCACGTTTTGGTGAGCTATATATTCTATAGCATTTGAGTATTTTAGATCCATAAAGGTACTTTTTTGTTGTTTCATTAATAAACGTTTAATTTCGTTTTCAATGAAAAAATCTTTCCTGTTGACATATTTTCACATTTGTATTCACATATTCCTGAAAGTAAGGACAACAAACGTACCCGGAATTAACAAATACAGTGATATGGTGTCTCGTCTATACATTATTCATAGTTCATATCGTTTTACCTTGATGACAAGAAGATGAACTTTATAATCTAAACCGACGACATGCCAATAGTTTGATAGAGTGACGAAGTAGATGTAGGTTCCGTAACATATAGCCGATTATACTAAGGTGAAATTAATGACCGTTGACTGAGTGAATATCTGTGATAACCATCGAGCGATCAGCGATCGTATACATGTACACCATGTGCATGGTGTGGTTATAAATGTTGGTCATCAGAGAACAAACTTTGACGACAGCAGGTTAACAGTTGTTATGATCAGATACGGTAGTTACTTGCCGGAACATCCCCTAAACGTTATCCAAACATGCATATACTTCCAACGGATTGCTCAAAGTAAAAGCAGAAAAGGTTTATATTTTGATTGTCTAGTGTGACCAAAAACATAATAAATTCATAGGCGTAGGAACAGGGGGACACAGGGGGGCCCGGCCTCCCCACTTCCGAACCTTGGGGGTTCTGCTATTGGGTGGGGCATAAACGCTTAGGGGTCAGGGAAAGTAGAAGGGCCTACCCCATCACCCACCACCACTGAAACGGACATATGGGCAGGAATGTCCCTTAAAGATATTGTGACCCTGGTGTCTTTTGAATAATTACCTATTACAAAATAGCTACAAAAAAACAGATGAGGTACAGAGCTAAGGCTATACTTTTATATTCTTACCTGGGAGACGTATTTGATCATTTTAGCTTTTTGTTTCACGTTCATCATTCACGTTTTTAAGTGTGATATTTAGGCCAAATTTAAAAACTCAAACACATCAAAATGATGAGAACAAAGACTATGTAACAAAGTTCCCCCTTAAACATTCCTATAAAGTTTACTAATAGTGATTTTGACGTTTTCACGTGACTGAAAATATCTGAGTATATCAAAGCTGTTATGAATATTTAAGCTATTAAAACATTTTTGACCCATTCGCAGAGTAAAATTGACATTTGAGCTTATTGAAGATTCTGAGACCAAAGGAGTTGAAAAACAAGAAGAAATGATGGAGGTAAACTTGGAGAATGCTTCCTATTTATTTCAAGGTTATAAGATCAATTATTATTATATCATCGATACCAACAACAAAATTATCATTATCATCAGTTATCATTAATCACTCTATGAGTCATAAATCTTTAATTCCTCAAGCATTAATCAGCAATATTCACTCAGCGGTCATTTGGCTCTGTAGCTCACCAGGCTTCATATAAATTTTGCTTTAGGGTGTGGAAAAAATGTGGTTCTCCCCTTAGAAGGGTCAACAGGGTCATCAATTGTACAATTTAGAATCCTCCTTATTTATTTAACTAAGGAGTCTGTAGACAAGGCTTCAGCTTTCTGGACCTAAAGCTTCTGGAGAAAAAGATGAAAATAGGTTTTAAGAGTGTGCCCCTTTGGCCCTTATTTGGGGTCACAGGGCCACCAAAGCTACAATTTTTAATCCTCACTAGTCACGGGGTATGTATACAAAGTTTCAGCTTTCTAGACCTTATGCTTCTGGAGAAGAAGTCGAAAATGTACATAGTTTACGTACGGATGGACAGACGGACGGACGTCGGACACCATGCCATGCTATACAAATTGACAGGAAATCTGCTTGGAATTATTTGCTAAAACTTCATAATCATATTCTATGATTATACTACTTTCAAACAACATCAGTAACACTTTGCTTTTGATTTCCATTTTTTGTTGCATTCACATCTTTCTATGAGCACTTCATTGAAAACGAGTCAATCTGTTGGGGACGGTCAATAACTAAAGGGACGCTACTCGAGGCTGATCGAGCAGTTTCAAAAGCAATCATTTTCAAAGCTTTGTCATGTCTGTGTGATTCGGGAAAAGTCACTGAGAACTCACCCAAACATGCACTTTGCATTTGAAGTCGTCTTGGCATAACACGGTTTAATTTGGCGACTGTATCATGGCAAACAAAAAGTGTTTTCAGATAGTTTATGGTTCAACATTGAGCCGCCAGGGAAAGCTACCAGAAACCAGACACTACTATAAACATTACAGATGTCCGATCAGGAATTTATGACTTGATCTACAACTGAACTTCTCTGAGGAGAGAATGAGTTCATGTGAATTCAATGCATACTTGTATAGTCACTATTAAATATGTTCGGTCCTTTAGGGTAACTTTATGACTGAATATATCACATATTAATTTAACTCACAATAACGTATATGGTTGATTGCCATGGTGTGAATCTTTAGCGTTAGGCCTATCGAGAGATATCCATTATCTTGACATTATATTGACGACATACTGGTGTGCTTGAGTGCATATAAATTCAGACTTTGAAATGTAAACGATATGCTCGCTTCTGATTGGATCTTACAAGGTCATGTGATCGGTATACATTTCAATGAACCCTAAATCGCAGGTTATACGAAATAACTTTCAGTAAATGAAGTTTATACGATGTCGTGCCGGAACTACATTTCTCGGGGATTCCCCTGATCTTACAGTCATTTCAGGCTGACCCCAGTCTTGATGGTCATCACTTTATTCGACTCAATTTATACAAATATCAACACTCGTGCTAATAATCTGTATTTGATGTTTGAAGAACAAACATTAAGTTACAAATAAATAAAGTTGTAGCTGTTCATCTCCGGTCACAGAAATGAGGATAGTGGGCAAAGTTAAACACTGTAATGTACATCATTTCAAAAGCATGAGTTTAGCTCCATTCTGAATGACCTGACTTGCGACAACACAGTTTCAAGGCACCCCATTCCATGCACAACAAATAGTGTCGTGGGTGCGCTCTCTGACAGTTTCGAGGCCCCCGATGATCAAAACGATGTTGCCGTGTTTGAAAACATGTACTCGTCATTGTCAATGACAGTGTCTAACATCGGGCGGGCCTGCAATTGGCATTATTTCTCGAGGGACTGTAAATAACTTTATGTTTACATTAATTGTCAAACAAACCACCCAAATTTCCCAAGCCCGTCGAGCTTTTAGAGCTGATACTCTACACTCGATACAGGACAGTATCAATACGCGAGTGCAAATTGTTAATTCTGGAATATTCAAATCAAACTTTACATATTTTTTAGTTTTTTTCCCAAAACATTTTATTGTTATTAACATGATGCCCATAAATGATTATTTGTGGAAAGAAAAAGTGCATCTTTTCCTTTTTTGTTATGAACTATTTTTGCATGCGCTTGAACCCGGTAGAGACCCGCCTGGGTCTAACTGATATCTAGGTCAGTGCGACAAGCAGCTTAGAAGTTACTCAGAATCGCATTTCGAATGATATAAAAGCAACTTCTGGCTTTAAATACAAAGTGGGAATTTATAAGAAATGAATTTCATAATATAGTTGTCCACACGGTTATAACCTGTTTGAAACTCGTAATATAAACTTTAGCATAATATACAAGTTTATATTACAAGTTTCAAACAGGTTATAACCGTGTGGACAACTATATTGTGAAATTCATTTCTTAAATAACCTATAAATATGGAGTCATTTGCATGAACTCCCTTGTAAATGATCCACATTAATATAGTGAATGTAAGGTACAGTTGTGAATGTGCTATATATCAAAGTTAATATACAAAGTTCGGGAGATCTCAAACGTTCATTTCGAATCTGGTTTCTCATATGAAATGAAACTCTCGTAAGTCTTTCAACATTGTATATAATTTAATGTTGTGTCCTTCCTTTGAGGATATTCAATTCATTGATAAGTCAAGGTATATTGCAAAAAAAACAAACACAAAGAGATAAGTTTTGTAACATTCAAAGAACACCTAAATAACATGAAATAAAACACCTAGACATCAAACATATAACAATTTGGTTGAAAATCTAACAATGATGGTTTGTTTAAAGAGTCAGAATTGTGTTCATTAAGATAAAGTATCGAGATTCACGTTAGACGATGGTACCATTGCATGACCCTGCTTGTTCTACATGTAACTTTCCTCTTATTGTCCTATCTAAGACATAATTAGCCTCTCGTATATGGTACATAAGTGACATCACTCATACTCGTATGTCAAAGAGAACAAATTAATCTCATCAGCTGTTCACAGTTCAAAAGCAGACTTCCTAACGGTCCAGACTATAGAAAATGGTTGAGATCGCAGCTATCTGTATGATGTGTTGTAGAGTCTAGAGCTAAGCTACGAGACTACTGTGGTATACTGGGCTGGTCGGGCCAGTCCCACACCGGAGGAACATAGTCAGCGTAGTCGGTGCAGTACTGCGCCTGCGTGACGGTCTGCCGCTTGTCTGTAGGCTCCGGGTGGAGGAAGGCCAGCCCCTCCCTGTAGGCGAACTCGCTGACGGCCACGGCGATGTGGGTGGAGACAGCGCGGATGGAGGGGAGGGGAGGGTAGACGCGGCCTTCGCTCAGGTGATCTTTCTGGACCAACTCCGACAGGCGCTGTGGACAGGGGAGAGAGAGTCATAAAAAAGAGTAGATAACCGTTGGTATAATGAATATCAACGTTTGGATTACACTATTGAAACAGAATTTGGCATAATTGTGATGTGACCTTTCATAAAGCCTTAGTTATAAAAGGTCAGGAAGGACTTCTCTTGGATGTTTATCCTCTTTTTGAAAATTTTAATAACATTTGTCATGCCACACAAATAAGCTGATGTTCCTTTAAGCACGTACCTCGGCTGCGTGAAGGAAGATGTCCTCGGTGATGTCCCGGATGTCACAGACGATGGCTGCAAGTCCCACCCCCGGGAAGATATAGGCGTTGTTGCCTTGCCCCGGGTGGAATGTCTCTCCGCCCACTGTCACCGGGCGGAAGGGTGAACCACTGGCGAACACCGCTCGACCCTGCAGTCACATGGCACATGAATATATATTTAACTCACTGGCCACATGGCATATACGAACATGTAGATTTAGTCAGGGAAGGCTGCTTACACCTAATTGTACAATCAAAGATTAGCTACCAAACATAAACGCAACATACCACGCAAATTGCAAATAATATTTACTGCAGCTTTCAAAATAATATGTTGAGTTGAAGGAAGGTGAGGTAATATTAGTCAACGAATATTTTGTTGGTATAAGTAACTGACCGAGGTGTCGGGGAGGATTGACTCACTTTGCTGAAGGTGTACGCCTGTTCTGCTGTACATTCCGCCTTGCTGGTCGGGTTGCTCAGTGCGAAGATGATCGGTCGCTCGTTGAAGTCGGCCATGGCTTTGATTATCTGCTCTGTGAAGGCTCCCGGCTGAGCTGCCGCACCTGCAACACAACGTTCAATTTCAGTACGAGGACAGACAGACGCACACAACCAAGTAGTTAACATACGCGTGGAGCTTTAACAAGACTGGATGTTACTGCTACCCACGCTCCTGAGGAGCTCTCTAAGGTAAAGGAATGTATATACCTATGATGCAGGTTGGTTTGATGGTATTGATGACAACTTCAAGAGAGTCGATGGGCTCGTGCTGTTGGGCGAAGTCCACTTTGTGACCTGTCACGCCGCCTTTGGGTCGGCCCTGAAAACATCACAACACATATTAGAACTCATCCATTGTCTTCATGTATGTAACTGTCTAGAAGTTCCGTCCTCTTTACGAAGAGTTATTGCATACTGACCTTGACTATAAGTCCTCTGGAATCAACCATCCAGATTCTGGAGGCGGCCTCGTCACGTGACAACCCCGTCTTCTGGAGCGCCTTCACCAACAACATGGCGATCCCGATGGAGGCCTGGAACATCATGAACTTAGTTTTACGCAGGTCTTCCTTAACAGTTGTGATGTTAAAAGAAATCCTAAATCGTTTTTCCTCATGGCTTGGCTTTACAAACTGTTGTCTAGAAGGCTGCTGTAGTCAGATTACCATTAAGTATGAGATTTAAGGAGACCTGACCAGTTCACGACATATTGTATTGAAGTTCTCTTTAATCAAGCTTGCACATTTTGGAGTTTGAACAGAAAGTTTACCTCGCCAGCTCCCTGAAAGACGAACTTGTTGTCTTGGAGAGATTTGCCCGTGATCTTCAGACTGGCCAGAATACCTGCCACCGCCACTGCGGCTGTACCTGCAAGCATAGACCGTCTCGGTCAGTTAGTCTGTCAGTCTCTCTAACTTGAAGAACTGGTTAATGTTACTGTAGAATTTTATGATTTAAAACATATACATGTATATGTATCAAGATCTCTCCAGAACTAATTATTATGGGTCCTTACCCTGTATATCGTCATTAAAGGTGCAGTAGGACTTCCGGTACTTCTCAAGCAGGCGGAAAGCGTTCGCATTTCCGAAATCTTCGAACTGTATCAAGCAGTTCTTGCCGTACCTAATTATAAAGGAAAGAATACAGATTTGTTATCATTGAACAGAGCATGCGTGAAGACGTATATACCGCCAAGCAATAGCAATAGTTGAGAGCTCACCTCTCGACCACGGCTTTCATGAACTCCTCGATGAGTTCGTCGTACTCTGGGCCTCGTTCTCGCTTCTGCCTCAGTCCGATGTACAGCGGGTCCTGCAGCAGGCTCTGTAACACGACCACGTCATTCACCGGTCAGATTGGATAGAACAAACTAACGAACCAGTTGGAGCATACTTCATCACACTGCGACAATACAGTTAGCTGTTTGTGCAATTGATAGAAATAACATACGCTAAATAAACAACATATAATTAATCAACTGGCAAAAGCACGACAGACATACGATGTATTAAAAACTTTGAATGATTATGACAGTTTATCAGTATAATATGATTTATCATTTTGATTTTCATGAAATTAATCTCTATACCTGATGCATGTAAAACATAGTTCATTCAATTGTCATTCATCAAAACTTAATGTCCATTTTGACTAGATTATAGTTACTTGGTCTGCTGGCACCTACATTAATGGTATGTGTGATTCGCATTGTTTATGACTCCAGTCTTGGACCGGTTTTCGGTTTGCAAGAGTTGTAACATGATAGACATAGTAACATACGCATAACTAGGATGCCCGACATGATTCAGTAAGGTGGTTTAACACGAGTGGAAGTGAAGTGTATGTGGGCGTTACCTGGTTGTTGGTGCCGACATCGATGGTGATGGGGAGACACTGGTGGGGCCTGACCCCGGCCAGGGCGGTGTAGAGGGACAGCTTCCCCACCGGGATCCCCATCCCGTAGGCCCCCAGGTCCCCCAGCCCCAGGATCCGCTCCCCGTCCGTCACCACTATCGCCTGCAACACATACACATAGCCTCACAGCGCATCGGTCGGCCAGCTCGTGTCTACACACGGTCTTCACACATTCATCTTCTACACATATCCATATTAAGTCTCAACCTGATTTAACGTATGCACTAACATTTATAAATATCAAACACATATTCTAAACACATATTCGTTTGACATTGTATGTATATGTTATACTCTCTATATAAGGTTTATGCATTGGTATTGTTGCAGTGACTGATATCTTTAAATCAAATGATGCAGTGGCTTTATTTACCTTCATGCTAACAGATTGCAAGATGCCTCAAGCAGACTGAAATTGTCTCTCAGTCTCTGTTACGAACAGCAGGAAATAGATGGAAACTAGATTAGCAATTGCGGGACACCGCAAAAGCAGAGCAACCCCGAAACTGTGGGTTTTGCCTTTCCCTGTTCCGCCTTCTACAGGCCTCAGTAAATTGGGCATTTTCTCGTGACCTTGACCTTTGCCATTCAGGGTCACAAAATCAATGAACACATTTCATTGAGTATAACATTAAGTAAAGAAATAAAGTGTTAACAGTTAAAACAATCCATTTTCTCAATACATCTTGAAGTTGTGACCTTGCTGTGACCTTGACCTTTGACAGTTTGTACACAGAACCTTTTAAAATTTTGTGCTTAGTCCTTTGTTCCTTAGACGGGGCTGCTAAATATGAATTTGTCTATGTTATTCATTTTCAGAAAGAACACAGCAAAACTGCATTCCAAGTAATGCGACTAGTCCGTCAGTTGCGACCCACACAAGATCGTACCTTGACGTCGTCCACGGGCCAGTTGTAGATGATGTCGCTCACGTGACCGCGGTCGTGGATGGTTATGTACAGGCCTCTGAAACACAATACAACACTGCATAACACGAGTACATGTATTCTGTTGGAATATCAAACTGAGCCTCGCCATGCAGATTGCTTTGATGAGTCCAAGTAGGATACAGATGTAGGGAATGCTCACAAATCATTCCACTTCCTGGCTGCTACTGCCCATTAGACTAATGTATGTATGCTTTCTTATGGTGCTACACTTCCTGCATTCAGCTTGTCTGTCATCCACACCCTAAACCAAAAATATTTATTTGATGACCAACACAGTCTAGAACAAGTCTAGATCGCTCAGCTTTCTGAAGTCAAAGAATCTTCTGGGCTCCATTTTGTTATAATACATGAATTGTTTACAAATATTGTTAATATTGAAAAAAACCACTTTCTGAGACTAAATGTTAGTCTAACATTAAGCCTATTCTGATACTAGAATACACATCGTCATAGTCAGGCATTCAATAAATCGCCAGTAGCCTATTTTGATCCCAACCACGTCACAACGTTCAGCCAGGTCTAGGTCAGATATCGATAATAATTACAATGTTACAGTTCACAAAACCAAACACTTTGTATGGAAGAAGACCATGGCCGTTCTGACAATTTGGAGTCGCGATAAGAGCAAAAGCTGTTAGTACGAACGCTGACTACTACACTCAGGGGCAAAAGAAACAATACAATATAAAATGGAATATAGTTTAAGCTAAGATTTATAATTACGACAGAAACAGGGTTACTCTCTTCAGTAGCAACCTGATCTAAGTTATGAACCTCAAAGCAATTATCTTGTCAAGATTTTGAAAAATAGACTTTTCAAAATTTGTCGTTTAAAAATCTCCTTAACTAGGCTTTTTGATTTGTTTCCTAGCGACATAAAGTTAATATTCGTAAACAAATTGATTTCCACGAAGGTTAATCATATTGACAAAACCTTATATTTATAAAAGTTTTTAAAGTCCAATTCCATACATTCTGGCCAAAAACACATTGACAATCCTGTTTAGGACCCCGAGTGAATGTGAACAGTCATAACAATGAAAGTATCATACTCTGATGAATCAAAATGTGAGGACTTCAGCCTCATCAGCCTATCACAGGTCACAGGATTATGTAATTTACCCCCTTGAAAAGTTGGTATCGTTTCTTAGCCCCTGAGTGTATAGCATGGCAGAAAACTATTCCTTCAGACCTCAGTAAGTTATTGTCGAGTTCACGCTTTCATTTCACACATCCAAATCATGAAATAATTGCCTTCGAAAGATTAGAGGCATTGAAAAATATAATATGATCTAATTATTTTGACATTTTATTACTGACATAATTGATGTGCGATTCATTGGACTATTTTAGAATATGCCTTCTTGTGGAACGGCCGAGCTAACTTAACATGCAAAACTCTTTTCACTTTACTTTATTAAAAGTCTTTTGAAATATCAGCAGCCATAATGTCATCAGTTATGTGTGCTGTCACGTGATGCGGAAGTGAACCACCGGAATCGTCTGTTTCCGTCAATGTATACATGATGCCCCTAGATAACTATGGGCAACCCGGATACTAGCTGATCTTCTCACCCAGTCTCTTCTCCATTTATCTTCCTCGTATACAGTTGGTATTCAGGGGATGTGTAAAATACCACATTAACATTAATAAATAGACAGTTAAGCGAATTAATATCCCCCCTGGAAGACATGCAATCCAACTCCTACGGAAGATATAATACAAACTGCAGTATTTGCTCTGTTTATTGCATTTGTCTAAGGGGTCGATATGATATCAGAATAGAAACGTTGCATCTGTCTTGATATCACCTTTAACGGCTCGAGATCATGTTGTTTATCTAAGCGGGAACGAATGAGTTAAGAGTGAGTTATTGAAGTTGTTGACCTGCCTCGGGTCGTCTATGAGGAGAGCGAGTAGACGAGTGAGTTCTGTGAAGGATGCATGGTGAAGAGAACATGAGGAGCATGCATCTAGCACGCCCCCTTATCGATCAACAGCCTTTGCTGACCAGGCTCTTGTTGACCCTTCCTTCAGCCGATGGATCTCAAGATCACCTACAGATTCTGGTTTCTGGGCGCAGTATGGACAAATAACATACCAGAGCATTGTCCTCGGGTCCTTTGCCTCGTTTCAAAGCGTTCGTCAACACTCAAAGTGACATAATGTCTCATTTGGCCGCCTCGACCCGTCAGCTCAATGTTCGCCGAATGGAGAAATTCTATAACTCCATTTAATCTTGTTCTGATGATTAGATTAGGCTAAGTGATTTGACTCCCTCGTTCAGGATGCAACGTTCTCACTTTCAGGCTTCCTTTTACATGTTCTGGCTTGTTCGTGTCGCTCAGACTGAAATGTCATCTATATATCAATGTCTTTACATGCTTTCACAGTGTATTTTAAATGTTAAATGTCACCAACGTGTTTTAATCATAGCGCGCTCAGTGTCTTACAATGCAGGTTTTGCATCACTGTGAGCGAAGTAAGTTAATTCTAGACTTAAGATGTAAATGTCAGCATGAGTTGTGATCTGATTTGAAGACGCGTCTAACTTATAGGAATGACATTAAAGATAATTACGAGATAGAACATGCACACAGCACTGTTTGGGCCAAATAAAAATGGTCAGCATTCGTTTAACATCTTCCATTGCGCTTGTTTTCAAAACATGGATTCCTTCTCATTATATGCATTTTAGTTACGATTGTTTTCGATAAAAGAATGCATCAATGTGTATCCATGCTATTTGGGATGATTTTTATAGAAACTACAATCGCCTTGTAGTTAAAGACTGATTTTTTATCAACTGAACCTTTGGAAAGTGAAACTCTAAATGCAAGGAATGAGAATGATAGATTCTTGACCCCTTGAGTGGCAAGATGTCTACTCCGAGTTACTGTGCAGTGAGTCAACTAGAAACTAGACCATACGAATGTCAAGGTATCTACTCCGAGTTACTGTGCAGTGAATCAACTAGGAACTAGACCCTACGAATGTCAAGGTATCTACTCCGACTTACTGTGCAGTGAATCAACTAGGAACTAGACCCTACGAATGTCAAGGTATCTACTCCGAGTTACTGTGCAGTGAGTCAACTAGGAACTAGACCCTACGAATGTCAAGGTATCTACTCCGAGTTACTGTGCAGTGAATCAACTAGGAACTAGACCCTACGAATGTCAAGGTATCTACTCCGACTTACTGTGCAGTGAATCAACTAGAAACTAGACCCCTTGAGTGGCAAGGTATCTACTCCGAGTTACTGTGCAGTGAATCAACTAGGAACTAGACCCTACGAATGTCAAGGTATCTACTCCGAGTTCCTGTGCAGTGAATCAACTAGGAACTAGACCCTACGAATGTCAAGGTATCTACTCCGACTTACTGTGCAGTGAATCAACTAGGAACTAGACCCTACGAATGTCAAGGTATCTACTCCGACTTACTGTGCAGTGAATCAACTAGGAACTAGACCCTACGAATGTCAAGGTATCTACTCCGAGTTACTGTGCAGTGAGTCAACTAGGAACTAGACCCTACGAATGAAAGGTGGAGGCGCGTCAAGCTACCTGGGTTTCCTGAGGACCATGCCGTACTTCTGGCAGGCGAGCCCCACGGTGGGCGTGTAGATGACGGGCATCATCAGCTCGACGTGCTGAGTGATCACCTTGTAGAAGAGCTTCTCATTGCGGTCCTGCAGCCCGATGAGGTAGATGTAGCGGTCGAGGTCGTCGCTCCAGCGGTAGAAGTTCTGCATCACCTGGAACACCTGTGAGTCCTGGTCCAGCAGGGCGGGGGGCATCAGTCCGTGCAGACCCAGCACCTGTCTCTCCCGCAGAGTGAACGCCAGGCCCTGTAGCAGTACAATCACGGCCTTAGTCAACAGAAGCTTTACCAGAGACTAAATCAGTTTATGCTTTGTTTCTATTGATTGACTAACCAACGGTTCCCAACTGAAAGCAAACAGTTCACCCTTACGCCCAGTCATGAACATTTCACTAAAGTTACTTTAGAAACTTGGTAAAATATTTGTGCTTTGTGAAATCAGAACGTGAATAAATGTATTTAAATACGGTATTGTCAATTCTGATACAGTGCCGCTACCACCGAGCTGGTGTTCAGTGGCTGGATCGGTAACAGTAATTATAAAAGCATTAGTCTCTGGTTGGTCGTTTATGAGTTTTTTCTTTATAGAGAATTGTTTTTCTGTGTGCCATCCAGACATTAATATTTTTCTTTTAAACATCATGTTGAACGATGCTTGTGGTAGGCCTCCGTGTCACTTGTGTCAATTAAAATGAATGTTTTTTCATTATATGAGTTCAAAAAGCACATGTCCCCTATCGATTCAATGACACGTTTTGAGCAAGTCGTGATCATGAAATGTCTTTATCTTTAACCTCACAATAAGAAGCATGGATTTCAACTCCGGTCACCAATACACAACGCCAGCCAATAACCGTCCTTCAAACCTAGGAATTAAGGGGTACTTGGTACCTTTGACAGATGAACACGGTTAATATTAGGACAAATAAGGAAATTAAAGAACTTGCTCACTGATTTGCATTCCTTAGCATTTTATGAAGTAAATTACCTTGTTCGGCGTTTAGACCTACTTGCGGTACTGAACGTTATTCTGATTTCGCATATCGAACCGATAGCGATATAAAGTAGCCAATTACAAAACTTGCTATCGTCAAAGACAATGTACCACAGAACTAATAATCCTGGATTTATCTAACAAGGCTATTTCATGTTTCATAGATTTGCCTTGGCATCGCCATAAACACACTAGAACTAACTCCCTTAATTTGGTGTTGAAATTCGAATATTGAAGTACAAATGTACTGTGACAAACTTATGAATGGTGTTATCTATTTCACGCAGTGAGTTTGAATAATATATAACATCCATGTATACAAAAACTAAATATGGACTGGGAACTGATGTGTAAATAAGAGAGACTTAGTTGGTATGCGTATCAGATGTCAACTCGTGTCCAAATAAATCATTGTGGTAGCATTTAGCTTACAGAAACACATTTAGAGATCATGTTATTTGAATTCGCTCTGTTCTCTTTGTACTAATACACCATCAGAACGGCGTATCACCGGCATTTGAGAAGAAGCAAATGGCTGCGTATCGCTGCCGGGTACGCTTTGAGTAAATAAACGTGACCTGCTCGTGGACTAAACATGTCGGGCGATACTCCCATCTTCACACGACACAGGTGATATCTGCATGACAAATATACATCCTGTGATTTTTTAATATTGTTAAGAGTCACCCACACATAAATATATAAATATGATATTTTTGAGGGTCTAAATGCAATATTCCATGCTGCAAAGGCCTAACCTCATTTCACAGTTTGGCATATGTTGTAATATACAATTGTTGACACTGGCTGTGCACATACACGTACCCGCTCTACTAATACAATAGATCTGTCCTACCACACGAGACCATGTATATGGTTCTATATTGTGTGTACTTTTCTGCTGAGTCACAGTGATCGAACAGTTACTGTGGTTCTACGTTCACTCGGTGACCTTTAGTTACGCCCAATCACCGTTGTTTATCTGTATTCTTTACAGGTCTGTTAGAGGCCGATCTTTGTATAACTTTTGTGCTGTGAAGGTGTGACGGTTACAATCGCTGCCCAGTGACCTCGAAGAGTCCAATATGACGACCTCAACACCGATTACTTCACCGCCAAGACGACACAACACTCGATATCAGAGGATCGGTGGGGGTGTAGGCAACACAGCTTTGTGATAACCTCCTCCCACTCGCTACGTCCAGCTGCCGCATATAACCATGACATAACTAATAACAGCACGCTTGTACACAGTTATGGGAAAATAAGATGAGTAATTTGTACTGAAAGTTCAAGTAAACTCAATTTTAGATTCCAATTAGGTCTCTAGATAGATTTCTCCTTTCAGAATTAACTTTTAGAAGTCATAACTTAATTTTCATTTCCAAAAGACGTTTGTTTATTCCATGTCGCTTAAAACATTTAATAGCTGTAAATCGATATTGGCCATAAGTTTAGCTGGCTACGGGGAGTGAGTTGAGGCGAACTTACCTTGTTGAGGTTCGGGTCTCGCATCACGTCTAAGCCCCGGACCCGGGGTCGGGCTGTGGCTGCATGTTCACACTCGGGGGGTCCCGCTCGGCCCTTCTCTTCGGCCATGCTGCTGTCAACAGACTCGGGTCGTCTGATACTGATAGACTCTCGGTCGCTGAAGGCGGGGGGCGGGACTCTAGTCTTGTCGTCTGCTGCACAGGGTCATGTGATTGTGACGTCACAATCACCAGCTTGGTTATGTCCAATGGCGACAATATCAAACACAGGGAATTCGACAAAATTGCTAATTCGTTGAGTCTGTGACTTCAATTAAAGGTGACAGATTGTGATATCTATATTAACGCTCCTTATATATACGTTTTTGATTAAATTTTAGCCTTTTTACTTTAAGCCATATTGCTGTTTCAACCACAATTGTAAATGCGTCGATTTCACTAAGTAAACTGTTTACTTTCAAAATGATTTGCTGCGAGAAGAAATGATACTTAGTGTAACTGCAAACATGTTATCTCGTTACGCAATGATTGGTAGGGCTATAAAATGTAACTAGTTCTACATTGGAAGAGGTAGATGACATTTATCCGTCATCATGTGGTTGAAGTGGAGGCGATTTTGTATAACTATCATTATGTTTGAAGTTTACTTTGTGGTTTCCAATAACTCCACTAATCAAACATCTTCTTCTACAATTACAAACAATGGCGTTGCACAAATAAGCCAACACGTCACAATCTTCCACATTATGACAGCGTCATATTTAAAAATTAATGTTAAGTCGTTTTCACTGAGATAGTCACTTGCTATAAAATGCCAAATCTGTAAGAGCTGTGCTTTAAAATTCATTCTACTTGCTAGGCATTCATAAAGTTTCATATCACTTTAAAAACTAATTTGCATTTATTATCCTATAAAAGTTAAATCACACCATGCATAAGGAGCTCGAGTAATCCCTGTAAGCTACCTGTGTTACGATCTACTTTATAAGGATCATCCCATGGAGTCAATCCTTCATGCTGATGACTCTTCAATAAGACGACACTATTGATGATCTGGGTCGTAAATTAAAATTCAAACTATCACCTTTATGCTTCTAGATATAAACATGTAAATTGATCAAGAGGAGAACGAGTAACGGCACGAGTTTCATGACACCGAGTGCATCAGTTCACTAAGCGCTGTGTAGTCAGTGTTTCTCGAATTTTAGCTTCAAATAGTACTAGGTAATTTTAATGCTTTAATTGTAGAAAGAGATTTAAATAGAATCCTTATTCATAACGTTTTATTTATGTCCATTGCGTTTTTAGTATAGATTTATTACCAAGACTAATGCTTGTGGGTGGCGTTCACTAATGCCTACATGGAAGAATGCCTATACAGTCTTATCAAAACATCTTCATGCACCAATGGCTTGAAGTTAAACAACCTTCACCCTGTAAGCAAAGTGGAATGTTCCACCTAATGCATACAATGAACATTAACACAATGTTTTAGCACCATATTTTATGTGACATAATCAAAGTGTCTATTATCATGTAATTTTTGTACACAATTTTAAATAGAATCCTTATTCATAACGTTTTATTTATGTCCATTGTGTTTTTAGTATAGATTTATTACCAAGACTAATGTTTTGTGTTATAAGTTCGTTTTCCGATTGATATACCATATGCAAGGACATAGGACCCCAGGGGGTACCGTGTTCACTGGACCGTTAAAAAAGGGCCTAAGTCCATCAACCATAGCCAAGAAAGTTTGACCAGACTGGGTGTTTTACCTAATCTTTTCTTCAAGATTATAAACTTTGCGATATTCCTTTTTCCATGATGCAAAATCCATCTGGAAAGAGCTTTACTAAGTTTACTAATACTTATGCCCAATCCTTTCCTTCAAAGAATAAAATATGTTTCAATCAATAACATGTTGTTATGCATGATGTATGCACAATAACATTAACTAAACATTTCATGAATACAATTTCATAAACTTGATAAAAAATGAAACAAATATTCATTTTTTACTTATGAAATTGTGTGTGTGTTTATATATATTGCTTCTAGTTCTTCAGTTACCATGTGAATCTCTCTGTAACTGCGCTTATGAATAATTTAACTTAGTGTTGATATCATACTTCATATTGCAGATAATTTTCAAGTAATCAATTTCATTCCATATTGTCTTTGTATAAAAATGTATCATAAGAAAGGGGCGAGATATTCAGGCATTTTTACAAACGAAGTAGAAATTAAAATAAAACTTGATGAAAGAACTATAAAGAAGACCATCATTATATGAATATATAAATACATTCTCAATAAACAGTGATCGATAGAGCTGATATGTAGAGATCGACTTCAGAATCGTCTTGTTTTGAACTTGTATATATGCTTCAAACATATTGTAACTTAAGTTCAGTTCTCAACGCAATAGTATTTATGTACCGTCAGCCAGAAGCAAACTCTGTATGGTGTTTAAGTGAGTCAAAACTTTCTTTAAACATGCATTATTATTTTAGACGACTTCATTAGTCCAATTATTTCATGAAAAGTATGAGATACCCCTTCATTTGTTTCTGCTTACATGAAAGTGGGAATGTGTTAATTGCAACCTATGACGAAACGTCTTTCTTATAGTACCAAAACGTGTTGCACAATATTGTGATTAAGTGATAAACCCGAGGAACATCATTGCTACTGTTTGTTCTGAACAGGTCACAAACGTCATCGGCAACTTTATAAAGATGCTTTTACATGATTCGTAGAGAAAACAAAATGGTATGCTGATAATCACTCGCGGAATAGTATCAAGCATCACTGTCCACCCTTTGCTAGAACTGTTAACACGTCATTAACACGTTATTAACAACATTATGGCATTCTTCATTTGAGTTATCAACTGTGAGTAACATATTATTGAACATATTGTAACATGGTATAATGTAAGGTATTTACTGTGAAATCATACGGTAAACATTGAATTATGTGAGATATCTACTGTGAGAACCCCTTTATTGATAACATGGTAATACGGTATGATGTAAGGTATTTACTGTGAGACACATCAGTGAACACGTGGTTAGGAAAATATCATTTAAGCTATGGATGTTCTGCGAGAGAAACATTATTGAACCCATGGTATCAGTATAAAATATTAAGTATCTACTGTGAAAGAGGATAAATCGAATAGGTGGTGAGTTATGATATTGTATAAACATGGTATTTTTTATTGACACACATTATGGAACACATAGCAACCTTACCCCTCACCTACTGTGTAAAACACCAATGAAAAGATGATAACTTTGTATAAACATGATATTATTATGCATTTAATGAGAGAAAAGCATCGTTGAACATCGTTAAATGTTTAATATAATGAAATGCCATGGTCTGTGAGCAACAAATTATCAAACATTTTACACTGTATGTAAGAGATGGTGACTTTGTAGGATGTAATATTAAGGTATCTACTGTGAGAAACACATCATTGAACGCATGGTAACATTGTATGATGTAAGGGATCTACTGTCAGAGACACATTATTGAACACATGGTAACATTGTATTATGTAAGGGATCTACTGTCAGAGACACATCATTGAACACATGGTAAGATTGTATTATGTAAGGGATCTACTTTCAGAGACACATTATTGAACACATGGTAAACTTGTATGATGTAAGGGATCTACTGTCAGAGACACATCATTGAACACATGGTAAGATTGTATGATGTAAGAGATCTACTGTCAGAGACAAATTATTGAACACATGGTAAGATTGTATTATGTAAGGGATCTACTTTCAGAGACACATTATTGAACACATGGTAAACTTGTATGATGTAAGGGATCTACTGTCAGAGACACATCATTGAACACATGGTAAGATTGTATTATGTAAGGGATCTACTTCCAGAGACACATCATTGAACACATGGTAACATTGTATGATGTAAGGGATCTACTTCCAGAGACACATCATTGAACACATGGTAAACTTGTATGATGTAAGGGATCTACTGTCAGAGACACATCATTGAACACATGGTAAGATTGTATTATGTAAGGGATCTACTTCCAGAGACACATCATTGAACACATGGTAACATTGTATGATGTAAGGGATCTACTTCCAGAGACACATCATTGAACACATGGTAACATTGTATGATGTAAGAGATCTACTGTCAGAGACACATTATTGAACACATGGTAAACTTTTATGATGTAAGGGATCTACTGTCAGAGACACATCATTGAACACATGGTAACATTGTATGATGTAAGGGATCTACTTCCAGAGACAAATTATTGAACACATGGTAACATTGTATGATGTAAGGGATCTACTTCCAGAGACACATCATTGAACACATGGTAACATTGTATGATGTAAGGGATCTACTTCCAGAGACAAATTATTGAACACATGGTAAGATTGTATTATGTAAGGGATCTACTTCCAGAGACACATCATTGAACACATGGTAAACTTGTATGATGTAAGGGATCTACTTCCAGAGACAAATTATTGAACACATGGTAAGATTGTATTATGTAAGGGATCTACTGTCAGAGACACATCATTGAACACATGGTAAACTTGTATGATGTAAGGGATCTACTGTCAGAGACACATTATTGAACACATGGTAAGATTGTATTATGTAAGGGATCTACTGTCAGAGACACATCATTGAACACATAGTTGTATTGTATGATGTAAGGGATCTACTTCCAGAGACACATCATTGAACACATGGTAACATTGTATGATGTAAGGGATCTACTTCCAGAGACAAATTATTGAACACATGGTAAGATTGTATTATGTAAGGGATCTACTTCCAGAGACACATCATTGAACACATGGTAAACTTGTATGATGTAAGGGATCTACTTCCAGAGACAAATTATTGAACACATGGTAAGATTGTATTATGTAAGGGATCTACTTCCAGAGACACATCATTGAACACATGGTAAACTTGTATGATGTAAGGGATCTACTTCCAGAGACAAATTATTGAACACATGGTAAGATTGTATGATGTAAGGGATCTACTGTCAGAGACACATCATTGAACACATGGTAACATTGTATGATGTAAGGGATCTACTTCCAGAGACAAATTATTGAACACATGGTAACATTGTATGATGTAAGGGATCTACTTCCAGAGACACATCATTGAACACATGGTAACATTGTATGATGTAAGGGATCTACTTCCAGAGACAAATTATTGAACACATGGTAAGATTGTATTATGTAAGGGATCTACTTCCAGAGACACATCATTGAACACATGGTAAACTTGTATGATGTAAGGGATCTACTTCCAGAGACAAATTATTGAACACATGGTAAGATTGTATTATGTAAGGGATCTACTGTCAGAGACACATCATTGAACACATGGTAAACTTGTATGATGTAAGGGATCTACTGTCAGAGACACATTATTGAACACATGGTAAGATTGTATTATGTAAGGGATCTACTGTCAGAGACACATCATTGAACACATGGTAACATTGTATGATGTAAGGGATCTACTGTCAGAGACACATCATTGAACACATGGTAAGATTGTATTATGTAAGGGATCTACTTCCAGAGACACATCATTGAACACATGGTAACATTGTATGATGTAAGGGATCTACTTCCAGAGACACATCATTGAACACATGGTAACATTGTATGATGTAAGAGATCTACTGTCAGAGACACATTATTGAACACATGGTAAACTTTTATGATGTAAGGGATCTACTGTCAGAGACACATCATTGAACACATGGTAACATTGTATGATGTAAGGGATCTACTTCCAGAGACAAATTATTGAACACATGGTAACATTGTATGATGTAAGGGATCTACTTCCAGAGACACATCATTGAACACATGGTAACATTGTATGATGTAAGGGATCTACTTCCAGAGACAAATTATTGAACACATGGTAAGATTGTATTATGTAAGGGATCTACTTCCAGAGACACATCATTGAACACATGGTAACATTGTATGATGTAAGGGATCTACTGTCAGAGACACATTATTGAACACATGGTAACATTGTATGATGTAAGGGATCTACTTCCAGAGACACATCATTGAACACATGGTAAGATTGTATTATGTAAGGGATCTACTTTCAGAGACACATTATTGAACACATGGTAAACTTTTATGATGTAAGGGATCTACTGTCAGAGACACATCATTGAACACATGGTAACATTGTATGATGTAAGGGATCTACTTCCAGAGACACATCATTGAACACATGGTAAGATTGTATTATGTAAGGGATCTACTTCCAGAAACACATCATTGAACACATGGTAACATTGTATGATGTAAGGGATCTACTGTCAGAGACACATCATTGAACACATGGTAAGATTGTATTATGTAAGGGATCTACTTCCAGAGACACATCATTGAACACATAGTTGTATTGTATGATGTTAGGTATCTACTGCTTTCTATTGCTTTCATCATTCTTATGGTCATCTTGGTTATCAATTATTCGCTTTTAAAGAAGGCCACATTAGCCGAAAGTGTGACTAATGTCAAATTCAAGTCCAGTAAACCATTTGATAGGTACTACCATTCTTTCAGAGAAATAATTTAACTTAATCTCGACAAACTTATATTTTATATATTTACAGTATATAAAAAGGATTGCAAGATATAAAGCTAAAAAGGTTTTTGATAAAAAAAAGTATACATGGTATTACCTATAAAAAAAAATAGTTGCTCAAAATGAAAAAGGTTGATTTGTAAAGATTTAAATGAAAACCTTTGCCATGTGCACCGAGAATGTCAGGTGAATGTCAGTTTTGGAATGACTTATACATTTGGTATAACAATTTGATATACCCTCATCCAATATTTTCCAAATATATGGTTTGGTTTGGTACCCTATATAAAAAAGGACTACTGAATTATATCATCATCTCTGCACACTGACATACTTATGCAGTATAAAAATAAACTTTCAAATCTTCACTCATATATAAATATCCAAAAGAAATATCTTTTGTTGAAAACTTTATTTCAGAAAAGAAAAATGATTTCAATCGCACCCTCACCTATACCACTACTTACTTGACCAATATGACTCTTATTACATCCATAAAATATTCTCATATCATGTTTATGTAATTATTTATATACAAATTCGGACAACATTCAGTAGGGGAGGCCTTTCGGGGGCACTGGACAGAATTCAACTTGCACATGCACCATATCTTTAATGCTTATCAGATAGACTTTCGAAACGCACATATTGTTGCCTGCCATTACTGCATAAGGATATATTCAAGTAAATGTATTTTGACAAAGGGGGCGCGCTTTGCCCTGTAGTTTGGGGGAAAGTGCCAAGACTCCTGGAAGCTAATAACAAAAGTTTTAGCAATATATGCAAGGATATAAAAATATTCTTTAAAATATCATGGAGATCAATAGCTTGCAAATCCCTTAAGGATGCTATGATTTCATTTGAGCCCTCAAGATGGGTCAGGTGTCTGTTTAACGTTTATGTTGAGAGATCCCCTGAATGGAAGATCTTACCGCTCAGTTATTTTCCGGATTGCATCAATATGTCCAGTTTTGCCTTCTCCCAAACAATGCAGTGACGATATGAATGTTTATTTTTTGGAAAGATTGTCTACTGGCACTTAAAACATTTGCACATATGGTTTTACCAAAGTCTTTTGAAGACTTTATCACCAAGCCAGTGTTTTATAATATCGGTGTCTATGTCGCCAACAATCCTGTTTTTATATCATCATGGTTTGAGAGGGGTATAAGCAGAATATCAGACTTCATGAATGCTGATGGGAGCTATTTGTCGCTATCAGAGTTTGAAGAAAGGTTCGATCTGAAGGTTGAATTTTATTACATATTACGGCGTTGTACGTACAATCTAAAGTTTCTTTAAAGAAACTTTACATTGAAAAACCTGCTTCGTTTAAAATTTTAGATGATAATCCAATTCGCAGAAGTATTCTTTCAGACAAAAAGGGAACACATTATTACTATTATATACTATCTAATTCAAAAGAGATCTTCAGATCAAAAATACAATGGTAGAACTTATTTTGAAACTAAATTCAATTGGGATGATATATTCACTAAAGCAGTAAAGACAACACCTGACACCAAACTTAGGCGGTTCCAGTTTAGAATACTTCATCGTTTGTTGCCAACCAATTCCTATTGGTCAAGATAAAAATTGCATGTAGTAACAAATACTCATTTTGTAACTGTGTTGAAACTCTTGTACATTTGTTATGGGAGTGTAGTTTTGATCAAGTGTTTTGGAAATCACTTACAGAAGTATTGCTAGAAAATGTTCTCATGTTTGTTACTTGGCTTTTACATCAGAGCTTGTTATCTTTGGATGTAAAGAAAGTTTTATCTCTGATGAGGTCTTCGATCCCATTTTATTACTTGCTTAATTCCATATTTTTAAATGTAAACTAACTGCTTCCACTCCAAATATGAAACATTTTAAGAGAATTTTAATTGATAGATACAATATCGAAAGACAAGATATGTTTGTAAAAGCCAAAAATTTTAATTCTATTAAAAATGGATGATGTAACATGGTCTTTTAGACCAGTAACAATTAGTATTTATAATCATTATCTGTTGAAGCTAGTATTATTCATAAGTTTAATTATGAAGCACCTCAGCGGGCTTTTATCATAATGTCCATCCTTCTCTGTGTGCTTAAAGTGTGAAAGTGTGGGAGAGTGAACTGTTCTTGTCTTGCGTAAAAAAAAAGGGTAAAAATCAGAAATTTCATCATAGCAAATTGGTTCATGCTAGCATGGGCATGATCTCCTCCATGTAGCAGGCTCTTCTGTGGTGTAATGGTAGGGGAGACCAGTGCAAGCGCGCCCCCTAACACATCAGTGTGTTTTATGGGCACATTTTCATGTTTAGAATGCACCTTGCAGCATATCTAAGTCCTAGTAGATAGACTATCGTATCGTATCGTAACTGCCACAACTATATAAATAAATATTAACGAAAATGCATTTCGACAATGGCGTGCACTTTGTCCCGAGGTTTTGGGCAAAGCGCCCAAAGTTAAAAGACAAACAAATGTTGTATGTCAAACACATATAATAAGCCATTTCCATTCAAAAGTTTTCATCTTCATAATGCCATGCAGCTCAGACATCCTTATAAAGGTAAAATAACAAGCCAAAAACTAATAAAACATACCCAGGCTCTGCATGCAAAGACGGACAACAACATTTAAAATGTCACGGACCTTGATTTTCGAAGTTCCCACCCAAAACATACATGATTGGTACATATATATATTGGTAAATATATGTATCTAAATGTTACTTTCGTACTTATATTAGGAAACAAGACCCCTATAATATGATTTTATACTTCATTGTTATAATCAAATTTATAATATACAGGAAAATTATTGAAGGAAAATCCCCTCGTCTATGTTACGATATTGCTTATAAGAAAAATAACTAATTACTCTGTCACTTATTAATGTGTAGATGTGTAGATGTAGATTAAGATGTTGTTAAACGTGTTAGATCACTCGGGGCAAAGCGCTCCCCTCGGCTCACTTTGCCCCTTTGAGGGTAGCATTCGTTATGCGGAACATAGAAAAATATTATATAAGTTTCAAATTACAAAGTTCATCATTTAATGAATACGTGATATATTTTGTCTAATAGGTGCACTAGCGTTTAATGTTGCGTTTTGTGTTTTGTATGAAATATTTAAATTCGCACATGAATTATGCTTTCCTTAAAGAAAAATGCCGTTTTTTCAACAATTTGCAATGCTACTTCTCCAACTCATGCTAACGATGCCAAAGTGCATCACAACGTTTCTTTAAGTTTGCTTTCATTGGTTGATATTGAAAAACAACGCCATCTGTTGATCTGTCACTAAGGAGAAATAACGCTTTGTCGCTTTGCCCGGACGGCTCGCTTTGCTCTGGTCTCCCCTCCACATCTTTCAGTTTTGTAGGCCTTTTCATTTTGGTGCGGGGAAAAAGATGACAGTAGGAGTCACGTGGTCTGCAATCCATAATCCCACTCGAGTAGGGGGCTGTACAGAGGATGTAACCAGCTAAGGCTATTGCCCAAAGATATTGCCCAAGCGGCGTAGCATTCAAACTCAGTCACTCTTACCGAAGAAGATGATTTCATTATTTGATTAAATGAGGAGATACATGTACCACAATAGGTGATCTGGTATCACTTGGTGATTTGTTTTCATGAGAATATGACATTCGGGGAATCAAAAACGGATCTTATCTTGTCTGATCAGGGTATGATTCAAAGCAAGGTTCATCTCTATAGACATATTCACCAATGCCACTCTTGTATCATGACTCCTGTGTCCATTCATCGAACAACATCTTGATGAGATAGTCACGGAAATACAACACTGACTGTACTTACAAATCTGCAGGCATTCCATCTTTGCTATTTGATTTGCATGTCCCTGTATACATAAGCATCAGCTGCTTCTGCGCTTCATGGTTACACGCACAAACGGAAGTACATGGTGTATTATTTGTTACCGTAAAAAAAAAGAGAGATGTAAACATTAAACAGTATTTCCGTTAGATGAACAACATAACTTCAAATGAAATGTCTCGTGTTGATATAGTTAAAACGACAGATAAATTTTTGAAGCGTTCCTATAATCCATCCAGTTTGTTGCATTATTGAAAACAGTGAAATATTCAACGAAACAAAGTCTCCGGATCAAACTTTGATTAAACTATTATTTTTCAAATACAATCATAATACTACTTCAATCCGCTTAAATGAATCGCAACAGTCACTTTCAGTCTGATGCAATCACATCTATTCAGTTTCAGTCTGATGCCATCATATTCAGTCAGTTCCCGTCTGATGCCATCACATTGAATCAGTTTCAGTATTGTGTTTCCAGATCCAGCCAGTTTCAGTCTAATGCCATCATATTCAGTCAATTTCACTATGTTTCAGGCTAATGCTATTTCATCCAGTCCGTTTCAGTCTGATATGTATATGCTTTTATTCCTCCATAGGAGAGTTCAAGGGAAATAGAGAAATGAGTAAGAATGATTAAGATATTTAGTCAGTTCACAGTTTTCATTTTGACCACTGCTGATTAAATGAATGTGTCACACAGTGTGTACAGTCCTCGGACAATGTGGCAGGCATATAGTTCATGGTGATCGTCTTCTAGGGGAACCGGAGGTCTGCATGACAGTAGTCAGCAAACAATGTCGTGGTCATGCTTCTCAAGCAGAGTCACAGTCAGTTCTATTGGGCCGCAACTGAGGATGTTACACCAGAGCTTGTCTCTCTGCACGGTTACCCGCGGGCATACACATACTTTGTGGATAAGATCGTCCTGATAGTGCAGTCCACTCAGAGTGCATAGTCCTTTCACTGTATATGGACGCCAGGTAACTGCAAGTTGCACAATGAAACTGCATTGCCTCTTCCCATGCACGGTGCGGACATGGTTCAGGATGAATCGAGTAGAAGGTCCTCAGGTCTGGATCTGTACAGGAAAAAACGAGTCATGAAAATTTGGCGTGCAGGACAGTTATTCTTTGCGTTGCATAATGTTCCGAGAAAGAGAAGCTTCCTCTTATCTATTGAGGTTTCGATGGGTAAAAATCCAAGGAGAGCATTGCAGATATCAGATCTGGTAGTTTTTGGCAAGCCTTGACAGAACTTCAAACTTGCTCTTTGGGCACGTTCAAGGGAGATAACCTGACTCCGGGTTAGACCTGCCCATAATTCACATCCAAACAAACCTTTCAATAGCAATCGTTTGAAACAGTTTTGCAGTTGTGATTACGCACCAAGCTACTTTTCATGCGGCAAACGAAAATTTAATATTATTCATACTAAATTAAGATATTCTGTCAGTTCCCTAAATTACGATTTGTATAAGGTTGGGATTAAAACAAATACTAAATGTGATTGTGGTTTTCATGTTGAGAACGCTTATCATTATATTATGTTTCAATGTACATTGTATAACAGACAGAGAGAAAAGTTAATGTCATCATTACAGCATATTGCAATGCCGGCTGGTATTTCAATTGATCTTAAACTTCTGCTTGAAGGAAGTGCAGACCTTCCACTATCTCAAAATAAAAATATATTTGTGTTAGTACAATCTTTTATAAGCGAAACTAAGTGATTTAATTAGCATATTAATGTATACTCCTTTTTCTATCTCTTCATACCTTTGTTCTTGTCCATCTGTCATTTTGCTGTATATATAATTGTAAATTGATTATGTACATTCTAAGGAGAGGGTATTTTAAGTTGGATAACTTGTTCCCAATCCTTTTCCAAGTGAATAAAATATGTTTAAACCAAACCAACAGTTTTGCACTTGTCAATGGATTGAGGCCCTTGGCATGAAGACCCGATGTTACCAAGGTTATTGTTGATGATATTATTTTTGAGCAGGCCAATACAGTTCTATTCCATGCATTGAAATTTGCAGCAAGTTCTATGCCTACATATTTCAAGTTGGAGACCTGTGGTATTGTCTTGCCATAGAGTGATACATTATACTTTAGGTTCTTTTTCTTGGAGAAGATCATCATGTTGCTTTTGGATGGTGGAAATGTAAAGCGCCACAGAGCACTATACCTCTCACACTCGTTTACCATGCCCTGCAAGTGGGATGTCACTGGACTCACAAGAGCTGCTATATCATCAGCCTGTGTTGGTGCTGCTACCCTGATATCTAGAACGACTGCACTTCTTTCAGACGAGATACATTCTCAATAAGTTCATTGATATGGACAAGATATAACTTGGCTGATAACACGCTTCCCTGTCTCACCCCTCTCTGAAGCAAAAACCAATAGGACAGTTCGTTGTTTACCATTACACAACTTCGCATGTAACTGTAAATATTGCCAATGAGATTCCAAATGGGTTTTGGTGCATCAAGTTGATGGAGCTTCCAGAGTAACCCTGAGTGCCAAGCAGTGTCAAACAGTTCCAAACAGTGTCAAACAGTGCCAAACAGTGTCAAACGCTTTCATGCTGTCAATCATTCCTTTCAATGTAATATCTCGCCGTCTCCTGGATGACAAAAGAAGTATGACAAGAAAACAATCCTTTCTGTAAGCCAAACTGATGTCAAATAGGAAAGTGACTACAATTGTTAAACAACGGTATTCTCTTGTCAATGACTGATTCAAACAGCTTGAATATTACAGGGAGTAATGTTACTCCTCTGTACGAGTCGACTGAAGTTCTAGGTTTATTGCCTCCTTTATAGATGGGAATGATCACGCCTTCCTTCCATGAATTCGGGATGTATCCAGAACGAATGATGGCATTGAATAGCAAGGCAAGACAACTGCAGAGGTACGTTCCGCCATGTTTGAAGTGCTCATACGTTATTCCATCTATCCCTGGTGCCTTATTGTTCTTAAGTGATCTGCATAGAGCTGCAATTTCGCCTTCTGATGTAAGAAGATGGTCATTTGGGGTATTTGAAACAAGAGCTTTTAAGCTAGCAACCTGGGTTTCTATCGACTGTTTAAAATCGTTGTCAAAGTGAGGTTCTTCCACGTCTTGAGAAACCTTGTTCAGGTGGTCAGCGACAGCATTGTACACGTCCTTTGCATCTCCTACATATTCCCCATCAACAAGAAGCGATGTCAGAGTCTTTTTCTTATTTGTTTTCCTATTTCACAAATAAGATCCAGTTCTTTGAAGAAGTGATTTTCATACTTGCCAGCTGACTCTCTCATAGCAACTCTGAAAAAGTCTTTTGCATTTTTGTATCTCTTAAAACTCACATGTTCCATTCCTCCTCAAACGCAGTTCCACCTGAACGAGTAACTTTACTAGATAGTATTAACTTGACAAGTATTTTCTATGGCAAAGTAGTTATGCTTGACAGAGTCAAGAAAGCTCAGGTTGTAATCACCAAGTTGATGGTCTGTAAGTGCACAGAAATCAATCTGGTTCTCCAGAAGACATTTGTTTAAATATGGAACGCTTGGCATCACTCCTCGGCAATTCCAGGACATCAGATTCAGACGGTTTAGTGTTTGTGGCATTGTTAGTCAGTGTGGTTTGCTTGATTATCACCCTGTTTATCCAATGAATTTCGTTGTCTGATATTTTCCCAGAAGAGTCTTCGGCTTAACCAGGGTTTGACTACAATATCAGGAGGCCAGAAATTGCCGTTTTCAACTTGTTTCTTAGTTTTGAACAAAACATTTAATTGAGCTGATTGGAAATACTTGTCGGGTCTGTTGAAAATGCGAAGGAAGGTTACAGTCACAACTCTCTCCTCCATGTAGTTTCTGATAGCCTGTTCCGAGCATTCCTTGTTTATACGACCAACATAGTATCTTGCCGTCTTATATCTGGGGGCGGCCGCTGTAAAGTTTGCAGACAAGTCAATTTCAGTTTGATGCCATCACATCAAGCCAGTTCCAGCCCGATCACATTTAGTAAATTTAAGTCTGATGTCTTCAAATACTGTCAGTTTAAGTCTCATGTTTTCAGTTAAGTCAGTTTCAGTCTGATGTCTCCACGAACAGTCAGTTTCAGTCTGATGTCTTCACGTACAGTCAGTTTCAGTCTGATGGCTTCACGTACAGTCAGTTTCAGTCTGATGTCCTCACATACAGTCAGTTTCAGCTTCACAAACAGTCAGGTCAGTTTCAGTCTGATGTCTTCACATACAGTCAGTTTCAGTCTGATGCCTTCACATATAGTCAGTTTCAGTCTGATGGCTTCACAAACAGTCAGGTCAGTTTCAGTCTGATGTCTTCGCATACAGTCAAAAGAATTATCCGGTTATAAGAAAAATTGAATACAAGACTGAACAACGGTGTTCCAAATGGACGGATTGTTGTTTTGTTAGAAATGTCCTGCTTTCAGCATGTCTTGGTGAGAAATCACACCTTATATTAAACCTTTAAAAATCGTGGCAGTAGCACAGTTAGAAAACATTTTGCTGAAAAAAATATAACACTGTTATCGATAAGTTGATAAACCGTCCCGATAATAATTTCATTTGATAAATGTCAATGACAATGTTTTATCCTAACATCATAACATTTCATACTCATTTTCAAGTTCATGTATATCCATTATACATGTAAACATTTTGTTTGAAAGAATGGACAAATAGAGATATTTTAACAGTTATAGAAATTTATATTGAAATGATCTTGTAGAAATCTTAGTCTATTTCATGTTGAATAAAAAAAAATCAGCAATGAGCTGAAAATCTGACGATCTACCGCGGCACACGTGAAACTTATTTAAAACAGATATAAAGACAGATTTGAGTTAATGGGAAATGTTCTTTCAGTTAACACCCTGATAATACGTCTAATTTCGCCATGTTTATCTGTATCTAACCATAGAAAATTCTCTCTTATACTTGTGAAATTATGAAATTATTCTTTTATGACTACATAAGAAATAAGATGTTATGAAACAATCATAACTGGTCCCTGAATATCATCGATGGTGACCCGGGCAGGTAATCTCCAAAGGTCAGTATGATTTGTGTGAGATTATAGATTTCTTATGTAAAAAACAGCCGTTAATATTTGCCTAGTGAATATGACCATGAAATCAGTTTACATTGTGTGTACTTTTCAACTCTCTGATTGTTTAATACTTTCAGAGTAAGCAAAAGAGTGTTCTGCCTTCCATGCCTGCATGCGCAATGATTTGAGAGCTTTTAACAGTGTACCACACGCCAAGTGTGTTTATCTCGATCTAGTGTGCTGACTTCATTAATTCAATATAACACAGCCGGGAGATAATGGCCTTTCAAACGGAGCCACTTGAAAGTTTCAAACACAACTATCTGCTTCAAACGATCGCATAATTATATCACTGACAATAGTGAACGTTAACATAATAAAAGCTACTGGTCCGGTATCCTGGGGCGGGAAGAAAGTGGAATTTACTAGCAGCGGCGAATTATGATTTGTGTGTGAATGCGTCACGCACATATGACCGTTTTGGTGTTCCATAGTTCCGTCTTAGCACGAGCGGCTGTTCTTCCAAGTTTGGCAATCTTTCATCATGGTGGTCATATCTGCGTCGTCGTGCTCGAAATGAGGTTTAGTTGAAGCTCATCAAGATTCATCAATGGCATTTATTCCAACTTTATGTGAAGTGTCTTACGATTCGGATCTGTTTGAAAAAGACCGATATTTGACACCATATCGGATCCCTCAGTTGAGAAATTTGGGGAAGTGTTACGGATGTGGAACCACTTGCAGAAAAAATGGCATCGGTTTTGATAGGTTTTCTTCACACAGACACGGCAATGAGCCCTCTTATTACGAGTATTTGAAAAACTACTATCTTGAACAAACACGTTCTCCGAATGATTATGTAAGTAAATTCAATTTTCATTTTAAATTTGTAATAGTTTTGCTACCTTTGACAAATCGACTGTCAGTGTTTCTGTTGAGTGTGAACAATGTTGAAGTTGAAACGGACTGGTAATGCAAAGGCAGTGAAAGAGGTCCTCGAAGTAAGATCAGAGTAGATCTATTCTATTAGGCAGAAAAGTAAGTCATAAATAAAGATAAATTTTCATGTGTAATAATATGAGGTTTCTATAGTAACTGAATAAAAGCTTGTTACCTACAGTACTGTATGTAGAACTCCAAGTTACAAATAGGCCTAGTCAGTGTTTTTTATGTGAGTTATTAAAATATTTTCTGTTGCCCTCATTGATTAATGATAACTGAAAAGTGAAAGGTGTATTTCAAAATTTGTAGCAGAAATTATGATTCCCTTTGGTGGCTGGTACAAAGCCGTATTTAAAGTAGTTGGTACAATCACCTTGCAATGATTAATTCATGCTTGAATCTTTAACTTTTAACCAGTTTCTTTGTTTTGAAACAAATATTATGACATTGTCGTAATAGATCTATATTGCTAGAATTCTTTAATCTGTAGCGTATATGGTGCTTTTTTCCAAAGTGGCTAATATTATAGCAACAAAGCAATCATTTGAAACTGCACATCAAGATAAAGTTGATAATAGGTTCTTATAGTTTTACCCAGGTACCTATGGGAATAGCTGAAACTTTCATCACAATGTCACTATAAAGAAAATAAATATAAGGAAGTTTATCATTAAATACTCATTCATAGATATTAATAAAACATAATAATAGCAGTCAAGAATAGAAATATTTGTTTTCACAAAAAACGTTGTTTTGGCTAGTACACAATTTTTATCTGCTTTTAATTCTAACAATTTAATGTCAAAGGAATAACAGGTTTGCAGGTAGGATAGTAGTATCACTAGTGCTAGAAAAATTATGTTGTTTAAACATTTGATTTTGATGAAATGGATTGGCAAACAAGCAAATAATGCTTATGTTATTGCCGTTTTATGTTTGAAAATGAAATATGTTTAAACCACATTCATTTACTTACATCTCAATGATACAATTTTAATAGCCTAAAGTGATTAACAAATGAAATTGGATACTGTAAATACCAAAGCATATACAATCAGGGGTCGAAATTAGTCCTATTGGGGTACTAGCCATTTGGACTAGTGTATTCCTGTGAGCACTAGCCCTAAGATATTCTGACTAGCCAAATACACCGATATAATTGTATTTCCTTTGAATTCAACTAGTCCTTCGGACTACCAATGATTGTATTTTACTAGCCCAGCATCAATTTCACTAGCCATGAGCTACCGGGCTAGTGCTAATTTCGAACCCTGACAATAATACTCTTATAAATAAGTGATTGCCTTAGGTGACATCCTTCGACAATTATAGAACAAGGCAACATCCTTAAACGATGAAACAGTTTCTGTAGTGATTTAACTTATATACTTGAAAATATTGATAAACTTTTACATAGGAAAATTTGAAAATTATGGAGAATTTATTTATAAATTAACACTGTAATAATAGGTTGGCCCCGTAACTAACAGTGGATTGAAACTTTTTGAAAACAATATAGGCGGTAATATTTATTATATATCAGAAACAAATCAATTCATAGACAAGTGGGTGAGTGTGCACTTGGTGAGTGTATTCATATCAGGATAAAGGCTTTTTACAAAAGCCTTATCCACTGTGCCTGAGGGCTATCTTACAGACTAATAGCAGAGAGGGGAAAACAAGCCAATACAAAAACAAGCTTAATGTCTCAAATCACTCAAGATCTAGTTAAATAGAAACCAAACTAGAGGCTATTTGTTTTCTCCTGCTGTTGCTTAAATAAGTAAGGAATCATGATATTAGACCTGTTTTTTTTTAAGACAATCACTGTTTATATTTCTCATTTTCAGACAGATTGTGAAAATGTACAATTGATTTATCATAAATTAGCTGGTTTTCTTCAGCAGGATTAAGCTTGCGCATAATATCTTTACTTCTTTTGAAATTGATATTTATAAATGACATCATTTTCTTTGAACACCTGTAGCAATGAATTACTAAAAAAAAACAAAAAGCAACAATTCATGGAATTGAATCAATGACCATTTTGAAGTCAAGCAAACTTTGTAGTGAGTTGAATAAGTAATAAATGAATCATGTATCTTTTGACACAAGTGATTATGATTAAACTTTGTGAAAATATCAGGCATTTTGTAATTTGAATTGATTCTAAGAATGAAAAATTTAGAAAAATCTCTTGTCCACTATCCACTCCCATCTCAGACAAAATTGAAGTGGTGGCTCTTGTCCTTATTGCCCCTCAGGCCTGGTAATTTACATGAACAGTATGTACAACTGATCACAAGCAGAATATTTCTAAGTAAGCTGTCATTCCATTCCAGGGCGGCAGTATCCCAAGCCCTTCTCTCCCTTCCCGCAGTCACACTACTGTCGGCTGGTATGTGCCTATTGACAACACTGGCACTGCTGGTAACCGTGACAACCACCCAGCTGGAGGGAGTGTATCATTCCCACAGGTGCTCAAGACCCCCACCCCCTGTGTGGAGGAGAGGGGGGAGGGGGAGGTGAGGGATGGAGACAGCAGTCGACTGGTGTGGGTGGATGCCCTCAGTGCCTGGGTACCACATAAGGTAAGTTCAACTTGATTTATGTGGTTATAGGTTTTGTGGGGGAGTGAATAAATTATTGCTTTAAATTCAAAACAATTCAATGTAAGGGTAAAATTATTCATGTGTATCAATTATCAAGTTAAATTAAAATTTTAGTTGTTCATAAAAATCATTTGATATAATATGTTGCTTATTGCTTTGGGGTCCAGAGACCCCAAAGTTATGTAACATTTGATATTGAAAACTAATGGCAGAAGGTTCTCTCTATAATACTCTTGGAAACTTCAAAGAGAAGTTTCAGCCAATGATATTTGTCTTAAGCATATTCTGGTATTTCGACGACCAATGGACAGAGCTGTTGCAAATTTATACCCACGTGACCATGTGGGTGGTACGAAATAATTGGCAAGCTTTAATTCGGAAACTGATTATTATAATAATGTTATGATGTAAAATATATCGTAAATTTTCAAAAATATATGGATGAGCGTTTACACCCTTAAAAAATATCAATTTTGCATGTGCATGTGAGCTGTTTTGTAGTTATTCGGTGTATTTTTTTGCATTCCACATTCGGAAACGACATTCCATTTTTGTATCAACTAGGAATTCGGTTCCTTCAATTTTACGCTAACGCTAAATGTCCCGCCTTGTCAATGACTGATCGTTCACTCAATGCAATTTCAAAACATAACGTTATGGGTGATTTGTTTACGATTAAAGGTGTCTTTCGAAGAAAGTATCGACACTTTCGACAGGGTCTAAAATATGATAAATTATCACCCAAAACTGTGTTTCACAGGAGATATCGCTTTGAAAGTTGTAATTTTTCAGAAGAAAGAAACATTGTACTTGAATCACTCCCACCATGTGAGGTGTTAGATATTCTAAAGATGATGTGTTAACGTCTTTTGCTAAGATAAATTCACATAAAGCCTGTGGACCTGATAATTTGCTAGGTGTAGTTCTAAAAGAGTGCAGAGTGCAAGTTGCAACTGGCTGATATTTTCCAAACGTTTTGTCAACTATCATTAAGTTTCCATCATGTTCCCACTCTTTGGAAAACATCAAAATTATCCCATTGCCAAAAAAGAAAAACAAGCCTCGGATATTTGTTACTTTTATCAACTTGTGTTGATATATTTGATATCAGAAGACACAGGGGTGAGATTCTCTATATATTCTTTAATGTCATCCTATAATATAATGAAAATAATGATCTTGTAGCTGAGATCTTTTCTAAAAATTTTAGCAACTTTCGGCTGTAATACGATTGCGGGTATTGGAAAACAATGTAGGCCTATCCCGAAAAGTTTACTAGCGCAACAATTTCTCTATTAATTAATCACTGACTCTTGTATTAACCTCACCGTCAGCTATCTTTTAAACTTAAAGCAACATAGATTTGAATTGCCATATTAATGTTTAGAAATTTTATATCATAACAATTTATATCATAATTGAGATAGGAGACGTATCTATCATTGAGTGGAATTTAAGCGGAACGAACGAGATGTTGTACTATGTACATAGTGTACTGATAACTATCACAACAAAGAGCAAAAAATATGCGTCTCCGATTTGAACAATTTATTCAAGTAAAAGACCCCGTCCCCGTCCCCGTCCCCGTCCCCGTCCTCCCTAACCTAAATCTCCTGGTTCTATATAGTGATACATAACCGGGTGCCCCAAAGCTTGCCTTTTTAAAGGCTTTTCTTGTATTTATTGATATTCTAATTTTGTTAATGATTTCCCAAATGCTTGCCATATAAAAACTCTCACACTGCAATCTGGCCAGTGATCCGAGCTTCATCAGGTCTCATAACCTCTACAGTAATATCATACTCTTTTGTACCAGGTGATAGGGGAGTTTTTTATTACACAATTAAGCAGCTACTACCTTCAGTATTTATTATGTTTGCCACAAGGAGCAATATTGACTGAGAAAATAGGGCTGATATATTATCATATTACCATATTATTATTACGCAAAGGTAAAGTTATAACAATTGACATTGTCTGAATAAATCACTGTTTGTCTAGACCCATGAAACTTGCAAGAGGATATCAACCAGAGGATTTCATAGTTCTTTTATCATTGTTCTTGTTGGAATTTGATTGTTTGATAAATTGCACAAATATACTATAAGAATTTGACTATTTAAAATTTATATATTTAAATGATGTCTAAAAATTTAGTTATTTTTAGGATGATATGCAATATACCGGTAGTCATACTCAAATTAACAAGTTCTCAAAACAGGTTTTATTCATTATCCCCCTCCCACTTGGTGAACTCCGTCCGTGTGGCCGTCTGTCCATCTGTACGTGCACATGAGTTAAAGAGGACAACTTTTCTCAGAAACTGTCTGAGAAGGATGACAAAATTTGCTGTGTCTTAAGGGTATCAATATCTCGATAGGGATCGAAAACCATAAGCGTTTAATTATGTTTCACTGAGTTATGGCTCTTGTTCCATGAGTTGAAGTCTGATTTAGGAAAATGTTGAGAGCTTTAATGAAAACCAATTTGGCTTGGGTTATTGAAGGTTATGTCTTCTTCTTGTCAGTCTCTGACTATATTATGGAACGTTTGGTACTATAGAATTATGTTCTGCTGTTGACAGAACTTCTGCACCTTCTAATCATTTATATAGTTTAATAGAACTCTCTTTGAAGTTCATCTAGCCTGAAATGACCTCATCTGTTTATGTTTTGTACATAGTCAGTTTATGAGATTAGACTCTGTCCTACCAATTGAAGAAAACAATTCATACCATTCTTTTTAATCATTTATTGGGATCAATGTCTCTCCTCTTCTAATGCTTGATTTCAGTTGTCGGTGATGCATTCTTGAGCTAAACTAACATTTTACATCATCTGGCCTGTAAGGCCCGTTATATTTCCTGTTTTCATCTTTTTCTCCAGAAGCATAAGGCCTAGAAAGCTGAAACTTTGTGTAGAGACTTATTGACTAGTGAGAATTAAAAATTGTAGCTTTGGTGACCCTATGACCCATAATATTGGCCACACCCTTAAAACTTATTTTCATCTTCTTCTCCAGAAGCATAAGGCCTAGAAAGCTAAAACTTTGTGTACAGACTCCTTGATAAGTGAGGATTTAAAATTGTAGCTTTGGTGGCCCTGTGGCCCCTAATAAGGGCCAAAGGGGCCACATCCTAAAAACATATTTTCATCTTCTTCTCCAGAAGCATAAGGCCTAGAAAGCTGAAACTTTGTGTACAGACTCCTTAAAAATTGAGGACTATACTTTATAGCTTGGGTTGCCCTGTGGCACCTAATACGGGCTGTAGATGTCATGCCCTAAAACCTTTTTAGGCAAAAGGCCTAGAAAGCTGAAATACTACTGAGATTCCTACTAATGACGATTGTGATTTACATTTTTTGCGATCCTATGGCTCCAAAATAGGGCTTGGTGAACTTTTGGATCCTATACCCTAAATTGTAAATTAAATATTTGAGCAATTGCCATTTCTGAATTGATTACTGGTATCTAAAATCACGTCGCCTATATAAACTTAATTTTTAGCATTGGTGACCCTGTGGCCCCTAACAAAGGGAGAACCACATTAGCCACACTCTACAGCATAATTGAATATGAAGCCTGATGAGCTACAGAGCCACTGGCTCTATTTTTGCATGTTTGAATATACACCTTCTTATCTTCTTCACTAGAACCAAAAGCACTGTAAAGCTGTAATCTTGTACTGACTTTCAGATAATTGAGGATGAAAAAATTAGATGACTTCTAAACTAAATGGCATTGAGTCAACATGTGCATTATGAAACTTCTGTAGACATAGCAATCAGTCTTAAAGATGCTTTATCAGCCAAAACTGTGTTTCACAGGAGATATCGCTTTGACAGTAAAATTTGAACAATGCCCTGTCTACTCAGAAAATACATGACATCACAAACGTTTTACATCAACAGTAATGACGTCACATTGCTATGACGTCATAAACACAATCACGTCAGAATGCTATGACGTCATTACCACGATGACGTCACAATGCTATGAGATCACTGGTTTAGCAGTTTTAGGGCTATGCAGTGTTCAAAAATGTAAATTTTTCATGCTTATGTGATGAAAAATGATTTTGGATGATAAATAGAAACTCACCCTCGTGTCTTCTGATATCAAATATATCAACACTCGTTCATAAAAGTAAAATATCCTCGGCAAGCCTCGGATATTTGTTACTTTTATCAACTTGTGTTGATATATTTGATATCAGAAGACACTTGGGTGAGATTCTCTATGTATCATACTTGCAATATTTTAAGAAAAATTTAGCGACCAACCTTGAGAAAATCGGACCAAAATTCATTAAAAAGAAGATAATTTACAAAAAAATACCGAAACGGCAGTCGACATAAGGGCGAATCAAGTGTGGCCATTTCAAAACTTCCGGTTTCTAAATGTACGCTTGAAAACCGTCTTTGTCACGCACAACTAGATTTCATTTTCTTTTTCCCCAAAATTAGGTATTCGTTGCTGTCAAAGTTGATACCCATCGAACGCAATTACGGTAGTTTAGACACGGTGTAAATCCTACAGGTATAATGATTACGTCACCGAAAGCGGGTTCGTTAAATGCTATGCCCTTTCTACATATTTCTACAAGGGGTACTGTGCTTTGAGCGTCGAAATGAGTATGTTATTGTTGATTAAACAATCTAAATATGATATCAAAATTTCGACGAAAGATTATTCTACAAAGTGATGTATTTCTTTTCTCAATAGCTAAATTTCATCCTGAACCGCTTGCAAGTACTTATGATACAGCATCTTTAAATATAAAATGATATGCAAGACTGATGATGAGTAATGAGCTTAAGCTACAATTTTGCTGTGAAATTTTTTTTTTTTTAGAATTTTTCAGAAAACCTTGTCAAATAATCTTTAAACAAAAATGGATTTGTCAATGATTTTGTTTGAGAGAGATAACACATTTTTGACCAGAAAAAATAACATTTCCTCATTGTTGAAATATATTTCATTTAGAGAATAACAATGAATTTAAGATAAGAAGGGACAGTTCAGTGTGGCCCACATGAGAAATGACTCCAATTCTTGTGTGTTAGAGGCAGAGACAGAGATCTAGTGTGAAGTTTACAATCTCATCAATGTGTGTTAGACACCTAGCAGCGACCAAGTGTCTGTCCTTCCCTCATGACTAACTGATGACACAGTGTATTGGATAAACATTACCCACGTCTCATCTAATACCCTGTAATGAAGTACATTGTGTACTTGTGACAAGATGGCAGCTAGTGACTTGTGTATCCGGGCTGCTACTTGCTGTTTACCCTACTGTTGTGAAGTGGGATGATTAACAGCGTTATAAATTCAACCTGGGTATTAGCTCAAAATAGAATATGAGATGTACCTTAGCAAGTGTTTCAGATCTTTCATTGACTGTTAATTGTCTAGATGGATTTACAGCCTACTCAAAGGTATCCTTGAATCTAGTAACGACAACATGTCTTGTTAAATACTATGTACACAGTCTGCACTTCTTCAAGACTGCAAGACTCCAGGATTCACCACTCTACCACTCCTAGCTCAATGGTACTAGCAATAACTCAGCTCTAGCCAATCTTAATCATCAACACTATCCTCCCCTTGATCCACAAATGTAATCATTGAATATAAGTTTGTATGGTTGCATGTTCTGTAGCTCTCAAACACTATCTCTGCGGTAACTGAACTGATCTACATGGGGTCCTAGCTACGGTTGCTTCACTCCCTCTCTGAGACTGGTTGCCAGGTGAGCTTCAGGAGACTCTGCAGGGGGCTGGAAGATTCACTCTGACTGTTCCTTCCCCCTAGCTCTCCCCTCCTCTCCCCTCCTCTTGCCTACCTCCCCTCCCTCCCCCTCTCTCCTCTTGCCTACCTCCCCTCCCTCCCCCTCTCTCCTCTTGCCTACCTCCCCTCTCTCCCCCTCTCTCCTCTTGCCTACCTCCCCTCCCCTCTGCAAGAGGTTGTTGATGACACTTTGGTGGCACTTGATGGTTGACGTGTGGGTAGTTGAGATCTAGACAAGGAGTTCTCTGAGTGGAGTGAGTTTCCTCAGTGCCAGGAGAGCCTTGACGACGGAGATCCTCTCTGCTAATACCACGGCCAATAGACTGTCAGTAAGGCATGTAGAAGTCTTGGTGTGTTGTATTTATGGACAGTTACACTGCTGAAAGAGTTTCACACAACATAACACATACTGACATATGTGTTTTTCAAGCTGCTCCTGCGAAAAGGACATGTCTATTTTTGTAGAAATAACTTCATGTATATTCTCAATGGGCGTCTCAATTATCTAAAAACAGCAGCATAGAATCTTGATGATGTATGGCTGCTCTAGGAACTGTTTTGACTGTCTGCCGCCTTATCTCATTCTGTGTTCAGATATATGTACAGTACTTCTGTACTGAAGAGCAATAGATGACTAACAACCCTCAAGTACACTTGGTTTATGACTTTGAAGAGATATGTGACATTCGTTTAAGGATTTGATGTTATTTTGGATTTACCATGTTGTTTGAGACAAACTGTGAATGAGTCGTAAAACAGGAAGGATAACAGAAGGATATCAAGTGTGATCAGAGTGGGGGCTAGAGTAAGCACAGAGTGCACAAGTGTGTACATATGGACGTAAACACGCTATCAGCTACACACTGGAGCATAGGGGCATGCAGGCTGGTGACAGACTCAAGGATGATTCATTATGAGGACCGCTACATGTTACTTGCATTAGAGAAGACACCTTTGTTTGACCAGAAATACTTTATCTCTATGTCATAAATGTTTTTTTCAAATTTTTGATAAACAAACTTAGGGTTTAGTTTGTTGAGAGTTGTTTCAAAGATGGCAACTTCAGTGCAGAGAGTTCTCGATGATATCCACTTGTTTTCTGCGTCTGAGAAAATGAGACGCAGACCTGTGCATGGCAAGTTATTCTCTCACCCATCAGAAAAGAAGCGATCAGCGCTGCAAGATATGGCTATTACTGGGAAGCAGATGACACTACCACAGATATTCCCCTCGAGTGGAGCTGTTCCAAACAAAGAGCTTAGTACAGAGGAGGGGAACCTGGAGAAGTGTCTCACAGACCTGGATGTAGGTGCATAGTGCTGGCTGGCTGTCTGTCTGTCTGGCGGTCTGGCTGTCTGTTTCTTGGCCTGGCTTCCATGCTGTGTGTAACATGCTCCTGGATTCCTTTGCTTTCTTTGTATTGTGCTACGATTGTTCTCTTATCTTTTTGCTCATTTTGCTTTCTTCTGCCTTATTGGTTTTGCTGTGCTGTGAATGTGTCAATATTAATTTTTTTTAAAAGTTGCAAGACTGCTTGATGTGGGATTCCATTTTTAAAATCCTTACTATTAAAATCTGTTTTATTCATGAACCCTATCTGTTGAACAAAACCATTAAAATTACTTTTAAGGTGGTTGTTTACATATTTTGTCGAAAACATACAGACAAATGGTGGCCGCCATGACATGCCGTTGATCAAAGCAAGATAACTCTGTCCTGTTCTAGCACAGAGAGATTTTATTTTCACGTACACTTCATTCATGACTATAATGCTAATTGCTTATTACTGACATTTACCACACACTATGATTAAACGTAGGATAGAATTCAAAATGTGAATATTTAACGTTGTAATATCATGATCTTTGAGGCTGTGACGTAGATGGATATTTGCCATTCCGTCTCTTTAGAAGCACAATAAAAAGTTGTTAAAAAAAGCAATAAATCGTGTGAAAAGCAACTTGGCTATAAATAGGGGCCACACCCTTAAAACCTATTTACATCTTTTTCTCTAGAAGCATAAGGCCTAGAAAGCTGAAACCTTATGGACATACTACTTGACAAGTGAGGAATATAATTCATAACTTTGTTGACCCTTTGGCCCCTATTAAGGGCCACACCCTTAAAACCTATTTTAATCTTTTTCTCCAGAAGCTTAAGGTCTAGAAAGCAGAAGCCTTGTCTACAGACTCCTAAGTTAGATAAGGAGGATTCTAAATCATACATTTGGTGACCCTGTGGACCCTACTAAGGGGAGAACCACATTTGCCACACCCTAAAGAAAATTGACATGAAGCCTGATGAGCTACAGAGCCAATGGCTCTATTTTCAATATGATATTGAAGAATAATAGAGTAAGAAACTAGTGTTATCAAGCAAGCAAACTTAGATGTTGTCTTTAAAAAAGGACATTCAATGCAGAACATTCTCCACGCCACTGGTAAACCACCCAACACCTTCAAACAGGATCCATCTGGAGTTGTTTATCACATCAAGTGTGACTATGGCGAAGCATACATTGGAGAAACATCCCGGCCACTTCCCCTCAGAATCAAGGAACACAAAACATCAGTATCAAATAAGGACCCAAAATCGTCCATCTCTGATCATATCCACAACATCCTTTGGAATAACATTGAAGTACTGGAAGGGCCACTCAGATTACAAGATCAGGCAGACCTTGGAATCTATAAACATTTTGAAATATTAACCCTCTATGAATAGAGATCAAGGGTATTACATCCCATCAGCATACCACCACTTGATCAAGGCCAATCAACGCTAATCCCTCTCATCAGCCCATTCATTGTATATTTGGCTTCAAATTATTCTAAATCACTCTGTACATCAACCTAATTACTTGTAAAAACATGTTTTGTCTTATGTATATATTCTCAATCTTCTAATGTTCAGCAGCATTTGCTTGAAAACTGTGTTAGTAAATACACCGAAACATCGCCTCTCTTTGCAATAAAGTTGTAAATTCACATATTTGTATTTCTTCATGTTTTCATGAGATAGTTGAAGATATTTCCAATATCATTCGAGGTAGACCTACACTTTAACAAACAAGCTTACTGTCATGTTCACGCCGTGCATAAGGCTAAGAAGAACTATTGGGAGTCTGGTGACTTTTTGGAAGTTTTGTTTTGACCAAGTACCCAAATATATTTGTATTGGGTTTATTCATAGCAAGATATGTTCAAGTTACTTTTGTAGTGTCGAATATTTGTATACCAGTAATTTGATTGCCCTCAAGTTTGCTTTGAAAAAAAATATGAAGATCTTTCTTTTCAGTCTGGAGTGACAGTTTTGCATTTTGCATTTTATTTGTTGTTGAATTCATGAGATTTTGAGGAGATTTTGGAGGACTTTTTAAATACAGTAGATCTGAAGTATGATTTAGTTAGGATTACTATATGAGGAAACAGTTGCAGTGTGAGAGTTCTTATCCTGATAAAAGATTCACAGCAAGTTCCATGTACCGTATGTGACCCTTTATTGCAGCAACTACAAGACAAGAACTATCTGAGCTTTGTGAACACACCCCCAGTCATCGAGAAATACTTCACATCCATCTCCCGAGAGGTGAACTATATTTATCATTGTGATACTCACAGTCTCAGTGGCTACTAATCACCATCATTGAATGAATACTATAGGTCACATCAAAACCTCTTTTGATCTGGATACTTTCAAAGACTGTTGGTTTCAATTAGGTAATTTTTTTAGTATCATATTATTGATATCATTACTAAGTAAGAATAAGGATACATGCCTAGCAGAAATATGTTATTAAGAGCAGCCAGTCGCTGTAATTATTATGTTACAATAATCATAACCATTTTGTTTGTTTGAGCACAACTCAAAAACTGTAAGACCTCGCTCAATGAAACTTGATACGTAGATTAGTCAGATGTTGTTGTGCCATTTAGGATTTTCAATTTTTTAGGATTTTTATTTTTGATTTTCCATTAAAACGTAACTTATGATTCCGTGTCCAGAGCAGAATCATAAACTGAAATACCCACCTCAATAAAACTTGGTATGGAGATTAGTCAGCATGTGAAGATGTGCCCTTTAGTTTTTCAACTTCTTAGGATTATATTTTTGGAGCTTTCCTTGGAAACCTAACTAGGAATTTTGTTTCCTGCGCAGAACTCATAAAATCGTAAGACCTTGATCAATGGAACTTGGCTTAGTAAACATGTGTAGATGTGTCCTTGAAGTTTTCAACTACTTAGGATATTTAGTTTTTGGCAGTGTCCATGAAAACATTACATAAAATTCTGTTTCAGGAGCAGAACAAAAAAATTTAGATTTACTTGATTGAAACCTTAAATTTGGATCAATAACTACTTGTTGATGTGCCTTTTGAGATTTTCAAATTCTTGGGATGTTATCTGTCATGAGATTTGAATGAATTTCTGATATATTCAGAACTATGGGATATGTTATCTTCAGATGACTTATAATGAAAGTTTTGTATAGATAACAGTCCTAAGATATATATTGAAAAATGAAATATTCATTATTAAAACTATATGTGGAATAAGATAGTACTGCATTCAGAGTCAATTTGGAACCAGCTTTTGAACTGGCTTTTAAGCAAAAATCAAAAACATTTTAATGGAATTTTTATACCTTCATCAATTATCATCATATGGATTCTTCAAAGAATACAATTTACCATATCGGTATAAGAGTGATTTCTATAATCTCCATGAAAGTAATTCTGAAGTTACTACAAGAGGCAGGCTGTATAAGCAATAATGATAAGTAGAAGTCTACTAGGCCTGGCAGGGAGAGAGTGGGGAGCGAACCTGTCTGGCGCCGTGCGGGAGGTTCCAGACTCACATGACTCGCTTCAGGGACTCCTCCCCCTCCCAGAGAACTGGACCTCGCAACCTCCGACGTGCTGCGGTACCTCCACCTCCTAGTTCTAGTTGCTTGCCTTAAGTTGCATTGTATTGTTGTTTTGTTTCAGTTCATAGTTCTTTATCATTGTTTTACTTCTAAGGCTGTTAAAAAATATTTGTTTTTGTTTTAGTCATAATCCTGTCTATAAAATTATTTTATTGTTGTTTGCAATGTAGGCAATTTGATCTAGATGCCCTGCAATGATTTCAAGTCATCAAGCAAAGTAAATTAGTTAATCAGAATATGTATCAAGGAAGAAATGGGTTCATTTGACATGACACATATTATATCAACTAAGTAATACTTATGTCCTGCATCCACCACTGTTTTATGATTGACTCTGTGTTCCCGGCTGGATGTGAGTTACTAGATGAAACTTGATATTTGGCTTTTTCAGTCATAGATGTTTTATTATGAACTATGTTTCTGTATGTTCTTATTTATTAGATTATGTTTTATTGCTTTATTTCCTTTTTCAATTTTAATTGTTAATTTTCTTGTTAAATGGTAGCTTGTCAAAGTACAAGTGTATAAAATTAATTTTACATTAGTGAATGGTAATGATGTAATACTAATTCTTAACTGATATCTGTTAGTTCCATTTTGTTGAGATTGGATATATTTTCATATAGACAAATGCATATTCAGGAAAATGAATGGAAATGGTAACTGTGTTAACTGATGAAAACGGTACAAAAGAACTATATTTAATGAAGAGAGCTGATAGTTTTGAGTATTTATGGTTAGCTAGTGTGATTAAGTAAACATATTGTGCCATATTTAAACTATAACCTTGTTCACGGAGTCAACAATTGTGTGCAGAATGAACTATGCATAATGGAGAGAGCTGATGGTGTTGAGTATATGAGGTTAGCTAGTGTGATACCCGACAGTAAAGATGAATGTAGACTTATTTCCCTTCCTACAAGGCCCTACAGAGGAAGCCGGGAGGCTGGAGTCCAGAGAGTGGGTCCGAGTCCAGGAAACACAACCGCAAGGCTTACTCAACTCCTCTCTCTAATGCAGAAAACAGACGTGAGTTGCTCCAGAACTTTTCCTCCTCTTGATTGGTTCTGGTGAATGTCAACCCAATATAAAGATTTTAACTTTTAACTAAGATAATTCTGGTGTTAGAATTATGTGCCATGATTGTGAGAAACAACTTAATTTGAATCCGTTGACAGAATTTCTGCTCTGACATTTTCATTACCATACACAACTTGTCATGAGAAGTGATCAATGATGTCCACCTACAGGGAAGCATCTTGCGGAGCTAAAGCATCAACACACCAGCCCTGAACCAGTCTCAGAGAGTCCCGCGCCTCCCCTTCTCCCTATACACCCTGCCTGGGCACACTCAGACTCCCCCAGTGGGGAGGGGGAGGAGGGGGAGGCTTTGGAGAGGGATCACAGGGACAGACTGGATCTAGCTCAAGTGAGAAGTGAGATTGAGAGCGAGAGGGAGAGTTCTAAGGAGAGAAGCCCCGAGGTAGAGGTGGAGGGAGCCACACACTCAGGCAGAGTGGACCAGGGTAGGTGCTCAGATAGTTGTTACGGTGAGGTCAGCTTCTAATGATGCAGTTACTACATTTGGTCTTTTTGATAATTGAGTTTACTTCAATTTTGATTTGACATTTGTTGCTCATTGTGATTTGTATGGTGCTTGCTTACAGTCAAGCAATCAATGTATTTTGTTACAGTGAAAAGATTTTCTATTGCTCATCCTAAATAACTTATAGATGTATAATTGATTGATTGATTACGTGGAAATAAGAAAAGGCGATGAACAACTTTGTTACAACTTACCTGACACAGAATAGAAAATTTGTTTCATGTGTTCACAATGACACTTTAGATGTTCAATATTATATAGTTTGTTTGACAAAGATCACTGTTAGTGAGAGTTTAGTTAGGACGAGTCTCTATGACCTGAGTAAGATGTATCTGTTCACCTCTACACGCACACCTGCAGACGAGGACCAGGAGGAGGTGCAGACCACAACAGACACGTACAGCTCCGACTACCAGCACCTGCCTCCCATCTACCTGCGTCTCAGTCCCCCCCTCCTCGACCCCTCCCCCATCATCTCCCCAGCACAGCCCGACACCCCCCACTGCACCCCTGCCCCTGAGTCTGTGGGGGGGTCCAGTGAGTCGGTAGACAGCATGCCCACCCTCCCATCTGTTTCAATTCAGTACATCCCAGCCCAGCCTCATTTCCACACCAAGTCCGTCCACTTCCCCCAGGTGGTGGCAACAGACATCGTTGAGCTGGAGCCCATGGGAACAAAGGTTCCATACAGGTTAGGGACGGTGCCCAATAAACCAATGGGCTGTGGGGACGAGGAAGAGGGGTTGGCGAAGAAGAGGGGGCAGGACCCACGTGGAAAATACAGAATAACTTTCCCTCAGTTAGAGGACAGGCGGAGCGGTATACAGCTGTTGTCAAGCTGTTGTCCTCTGTCAGAATGATTGTATGCTCATATGCCATGTACTCGCTTGATGCTGCATGATCACTATCAACATTACAACTAACAAATACCTAGTTACAATATGTTACTAATATTTATGGGCATCCTGAAGTTTGTGAAAAATTTATCATTTTGGTCACTCAAATATTTTTGTTATTATTTTAACACTCACACAGCACAGTTTAAGAATAAAACATTTCTTTATAATTATTGTGCTATTTACTTGTGTTGAATACATTTTTGTGTAAGAAATTCATCTGTTATTTGTAAACTTGTAAATCAAATGAATTTTAGTTTCTGCTGTTTCCAAATAATTTACTTGTTCTCATTGTAACATTGGAATGTTGTTTTCTTATTTCATACTTCTTGGTTCTGATTAGCAAGTCTGACAAGTACCTACGCTCTCTATTATTATTCTAAACCTTTGAACATAGATGTGATGAGATTACTGAGTAGGAATCTAGTACATGAACCTTAATATAATCTAGAACAGTTCTCATCATAGGAATATATTGTAGTTAAGAAATGAAAATTGTTCTTTGAATGATAAAGTTTCATTTCTTTGAAAGTACAATTTGAGGATGTCTATCTGATGTGTTAAATGTTCCAGATGAGGTGGTGTTGGGTGCGAGTGACCACATGGTTCCAGAGAAACTAGCCCCAGACCGCACAGATCGGGGGGAGAAGGGGAGGAGTGTGGTCCCCCCTCAATCCTCCTCACAACTTGCCCCTGCCCCTCCTGTCAGACACAAACCTAAAACAGCACGGCATGCTAAGAAGTCTCCAAGTAAGCACCAATATGTTCTTTCTTAGGATCTGAGATCTTGGTAGATGTAACCTGTGAGACAATTATCATTCTGGTACCTTGGCTGCGGTATAGTACATATCCTATTTTAGAAAGCAGAATAGATAGGACAGATATCATCTTGTTTTGTACAATGAATGGAAATCACAAATTTAGAAAAGAGTCTATCAACTTGTGTATAAAACATCAGTATAAATATTTATCTGAATCGTTTAGGGTAGCTGCTATTATTGTTATTTGGGATTTTGTGCTTTAATGAGAGTTATTCAAGCGGACAATAGAGATCATACCTTCAAAATCCTTTTCCTTATTCTTTATTTTAATGTTAAAACAATATTGAAAAGACATTCCTTGCCCAATGAAGTATCAATCTATCCTAGCAATTATAAAGACCAAGACTGTTGACTGAAATGAAACAACACCTCCTGAGGCACAGGCTCTATCTCTTGAAACTTATTTTTGCTTGAGTTTAGCATGTAACATGAAAACACATTGCCAAAAACTATCTAAAACTTTGAAAAAACAAACAATGTCCAAGCAATTTTGATGCCTGTCTTAGAGCTTATGGTAAGAAAGAGAGAGACTTTTCTAGGCAGTGCATCTGAGGAAGCTTGCACTTGGATGGGCATAATTTTTTACACTGTGCTTTGATTAACAATATTTTACTAATAAATTTACATTTAACTTAAATGACTTGAATGTGACTTGATAAGCTGTACAGCAACTCATTTATTGTCTCAAATGACTGGTGGCAGACAGTGTACAGTGCCCATGTCTCTACTGCAGGGAAGACAGCTCCCCGCTCCTCCCGCTCCTCTCAGTCTCCCAGCAAGTCGGGTCGGACTCCTCGTACCAACAAGCCTCCTCAACACAGCTCCGCCTCACCTGCCTCACCCGCCAGGCAGTCCAGCAAACACAAGATGGGTGAGTCCTCATTCATGCTCTACACACACCTACTGGGCATATGGCCACACATGACACAGATAGAAGCACCTTCCAATGCCGTGAATATAATACAGATAGAAGCACTTTCAAATGCCTTGAATATCATACAGATAGAACCACTTTCAAATGACTTGAATATTGTACAGATAGAACCACCTTCCAATTCCTTGAATATAATACAGATAGAACCATCTTTCAATGCCTTGAATATAATACAGATAGAATCACCTTCCAATTCCTTGAATATAATACAGATAGAACCATCTTTCAATTCCTTGAATATAATACAGATAGAACCACCTTCCAATTCCTTGAATATAATACAGATAGAAGCACGTTCAAATTCCTTAAATATTGTACAGATAGAACCATCTTTCAATGCCTTGAATATAAAACAGATAGAAGCACTTTCAAATGACTTGAATATTGTACAGATACATGTAGAACCACCTTCCAATTCCTTGAATATAATACAGATAGAAGCACGTTCAAATTCCTTAAATATTGTACAGATAGAACCACCTTCCAATGCCTTGAATATAATACAGATAGAAGCACTTTCAAATGACTTGAATATTGTACAGATACATGTAGAACCACCTTCCAATTCCTTGAATATAATACAAATAGAAGCACGTTCAAATTCCTTAAATATTGTACAGATAGAACCACCTTCCAATGCCTTGAATATAATACAGATAGAAGCACTTTCAAATGCCTTTAATGTTATACTGATAGAAGCACTTCTAAAATCCTTAGACTATGAAACAGACTGATAGAAGAGCTTTCAAATGCAGTACTTTAGTACAGTTTGAGGCAAAACTATATGAATATGTTTCAGTAACTCAGATAAATGCAATAACTAAATGTTTTGAATATAGTACAGATAGAAATATAATTAGAATGCCTTGAATATGGTACAGATAGAAACACAATTAGAATGCCTTGAATATGGTACAGATAGAAACACAATTAGAATGTCTTGAATATGGTACAGAGAGTAACACAATTAGAATGCCTTGAATATGGTACAGAGAGTAACACAATTAGAATGCCTTGAATATGGTACAGAGAGTAACACAATTAGAATGCCTTGAATATGGTACAGAGTAACACAATTAGAATGCCTTGAATATGGTACAGAGAGTAACACAATTAGAATGTCTTGAATATGGTACAGAGAGTAACACAATTAGAATGCCTTGAATATGGTACAGAGAGTAACACAATTAGAATGCCTTGAATATGGTACAGAGAGTAACACAATTAGAATGTCTTGAATATGGTACAGAGAGTAACACAATTAGAATGCCTTGAATATGGTACAGAGAGTAACACAATTAGAATGCCTTGAATATGGTACAGAGAGTAACATTATAACTATGCCTCAGTCCTACATTGTCTCAGCAAGAAGATGAATGCCTGATTCTGGCCTGTGGGAGGTGTATATGAAAGAAAAGAAAAGGCAATCATGCCCAAAATCTTAGTTGTGCCAAAACTAAATGTTTTTAATTGCAAGAACTTAATTTGAAAGGTAAGTCCAAGTAAGGAGGGAAGTGGTTAAGACAGGCAAATGGTTATAAACATACTATTATATTAACAAAACATCATACAGATTAGGCTCAAGTGTCAGATTAAATTAATCCTGGATGGATGAATCTAAATGTTGCAATATTATATAATGTTACAAGTTATTGGTACATTATATATGTCTGAGGTATATCATGATTCCTTTTATCACAACAGCCAACAAAAAATCACCTTCAAAAGCAGTCAAGTTGGACAAACAACCTCCCTCTCGTGTTTCAAGTCAAGGTAGCAGTGTCTGCATGTTGTTACTTTGTTGTTGTTAGTTGTTGCTGTTGTGTGTTGCACTCTGTTGTCTGTGGTTACTCTCACTGCACTCAGTGTCGGCCTGTCCGGGATACCTTGGTAGCTGTCATGACTCATTATTGAGCTTCCTTTAAATGATTCACCCTCTGTACTCATGAAGCAAACAAGAGTCATCAAAAGATAACATGTCCCACCGGTCCTCATTAAAGTTTCCATGGAAACAGCCAAAACTCTGAAGAAGTTGAAAATACCAAAAGGCATGCCAACATATTCTGACTCATCTAGATACCAAGTTTCATTGAGCTAGGTCTAACAGTTTTCAAGTTCTGCTCCAAAATATAATGACTACAGTTAGGGAGACAGGACGATGACTTTATCCAACTGTATTACATACTGGTTGGAATAAAATGAGTTAAGTTTTTACTGAAGTTACAAGGACTTTAATATATTGGACACTTTTGACTTGAGTTGGTTCCTTTCAGGATTTATGTTGTATATTTCGGGTATATTTTATTTTTTTCGTTAGCAGCCATTTTTAAAGATCGACTTAAGAACTTTGATCAACTGTCAATCAAGTGTTTTCTCTATTGAATTACTGAAGTATGATATTCAAGAGCTGTCAGTGGACAATGCTTTGTTTACCCAAAGAAAGAATGGGTCTGTGAATGTTGTAATTTAATGAGTTGTTTAGTGTCAGTGACACTATGCCTGCCCTGTTTAAGTTCAATTTAATACATCTAGCCTGTGACATGAATGAGTTTAAGTCAAGCATCAGTGCTTGCTGTTCCATGTTGCTGTCTGTACACTGTACAGGTGCTGTTTCCTTTCATTCATACACCTATATACGCTGACACACTGGTCGGTGTCTCTTACACGGTTTTCCTCACTGCCTACACAGCTTTGTTCACGTCAAATACCTTTCACATAAATTGCATGTCAGCCCATAGTTAAATCAATGTAAACGTCTAACTTTTCATCGTCCATTTCATGAGAAACTAATTGCAATCACTTAGTCAGTTTGAAGGTTGTATTGGGTAGGTAGTGGCATTTGATTTGAGGAATGTTTCATTATGTTTGCATGTGTTTGCTGTTATGAGATTACTTTTATATGCCTCTTTTAATTTATCATATACGATTTGTAATGACAGATTATATGAGAGGAATCTTAAAAGAAGATCTACGTAGTGTGAGGACTCAGCTGTATTTACTTGTGTATATCATCAGCACGTTATTGCATTTGCTGTGTGTGATAAATCTGCAAGTTGATCCAATTTGCTGGTGTGTGCCTAGTGACAAGGCTATGGCAGCACTGTGAGATGAGTCCTCATTGTGGAGCTTCAATAGCTTCTCACTCACACGTAGATAGATAGATAGATAGATAGATAGATAGATAGATAGATAGATAGATAGATAGATAGATAGATAGATAGATAGATAGATAGATAGATAGATAGATAGATAGATAGATAGATAGATAGATAGATAGAGATATGTGAACACAGGTTGTTTCTTGCAGTCCTCCAATGGCGCTGTGATCATCTCTCTCATCAAGCCAAAGATTTCAACTTCAACTGTAAATGCTGTTTAAGAAGAATGAATCCATATTTATCTATTCAATCTTTACAAAATGTCTTTAGCTGAATGTTGATATGACTGATGCTGTTACTGCTGAGTTCACTGTCACTGAAGCCTCAGTTCAATATCTAAGTTATTATTTGCCTGTATTGCTTAAAACTGTGATATTATCAATTGGATAATTCTGCCGGGTAGATGAGAGAATGAATGAGCTCTCTGAGTGAGTGTATGGACCATCATCAGCATGTACCGTGTATTCCAGATGAGGACCGCCCCCAGCCCCTGCCTGTGTCTCTACCCACAGTGAGCACTGTTCCGCAACCTCCCAGCTCACCTCTCAACGCTGACATCAAGTCTGACGTTCCCCTTGACAAGGTAGGTACTCCTTTAAATAGAGGTACATGTAATACTTAGCAATTACTACATTTCAGCAAACAGTTCAACACATTTTAAATTTCTTATCATTTAGTTTGTTTTTATTCAAAATCATAAATGTATATGTCAGCGTTCGAAATAACCACTAGCTCGCTAGCCTGGTGCTAGTTAAAATTCCCACGGGCTTGTAAAAAAATATTGACAGTAGCCCGACCTGCTAGTGTAAAATTTTAAGTATTTGTCCAGAAAAAATCTCGTATTCACCTTTTTAAATTTGTTGAGGATTCAGTTGAACAGAGGGACCAGAATTTGCACAAATTTGATGAAAATGACAGTTGCTTTGATTCTGACTCAGGGTGGTCTGATAGTGATTCTGATCTCATTGATCCTGACTCTAGTCATTCAGACCCTGAGTTCGACTAGACTTAATAAGTGTGTGAACTGACAGTGTTTGCTGTAAATTATTTGACTCCATAGCCAGTTCAAGCCCCCTGATGTATTGTTAATTCAATGGTTTACCTTACTCCCTTGAATTTCATGATATAAGAAAATAAATGAGAACCTTAAATGTTAGTTGTTTGAAATCTGTATGGGTCTAGATACTTTTCCTTTGGGCTAGTGACATTTAAAGTTACTAGCCCTGTTTGCTAGTGACCTTGAAAAAGTAATTCATACACTAGTATATGTTAAATAATGAAGTTAAAAAGGTTTTAGCAAGAAATTAGAAATAAAATCATTGACACTCATCAGGCTTAATACTCATTTTGTTTTAGGGTTTGAGCCATGTGTTTGTTATTTGGGGTGACTGGTAGTATGGATTTTGGATTATTAATCAATTCCAATCAGCCTCAGTGGGAGCCACAGGCTCACCAAATCTACAAATTGTTCTCATTTTAGGAATAAAAAAAATGTTTGTGGTCTTTTCATACATGCAAAAACGATGCGATGACACAGCTTTTTTATTTAAATTTTTAGTTAATATAATATTGAATATGAAAAAGAATCAACAGAAAAAAATGTAATCTTTGGATCACTTTATCACTGCTTCTTTGAAGGCCTACAAGAACAGAAACAAGTTAGACTTTAATAGTTAAATTTTAAATGTTTTGTTTTAGGTCACAGGACTTCATTTCCATTCTTCTCCCTTGTCAATATCTGGGGAAAAAAGCCTTCATGCAGGGGTTTGAAACTGATGCGGGCAAAAACCAGAAACAAATTACTTTTTTTCTAGGCCTTATTCTTGGAGTCTCTACACAAGGTGTCAGCTTTCTAGGTCTTTTGTTCTGTATGAGATGTGGAACATGGATTTTAGAGAGCATGGCCTAAGTAACCCTTATTCTTCATGTAAAAATAGAGCAGGCGTTTTTGATACACATTGACAATATCAAATTACTGCATCATACTCATAGTGTGATATGGAAACGTAGGGGAAGTTGCCATCAACAAGTGTTCTCACGATCTCATTAGATAGTATTGTGCCTGATGTTCAGAATTTTTGTTGACTTTGTGGATGGAAACGATGTTGTAATTTTGTTGTTACAAAGTGTATAATGCTTTCAACCTTTAAACCCTTAGAAACAAGTAATTAATATGTTTTGGAGTCTTATTTCTGGCTTATATCGCTTGTTAAGGGTTGTCCTTTGTTCGTTTGACAAAACTCCTATAGATGTTTCCAACAAACAACATTCCATTTATCTGAATATCCTTACTCTCATGTTTCTCTTGGTCTGTCCAGGAGTCTGAGAAGAAGACAAAAGGTCGAACGGCGGTGAAGAAGCGGGAAAGGGTGACGACAACGCGGAGAGCCTGTAAGAGCGAGGAGGTGGAGGAGGTGTTGGCGGCGCCCCCTGAGGTGGTGAAAAGAGAGTCGGTCCTGGTGTATGAGCAGGAGGAGGTGCAGACTCAGATCCCGGGTGAGTCTCTCACTGGACTCTCATCTATAGCATACTGACATCTTGTAACACAACATTTCTAGAAGTTGGGAACTAACTAGGCAGTATAGTTTCTACAGTACGAGTGAGTTATTGTTAGTGCCCTTTTGACAATATTTCAGCCAATTGCAGTGTTGTTTCCATAGGTTGACTTACATATTTTTGATTGCCTCCAAAACATGCCTTGGTCAAATTTGTTTTTTGTGCTATGGTAGCCTAAAGTAATCACACAATATTGCTTACAGTTGAAGTGAAGGTATCGCAGCCAACATTGCCGCCCGTTGTTCCAAGTCTGCCCACTTCAACCAGCCAATCAGCAATAAACAGAGTTCAGAAGAAGCTGCAGGCCTTCAGGCAACCGCTAGATGACAAGAAGCGCTGGGGGCCCAGGAAGCGCGACACATCTTATGAAGATGAGCTCCGAAAACAAGAAATTGCTGAAGCACGGCGGAAACGTCAGGCAGAGATGTTAAATCGAATGAAGAAGAAACGATTCAACCAGAAAATGGAAGAAGATGGTATTACTGGAATTCCAAGCTTTGAAGATTGTGAGTTTAATTAAGTTGTAATTAAACAATGGATATAGAACAAACTGTAGAGGATCTGACACCACAAGAAGTGGCTCAAATTGGTTTTGATGACGCATTTATTAAATGTGTAATTTCTTAGAGAAATTTTCTTTTGATGGATTTATATCATATACAATATTCCAGATATATATACAAGAAACATAAAGAAACATTTAACAAACACAAAACAATATATCTCACTTTATACTAAAAACATGTATTTATTAGTGTATAATGCTTTTGCCACAGTACTTCGACTGTGATGTCACCAACTGAGCGGTACTTTCCAAAGTAAAAACCTCAGGCCAGATGATAGGCACAACTAAAACAACCCTTATTTCTGCAAATGTAGATCATAATCAGTAGAAAACTTTATTGTTAATAGCAGTTTGCTTAGTATAATTTTTTTTTCAGATGATGATTACAAAGAAATCTTTGAAAAGATTTTAATTGAAACATCCTCTTAATCTTGGTCAGTTTGCCCTGTTCAGAGATCTTTTCTACTAGATTACGGTATATTCCAATCAAAACATTTTCCTCTTTATGATAGACACCAGATAAAAGAATGATTTTGCACGTTTGACTATGAATTTTAGAGACGGTTCTGTTTTGTATCCAACAGATGGTTTCCTAGCGAAGTACTGCATCCTGTCCAGAGCCAACCTGGAAATGTACAAGCACACGTTTCAAGCCGTGAGTATCAAAGTACCCCTAAAACTTTTTTGTGATGAGTTATGTTTGTGGTGAGTGATGAGAGATGTTTGTGATGAGTTATGTTTGTGGTGAGTGATGAGAGATGTTGGTGATGAGAGATGTTTGTGATGAGAGATGTTTGTGATGAGTTATGTTTGTGGTGAGAGATGAGAGATGTTTGTGATGAGTTATGTTTGTGGTGAGTGATGAGAGATGTTTGTGGTGAGTGATGAGTGATGTTTGTGATGAGTGATGTTTGTGATGAGAGATGTTGGTGATGAGTGATGAGAGATGTTTGTGGTGAGAGATGAGAGATGTTTGTGATGAGAGATGTTTGTGATGAGAGATGTTTGTGATGAGTTATGTTTGTGGTGAGTGATGAGAGATGTTGGTGATGAGTGATGAGAGATGTTTGTGGTGAGAGATGTTTGTGATGAGAGATGTTTGTGATGAGTTATGTTTGTGGTGAGTGATGAGAGATGTTGGTGATGAGAGATGTTTGTGATGAGAGATGTTTGTGATGAGTTATGTTTGTGGTGAGTGATGAGAGATGTTTGTGATGAGAGATGTTGGTGATGAGAGATGTTTGTGATGAGTTATGTTTGTGGTGAGTGATGAGAGATGTTGGTGATGAGAGATGTTTGTGATGAGAGATGTTTATGATGAGTTATGTTTGTGGTGAGTGATGAGAGATGTTTGTGATGAGAGATGTTGGTGATGAGAGATGTTTGTGATGAGTTATGTTTGTGGTGAGTGATGAGAGATGTTGGTGATGAGAGATGTTTGTGATGAGAGATGTTTGTGATGAGTTATGTTTGTGGTGAGTGATGAGAGATGTTTGTGATGAGAGATGTTGGTGATGAGAGATGTTTGTGATGAGAGATGTTTGTGGTGAGAGATGAGAGATGTTGTGATGAGTTATGTTTGTGGTGAGTGATGAGAGATGTTTGTGATGAGTGATGAGAGATGTTTGTGATGAGTTTTGTTTGTGGTGAGTGATGAGAGATGTTTGTGATGCAGGTGGACGATGAGCGGCGGGGATGGTTGAGTGGGACGGACGCCATGATTGCCCTCCGCGGCACCAACAACCAGCTCACAGAGACTGAAGAGGAGTACCTCTATAGGGTCAGAGTTCATTACCTCTATACTCTCATTGAAAGAATTTAATTGGTTCTGTACACAAATATTTACACTTACCCATTTTGGTGAATAGGTGAATCACACATAATTTGAATTCAACTTCAATTCACAAGTATCAAATGAATATCATTACAGGTGGAAAGCCTTGAAAACAAATATGCATTTGGATCAAACCGTTTAAGCTTTTGCCAGTAAGAAGTGGTTCTTCCTTGATTTATTTCCTTGAAAATAGAAAGAATCTATAAAATAAAGTCTTTATTAGAAGATGAAAGTTGTACTTTTCCCTTCACACAGATCCTGGAGTTGACCGGGTACAACATTTCCAGCGGAGCAGACTTCAAGCTCTTCTCTGTTCTGGCGGCTCTCTCACAGAGAATATCATCACTTGAGTTAGTACTCTACTTCTTCCTTTGAGAAATATCACTATTTGTTCTATGTTTTCAGTATATTAGAACAACATTAACTCAAACGACAGCTAAATTGTTTGCAACAAGCAGGGCAGGGAAAGCGATGTCTTACATTTAGTGTTGGTGTATCTGATACTGAAGTCATAATAGAGTAAGGAAACTAACACTATTGTTTGAAATCAGTAATACCACTAGACCAGGTTCACAAAGTCACGTGACCTGAAGTCATAGCTTATTAATCGGCCATGCTGATGCTCATTCCTTGATTATCACACACAGCTATGTTTTTGGTTTCATCGCTTGCTGTTTAGCTGTTGGTTGTTCTGATATGAAATCAATTAATGCTGAACTTGTTATAGTTTCTCTACTATTCAGCTATGTAGAAAGCTTTGAATAAGTGTGATAAGGAGAGATTATTGGCTTCAGATATACAGCATCATTTTGGAATGACAAGAGCTCTTAATATTCAACCAATAAGATAAAAAAATTCTGAATTAAGTTCTTAATAATATCTTTCCAACCATCACATCGTGTGACATCGGTGTGTTTTTGGAATGTAACCACGATCATTGAATGTCACAAAAGGAATTTTGTACGCGAGCTACATACTCATATGGTAGTATGTTTTTATAGTTCTTAATTTGATTACCGTATATGACCGGATATAAGCCGACCCCGGATATAAACCGACCCCCTTTCTCAACCCCCCAAATTCCAGTCAAAACCTAGTATCTCATGTATAGACCGACCCCCCTCTTCGCAGATCCATTTTGCTGACAGTAAGTCGATATGATGCCCGTTGCATTGAAACTAAAAGCTCATGAATCATCAAATGACACGTTAATTTTAAGACGTATATTATTTTTAAAAACTATAAAAGAAATTATAAGTGTTCACTTACGGTGTTTGTTGTTTGTTTTAATCATATAACATATTATTCTCGGCAAATTGTTAACGAACGACAGTCAACAACCTTTGGTGCATGAAGTGTTTGCTGGAAATGAGATATTTGTTACAAGCCTTTTCATTGGCTAAATTATGTAGGTCAACCAATCAGCAAGTCGGTTTGAAAAAGATCTACGAAACATAAACGTGGTCGTAATAATTTCATGACAACATTTTGTCGATACAATATTAAATGTGTAAATATATCAGATTTTCTTACACGTTTTCTATATTTTATATTTTCAAAATTAACATGTAGTTAATTGAAATATTTGTGTATATAAAAGTCAAAGAATAACAATCAGAAATATAACCATGAGCAAAAAATTATAAAAGGAATGTTATTCGTCGTCACGAAATTACGATTGAAATTCAAAGCAATGTAAAACATCGTGCTTTCACGAGTGTATCTTTGACAAAGATTTGATTGAATTTCGATCAGATATGATTGATAAGTTTGCAAATATGTCTTAATAATACTTTAAAATGGACAACAAGCCGTTTGAAGTGATAACTCTTGATAATATTTGAAAAACCGGGTTTCAATTGCCGATCGTGGATGAGAGTGAAGCCACATCGAGCTGCCGAAATCTAACAGCGTGAAGGTTTCTTGAATATTTCATATTAATATATCTTTATATAATTTTCAACTTCTCTTTGTATATTTTAATAGTGATTGTCTCAATGAATGTTGTTAGGGTGTTGTTAGGCATGTATTTAAAAAAAAACCAGTAAAATCTTTTCTCTTATAGAGAAGTCATCAAAAAGATAAACATTCAGATCAAATCATTCCTGTCGTTTTGCTGGTTTTGATTGGCAAACAAATTAGCTACCTATCTAACCTTTTTAAAACAGTTTGACCAGTTTATAGTGATGCAATTTCTTTGTACAACAAGTATTTGTCACAAAGGTGACAAGATCCCCCGTCGCAAATTGATGTTAACAACAAAGGAGACTATACATTTGTTTCTCACACTGGATGTAGTACTGTCGACTACTTTATTGTGTCATCAGATATTTTCCCATTTGTTTCCGATTTGATGGTACTCAGCAGAACTGAATCGGATCATTTGCCCGTCATATGTAACTTTGAAAATGTCTTTGTGCCACATTTTCAGGGAAAAGAATCATTGGAGGTCAATACGCCTCATATTACCTTAACTCCAGTTCCTAAATATAGAATTCCCACAGATAAAATTCCATCATATCAGGAATATGTTTGTAGCGGAGAGTGTAATCACATGTTTGAGGATTTTATGTCTACTTTGCAAAATGATGTAAACTCTGCGGTAAAAAAGTTAGCCGACATACTTATCTATTGTGGGGATAAGGCGGGTGCTTTTTGCAGATGGTCTAGAAATGAAAACAATAGGCAACAACCTTTATGGTTTGACGAAGACTGCCGTCGCCTTAAATCAGAGAAATATAGGCTGTTAAACAGGTTCAGAGCATTTAAAAGTGATTCCAACTTAAAAGAGTACTTGTCTGCAAAATCTGATTTTAAAAAACTGTGTCAAGTTAAACAAAATCTATATAAAACGGGTATGAGCAAGAAAATAAATGAAGCTGCAAATATGAGTAATTGCAAAGAGTTTTGGAAGATTATAAAAAACTGCCTGAAAAGTAAGTCTCAACAGGGTAACATTTCCCCTGATGTATGGTATCAATATTTCAATGATCTTTTAAATCCATCACTCGATAGAGATAGGAGTGAGTTTGATGAATCTGTAAATGAGTTTTTAGATGCTCACTCATGTCAACACTGTGACGCTTCTCCATTTACTGATCAACTGTTGTCAGGTGAAATTACTGATTATGAAATCAAGCAAGCACTAAATGACTTAAAAGGGGGTAAAGCAGCCGGCGAGGATGGAGTTCCTCCTGAATACATAAAATATATTGCACACTTCATATCGCCTTATTTAAAGAAATTATTCAACAAAATATTAGATACTGGTGTTTTCCCAGATTCCTGGAACATAGGAATGATTATTTCTCTATATAAATCTGGCAGCATTTCTGAGCCAAATAATTATCGTGGCATCTCTCTACTAAATATCATTGGGAAATTGTTTGCTAATGTGATTGAAAAACGTATTAGAACGTGGCTGGATGTAAACGAATTGTTATCAGAATCCCAGGCTGGATTTAGACCTGGCTATTCACCAGTAGATAATATATTTATTTTACAATCTCTTTGTACAAAGTACCTGTGTAAACCTAAAGGGAGATTCTATTGTGCCTTTATTGATTTCCGAAAGGCGTTTGATTATGTAGATAGAAAGAAGATGATGTATTTATTTATCAAGAAAGGGCTAACTGGTAAATTGTCATTACTTTTACAAAACATGTATTCTTCAGTTAAAGCCTGTATTCGGACAGCGAGTGGAGTCACTGAATATTTCAAAACTTCAGTAGGTGTTAGACAGGGCTGTGTGCTCAGTCCTGTTCTATTTATTTTCTTTATAAATGAACTTGTAACAGAAATGTATAATGAATGTGATTACGGAGTGTTTGTCTCCCAAGATATTGTTGATATTATGTTGCTATTATTTGCTGATGACATTGCCTTACTGTCATTTTCTGTTAGTGGTCTTCAGAAACAGTTAAATGTTCTTCAATTTTATTGTGAGAAATGGGGCCTTGAAGTAAACCTTAAGAAGTCAGGAGTTATTGTTTTCAGAAAAGGTGGTATTTTAAATAAGTTTGAAAAATGGACATATTGTAATAAGAATATTGATGTTGTGACATATTATAAATATCTAGGATTGACTGTGTCTTCTAGATTGTCTTGGTCAGTAGCTTGTAATCAGCTGGCTTTGCAAGCATCTAAAGCCCTTATCCCAGTTTATAATGTTTTGAAAGAAAATAAGCTTATAACTTTTCCAGTGGTATGTAAGATTTTCGACAGAAAAATCGGACCAATCCTTCTTTATGGATCTGAGATTTGGGGTGTAAAATATAATGAGTCTATAGAAAAAGTCCATACCGCATATTTCAAACGTTTCCTAGGCATTGGTAAATATGCTTCTAATAAGGCTGTTTTAGGAGAAACAGGCCGCACAAATTTATTTGTTTCATCTCAACTTAGAGCTGTAAAGTACTGGATAAAGATTATTCGCATGAATTCTAAGAGATTACCTTTACATTGTTATAATATGTTGAAAAGATTAGACGATAATGGTAAAACTTCTTGGGTGTCTGATATTAGAAATATTCTTTTTATGTCTGGTTTTTCACATGTATGGTTATCGCAAGATGTTGGAAATGATAGGTTTTTCACCTTTGTTCTCAAGCAGCGATTGCAAGACATATTTTTACAAACTTGGCATTCTCAAATAACATCTTCAGATTATCTATGTCATTATTCAAGTGTTAAATCAATATTCTTCACTGAGGCTTATATTACTGAACTTCAAGATATAAGTTTAAGAAGAGCTTTTTGCAAACTACGCATATCTTTACACGATTTTAATGTGAAACACCTCCGAAAGAAAAATGTACAAGATGACAATATTGGCTTATGTACATATTGTAAAGAAGGCTGCATCGAAGATGAATTACATTTATTTTTATACTGTAGTTATCTTAATGAACTTAGAAATAGATATCTCCCAAGCATCAGTACTATACACAAAGATAAACAATTATTGATTAATTTGTTAAACTCGAAGAATAGAAATGTGCTAATGTCTGTGTCATTCTTCCTTAAAAAGGTCTTCGAAATAAGAAAAACATGATTGTACTTATATATTATCACGTGACTGAAATCATATATCTGTAAACCAAAACTGTATTATGGGTCATTTGGCCTACATTATTGAATAAAGATCTATCTATGTTAACAACAAGAAGCATGACGGACATACAGAGCTGAATACTATGTCCCCCATGAAGACTCAAGGTTAATGGGTTCATGAGATATGGCGCTAACAACATTTTCAAAACTGGTCAAAGTCTCGCCGTGACCTTGAAAATGAGGTTATGGTCACCAAAAACTGTTCAGGTCTGCGTATTCCCCAGATGAAGACTGGTACCAAGTTTCAAGATTCTAGGTTGAGCAGTTCATTAGATATCCCGTTAACAACATTTTCAAAACTGGTCAAAGTCTCGCCGTGACCTTGAAAATGAGGTTAAGGTCACCAAAAGCTTTTCAGGTCTGCGTATTCCCCAGATGAAGACTGGTACCAAGTTTGAAGATTCTAGGTTTAGCAGTTCATTAGATATCTCGCTAACAACATTTTCAAAACTGGTCAAAGTCTCGCTGTGACCTTGAAAATGAGGTCAAGGTCACCAAAAGATTTTCAGGTCTGCGTATTCCCCAGATGAAGACTGGTACCAAGTTTGAAGATTCTAGGTTGAGCGGTTCATTAGATATCGCGCTAACAAGAAGCGGGACGGACGGACGGATGGACCAGAACGTGCTTAGCACTGCGCTATCACACCCCCCACCAATATGAAGAAAGTTGGTGATGTGATACAAGGTGTAGAGATTGAAGCTGCATTATCATACTTACATGCGGTACGGGATGAAATTTAGCTATTGAGAATATAAATACATCACTCTGAAGAAAAAACTTTTGTCGAAATTTTAATATCACATTTAAATTTTTTTATCAAAAATAACATACCTATTTTGACGCCAAGAGCACAGTACCCCCTGTAAAAAGGGCATAGCATTTATTGAACCCGCTTTTGGTGACGTAATCATTATACGTGTAGGATTTACATCGTGTCTTAACTACCGTAATTGTATTCGATGGGTATCAACTTTGGAAGCAAAGAATACCTAATTCGGAGAAAAAGAAAAGAATCTAGTCGTGCACGACAAAAACGGTCTTCCAGCATATATTTAGAAACCGGAAAATGAGAGATGGCAACGCTTTATTCGCCTCTATGTTGGCTGCCGTTTCGGTAATTTTGGTAAATTGTCTCCTATTTAATGAATTTGGTCTGTTTTCCCCTAGGTTGGTCGCAAAATTTTGCAAAAATACAAGGAAAACAGTAAAATTACTTTTTAATATATTGAACTCTGATGATGTATCTTTAAGCAAATTGTGTGTGTTGCAGCACCTGGATGAAGAACCTGATTGGCCGGGTGGACTTCAAGACTTTGGAGATGAAGATGTTTATGTGCAAGGTGAGCTCTGTCCACACTTGGACTCGTCACATGGAACATTGTCTCAGATTTCAAGATTTATCTTATTCATCGTCTGCTTAAGGCCTTCAAGTGAAGTTCTCTTGGAATTGAGTCTGATAAAGGGGCCTACCCCCTAAGCAATCCAAAAGAGATGTTGATGCAATTATGTAACCACAAAACTCCTGCTTTCCCCACTTGAAATAATTTATTTATCTCCCTTTTCTTCTCTTAAAATTATTTTTAGTCTATCTAATCAGTAATGTGATAATGAGAATGACATTATCTGCAGTAATACATGACAGAAGCTTTTGTAAGCTATTGTTTCTGGTCTATGCTTCATTTTTGCATTATGCAGGTTCCAGACAGTTGTGTATAATGTTACAGAACCTGTGGGAGTGCAATGTGGACAAGGACAGCAACAAGATCCCCCTGAAGCAGCTGATGATAGAGCTTCGGGCGGGCGGGGTCAGTGAGGAGCATGAGTGGGAGGTGCGAGAGAAGCTGGGTCACCTCCAGGCCCTCGACCTGCTCGACTTCCTCACCTACATCCCGCTCTTCATCATGATCCACCAGTCCGTCGTCCTCAACCCACTCGACGATACCCGCTACAAGTGACCTTCACCTCTCATTGACTCCTTCGCAACCTTCAACAATAGAGTATGGACTGACAGCATGTCAGAGTACACAGTATACAAGGTGTATGATACTACCACACTATCTTTTAGAAGCTCTGGCAGGAATCATGTATGAAACTGGTAAAATGGTGCATAAAGTAAGTCCTTGTCCTCCACACTGTACTATTAAACATTATCATTGTCAATATTGATTAGAGAATGCAGGCAACAGTCACATTGCTTAGCGAGAGACAAGAGGCATGTCAGGGCAGGACGAACTGGTGAATCTCGCTTCAGGATGAAATATGCAACTATTTGTGATGCAGCTGGTACAACAAAACCATTTGTTCCTGTCCTGGGTTCATGAACATGAGACTTCCTAGAGTAACCATCACATAACTTAACTAACTATGTAGAACCAAGATAACTAAGATGTGACTGCGGGTTGACAAGAGAATAAGCAGTCTGTGGCCAGAAGTCATTGTATGTGCTACCCCAGGTGCTGGATCTCGATCTGGTCGACATATAGCCAGCCAGGATGTACATGAATAACACAGGAAGGGCAGCTCCAATACAGAACTTTCATCAAAGAGAGGCTTTTATCTGTGACATTTGGTACTGGACTCTGTACACAGATGTGTCCATTTAAGTGCAATTGGTTGTCGTCAGTTACAGATCATTTGGTTATATCTTGCACGATAAATAAACAAATTGTGTAATGTGTACATAGAAATAGATAATTGAAAATAATAAACTATTTGAAATGTTGATTTATTATCAATTTCTAAGACCTTGAATTTGATTTTAGATGTGAAAATGTCAAAATATTTCCCATTGGGAACAAATTATTTCCGTACTTGTATTTATTAAACTCATCTGGTGACCTTGAAGGATAACTTTTCATTGGGAATAACTATTTTGTAATGATTATAAGTATTAATAATCTAAATATATTTTTGCAATACCATGCCTAAGTAATGACCATGGTGTGGCCTTGTCCTTTTTACAATGGTAGCAGAAACCTTTTTGCAGTGTTCATTAGATGATAAATACTAAATAAGAGCTTCATGGCACAAAAATGTTTCAAGTTAACATGCTTAAAAGGATTGTTCAAGTTATTTTATTTTATTCTTATTACTCATGACCTTGACCTTGAATGTGAACATATTAAAATAATTCCCAAGAGGTATAAGCAGTAAGTTTTTATAGGATAAAGTTAAAAAGTGAAAGCAACAGGGGCTGCTAAAATTTAACACAAAAGGGAGCCATGGGCTCTGTAGCTCATCAGACTTTCTTATTATACAAATGGTCAGAAGGCCAAAATACATGTATAAGGATTCACAGGATAGCAAATTTTATGAAAGTACAATCTTAATCACAAAAGGAGTATGTTCACATGGCATCAGCTTTCTAGGACTTTAGCTTTTAGAGAAGAATATGCCAACAGGTTTTTAAAACGTGGCCCCTTCGGACCTTATTAACTTATTAAGAGTAACAAGGTCACCAAATCTATAAATCATAAGCTAAGGAGTCTGGACACAGGTTTTCAGCTCTCTGCTTCTGGAGTAGAAGATGAAAATAGGTTTTTAGGGTGTGGCCCTAGGGATCTTTTAAGGGGTCACAGGGTCATCAATTCTACATATAATAATCCCAATCAGCAAAAAAGTTTGTATACAAGATTTCAGCGTTCTAGGCCTTTTCCTTCTGGAGGAGATGTCAAAATACCTAAATGTTTACGACACGGATGTGTGGACAGACTCTTGACACCATACCATGACATGCAATAAGCCAATCAGGCCTGTCAGGTCAGATGAGCTAAAAAAAACCTTCAGATTTGAACAATCTAAATTTCCTTTTTTAAAAACAGATGAAAGGTCTTGAAAGGAAACAAAGGAAAAACATAGACACTTTCAGAATAAAAAAGCAGTCCATTTTATTGCTGATAAATGCTACAGCTTTCCGAAATAAGAGATAAGATTGACATATAAGAAGACAAATCATGCAAAATGGACATGATATTAGTTGTGCTGGTGTTAAGACGAGTGTTGAGGGTAGCACGTCTGCTACAAACAGCTCCTATATACAGCAGAAGCAGCTTGCTTTACACTTGAGCAAGCAGCAGCAGTACGCAGTGAGAGTACATCACATCTCACCTCGCCGCAGTCGCAGTAATAACTTAATGTTCCCTCTCTCTAGAGTACAAGTATTAACATACCCTTTCAATATACTATTTACAATTTAGAAAACCCTAAAGAAGTAGATATCACATGCAAATGGTAGAGGGTGGGTATGTTTATGTATACAGGAAGACTAGCCTACTCCAAGTGGATATATATATGTATATATATCTGCTGTGTAGGTAGGCCTTACAACAAAGTCAACTATACTCGAACGAGAAGGTATCTAAGCAGAAAAAAGTCAAACAAACATCTAAATAGCAAGTGAATGAATTCCTTTCTACTTTAACTACCTTCATTATTATTACCAATTCTGCAGCTTTCACTTTGATAATCCTATGTAGAATGGGTGTATTATCATGATACTGAAATATAGGTAAAAGCTTGAATATATACTTCATATACTATGGGTAGGTAGATAAATCTGTGGTTCAGTACATTTGCTGATATTTGGCAAGCATTTGGTTTTGTTTTAGTTCTTGTGCTGCATTTCTGATAATGCCTAGTATCAAAGGAATACAATAAAAGTACAAATTGTAGCTATTTTTAAACATTAATCCATCATTGAATTTTACACAGGTTGAAGTAGGAACAATACTCAATACACTAAAACATATCACAAAACATAAACAACTGCCATCAGATTAAGGTTGTGACATGGAACCCCTCCTCATTAACAAGCCGTGTATAATGCCTCCAGTGGCCCCTCTTAACGTCCTCATGGTTGTCATATCACACTGTATCTGTCTTTGGGAAGCCATCTACACCGCTCCCACCTTATCATAACAAGAGTTGTCTGCCCTTGTCTTGTTTGGAGAGCCAGTTTCTCTCTGTGAGCACTACCACAATGACCACAGCTTCTCGTGGAGGATGGATCAGTGAGAGGTTGGTTCACCATGAGTCTGTACAGAGGAACTCTAGTCCAGATCTGTGGTGTAGCTTGCACCAGTCCAGCTAGTCACCAGCCTGCAACCCGTCTTGCGTAATGCATAGAAACTGTCTGTCCTGCACAGGATGAGCAAGGTGGCTGGGTATGTCCCAACATATCTCCAGTAGCATCTCCAGACATAGCAAACTTTACACACAACAATCCCTGCTTTTTTTCACATTAAAAACATTACCAACAACATAACCACATTAAGAAATGACATTGTAAAACCTTGTTTCCCGGTCATGATCTTTAAAAAATTTAATAATTAAATTGAATATTCTGGAAGTTCCTTATTAAGAAAATACAACAAAGGAAAACGGTTTTGTTCCTGAAGCATGATGAATATTGAATAAGAAAGTGAAGCGTCTTCTGAATTTAAGACCAGGTTTGATATTCAAATGTTTAAACATGTACCATCAACATATATGTACTATGAAAATATACCTCCAAACTTCTCTTTTAATTCTTTAATAAACTTATACAAAAATTATAAATGTAGAATGAAGTGCATGTGCTACAAAAAACTAAATATAAGCATTGATTAAAGTTGAAATCTTGTTTCTAATGAATGTCAATTCAACACAAGCCCCTCTTCAGAAGCACCAACTAGCTCTGTTTCATAACCTTATCTTGCAATGTGACCACAGGAGCACGACTCCGCTACTAGAACCACTTGCTGGAGCCTTGAGCTACACCCCTCAACTAACACTTGAAGTGCTGGCATGTCACATGCTGCCTGCAGTCTCTCCTCATACCTTCAACATGCAGCGGAATAGAGCAATACAGTATCAATCTTGTATCAATGACTAGCCAGAGAAACTCATCACTACTAGATATATATATGTACCCGGTCAATATATATGTACTTGTCTCGCACCTTTTAGATGCTACCTTTCAGGGTGCATGATCACATTTTACATACAGAAATTTGACAATTATTGCACAAGAGTAACAACTGAAATCATATAATAGTGGTATTACAAGAGCCAGGGGGTAGTCCATCTCTTCATCTTTCAGCTAAAGGTTTACAATAACTTGTCAAGATTTGATCTCCCTGACCATATATCCTCCATAAACTAGGATGAAGTGTAGGTGTAAGGAGATGAGAGAGACAAGCCAGCCTGCCGTCAACATGGGACCTTGGACAACATCAAGCAGACAAACATCAACAAGTCAGTTTCACACTCCACCTACATGACAAGTTGCTTGCTCTAAGGGAAAACATTCTTTTTCAGAATATGTATTGGTACAAACTTCTGATAAAACCAATTGAATTTGGCATCTACAAAATGTGATAGATAGTCTTTGTCAGTTAACCATAGACTTCCAATGTGGCCCCTTGGTTAGTAAGAAAGCAGATATATTGAGAGGGTAGATATTGGGGGTAGCACTTGAGAAGCTGATAAATAGTAACAAAATTGTGGCAACAGGAGCAAAACTTGACAAAACACATGACAAACTCAAAGACAATATGAAAACACTGTACATAATATTATGAAAAAGTGCCAGGGTGTTCCAGCACAGAATACCTCCTGTACTATGCAGTCACTACACTATGTACAGTACACAGGCCACAGCTGTGTTGGGATGAACAAAGAGCACGGGGAGAGAAACACAGCACTACTGTACAGGCAGTGACAACACGGGGTATACACTAGACCGACTCAGTGTGTAACACACACACAAATAATCTTGTATCAGCTCACAGCAGTGAGAACCTACCGCAGCAAGCAACTCAACAACCTGGCTGTTCACAACTAACACTTCAAATCAATTCTTCCATCGATTAGGAATTACACAGGCAGTTTTCATCAATCAATTAAATGCCATGACGAAAGAGACACAGTATCTGTTTGTCCTGACTGACACGTCCACAATCTGTATGAATAAACTTATTCTGTTTTAAAGACATGTTACTTCTATATTGAAAGAAAAAAATGACTTCATGCTGAAATTGAATATGTCTTCTAGAAATGTCCCATGTACATGCCCCCCATGTCAGTATAAGCCCTGCCACCCAGGAGAAAATGTGAGTCTGGGTGGGTTTGCTCAGTCTGTGTTCCAGTCGTCATCCTCGTCTGAGCCGCTGTCTCCATCCTCGCTATCACTGTCTATCACCCTACGGCGGATCTCATCCGCACGGTCCAGGAGTGCTTGAATGTCGAACCTGCCGGCAGGAACAACTGTCTTCTTCTCCCGCTTCTTCTCCTCAACACGTCGCAGCTTCTTGTACCCTGCAGACATAAACATACAGGCTCAGTAACACACTAGAAATATGTGCATGTGATGCACTGTCATGTTCCCCACCCCAACTTTTAATCAGAAAATGACACTACCTCTCATATGTACTAAGTTCAATTTATTTCCATGGAAACCAGAATTTTTTTTTTAGAATAACCAAAATATCAAAAGACACCAGTTCACTACTAGATCTAATAACATACAAAGTTTGGTAAAACAAATATTGAATGTTTTTTTAGATATGGCTGGGAAATGGAAGCATTTTACAAAGACGGAATAACGTAATAAGGGAACCATGGAATAACTGAATAATGGAACTGTGGACTAAACCGAAAACATTACGTCTCTCGCAAAGCTTTGTAGGGGCATTACTAGCCACGTGCAGGTGTTACTTGGTGCAAACTTGCATTCACCATACAATAGTTTCAACATTTAAACCTAAGGAACATGAAATTGACATTGACATTCTTTCAGAGAGAAAACTTTAAGTCTGATTCTCCATAATGACACGCCAGCAAGAAAATATAGGGGTCTCACAATTATTGTAAGTATTGTGTTAAAGCAGGCCCTCCACATTTACTACAATTATTATAAGCAGTATTTAATTTGCTGTACAAAAGTAACGCCTTGTACATATTTTAGTTGTCAATTAAAACTTGATTATCTTCAGGATTGCTGATAAGATAATGTTTATAGAAATGAGAGCTAACTTACAGTCTCCAAGCCTAATCTCTGCCAGCAAGTCACTGCGCTCTTGTCCAACTGCAGGCTTCTGTGGGTCGGGGTTGGACATGTTGGTGATGGTACTCCCAGTGGAGGACACTGACTCGCCATCTACCTGGTCCCTGCCCCGTACAGCCCCGTTCATCACATGTGGAGGCAGGGGAGGGGGAGGGGGAGGCCCCTGTGAGTTGGTCATCAAGGGTGGGGGAGGGGGAGGGGGTGGTGGTGAGGGTGTCTGGGAGAAACTTAGTGGAGGTGGGGGAGAAGGAGGGGGAGGGGGCATGGAATCATGACTTGGCGGTGTGTCCGGCGTGTGACTCATTGGGGGAGAGATTGGTGGTGGCAGCGGCTCCACTCTATCAGGCGTTGCTCTGTGAGGGCTCGATGTTGCTGAATACGAAGGTTGGCGAGCCGGGGAGTTGCGCTGTGAGCCACGGCCTCGACCCGGCGATCCTTCTAGATGATTATAGTTCAGTGGCTGGCGCTGCTGCGTTGGCGGAGTTGAGTTGGTAACTGGTTCATCCAGCGGGGGCGGTGGTGGGGGAGGTGGGAGACTGTCCCGCCCAGTTGGGCTCTGCTGATTCATCGGGGGCGGTGCAGGGGGAGGCTGTGAGGGACGTGAGTGGGGGCTGCCAACTTGGGGCACCGCTGAAGAGCGGCCAGGTCTGTAGTGCTCGGGAGAAGTCTGGTAGTCTTCATATGCAAACTGGTTCTGAGGAGGCATTCCAGCATTCTGCACATGCGTTTGTCCTTGGTAGGGGTTTCTCTGTGCTTCATGCTGGTAGGGCCCATTGGCAATCTGGTTGGAAGTATTATTGTGTAATCCTGGATCTTGGTTTTGCAGATGATGAGGCATCCCTGGGTCGTGGTGAGCAGGACTGGAGTGGTCCACTGGCAAGGTGCCAGGCCGGTTCTGCTGGGAGTGAGTTGAGGCAGTGCTATTCTGGTGCACCATGCGACGAGCGCTGGGGTGACTTGGGTCGGGCTCATCAACAAACTCTACCCCTTTCTTGTGCTGGTTCCATTTGGACTTGTGGTCAATCACTTCTCTGATCTTCTTCTTGTCATCTTGAGGCTTTGGTCTCTGAAAAAATAATTATGATGAATACACATATATCTTAAAGAGAAAATGTACAAGATGAAATGTCTTCATTGACCAGAGGAAGGACTACTCACTCTCTTCTTGTCTCGCTTCTGGTTGAGTTGTGACTTCTTTTCCTCCATCTCTTTCTCCATCTCGCGCACCCACAGCTCCACGAAGTAGGTTGAGTCTGTGTAGAACTTCATGCAGTCCTTCCCGTCCTCCCTGCAACACAAGTGCTCACATCACTAATCTCCTGCTCTACCATACACACATATCATCTTTATAAACCAGACAAAACTAGCGTTGTCGGGACAGTGCAAAAGCAGAGAAGGCCTGAAACTTGCCTTCAACGGGCCTCAGCAAACTGGGCATTTTATCGTGACCTTCACCTTTGACATTCAAGGTTACAGAATCAATAACCACTTTTCATTGAGAATAACAATTATGTTATGAGTAAAAGTGTTAACAGTTAAAGTTCACATAACCACAAACATATTTCACTATTTTCTTTGAAATATATTAAAGTCTGATTACAATATTGTATAGTGCGTCAAATATGTTCAGTTTGGTAATGAAAGCTGTTTTTGATGGACCGCTTAGACCTATCTGGCCACAAACCAGTGAATGAATGACTGCCCGTCACTGGTCACACCCCCTTTTTGTGATGTCATAAACAGAATCAGCCTCGTTATCTATACATCTATCTTAACAATACCACAGAAAAAAGAAAATAATTAATGATTTTCAGAAAATGTTTTCCACTCAGATAAATCATTTGACGATGAAACACTATTAAGCATTTGGTGTAAAAAAGATATCTACATCAATGGTAATTAAACAATTATATAGGCTGAATTCAGTTGAAATAATGATACGTTAATCTGCATAGTCTGTTTATTACCTCACACCTGCGCCAGTTTTATGGCACCAAGCCCATGTGGGTTTTTCACAGCCAATAATTACGCTGTCTTAATGAAAGGCTAATTAAAGGTGCTTATTGGACAAATTAACAAAATTCAAGCCCAGTTTTTATTTTGTTAAAAAATCAAGTCAAGGTTAGTGGATGTTTAAACTAAAGCATTTTTGTTATACCATGCTTAAGTCGTGACCTTGCTATGACCTTGACCTTTGAGAAAATCTTAACCTTTACATTTTTTTTGTTTTCCAGAGATGATATCTACCAAAGTATAGCTTCATAGCACAAAAACTCTTCACAGAATGTTTTGCTTTGTAATTTTTTCATGACATACCTGAACTCGTTGAGTTTGTCGAGTGCAGGGGGTGAGTCGCACTGCTTGTAGTTATCTAGGATCGCCAGGGGGATGGTGGCCCGCGATATCACTTGCTGTTCTTTCAATATTGTACTCTTGAAAGGTTTGCGGGTGTGAATGTCTGTCAGCGACACTGTAAACAATGATCATAATTCATAGAAATATCATTTCTTTAAAGCTTGAAACTGGGAGCATCAATTGCCCTCAACAATATCATACATGTCTTACATGTAGTCTTAGTGTAGAGCTTGCTGGCAAGAAATGACTGCGTTTGTGCGATACTTTCAGTGTGTAAATATACATCAATATTTTTACCGAATTTGTCGTCCTTTCCTTCGGTTTATATGACAGATATCATTCATTACTTCATTGCTCTGTTCAATGACATCAGATCATTGTGTTATCGCTTACTAGTGACTTATAGCAACTCACTAGCAATCATATAACTGTTATTTCCCAAGAGATGTTCTGAAATTGTGCCTAGTTGCTAGAAATTTAAGAAAGTTATTTCGTGGAGATGTTCTGAGATGGTGCCTAGTTGCTAGAAAAAAATGCTAGAAATTTAAGAAAGTTATTTCCTGGAGATGTTGTGAAATGGTGCCTAGTTGCTATAAATTTGAGAAAGTTATTTCCTAGAGATGTTGTGAAATGGTGCCTAGTTGCTATAAATTTGAGAAAGTTATTTCCTGGAGATGTTGTGAAATGGTGCCTAGTTGCTATAAATTTGAGAAAGTTATTTCCTAGAGATGTTGTGAAATGGTGCCTAGTTGCTATAAATTTGAGAAAGTTATTTCCTGGAGATGTTGTGAAATGGTGCCTAGTTGCTATAAATTTAAGAAAGTTATTTCCTGGAGATGTTGTGAGATGGTGCCTTGTTGCTATAAATTTGAGAAAGTTATTTCCTAGAGATGTTGTGAAATGGTGCCTAGTTGCTATAAATTTGAGAAAGTTATTTCCTGGAGATGTTGTGAAATGGTGCCTAGTTGCTATAAATTTAAGAAAGTTATTTCCTGGAGATGTTGTGAAATGGTGCCTAGTTTGAGAAGTTATTTCCTGGAGATGTTCTGAAATGGTGCCTAGTTGCTATAAATTTAAGAAAGTTATTTCCTGGAGATGTTGTGAGATGGTGCCTTGTTGCTATAAATTTGAGAAAGTTATTTCCTAGAGATGTTGTGAAATGGTGCCTAGTTGCTATAAATTTGAGAAAGTTATTTCCTGGAGATGTTGTGAAATGGTGCCTAGTTGCTATAAATTTAAGAAAGTTATTTCCTGGAGATGTTGTGAAATGGTGCCTAGTTTGAGAAGTTATTTCCTGGAGATGTTCTGAAATGGTGCCTGCCTACCTTCCTCCACAGTGGCGTTGAGCTGGGTGACCTTGTCACGGAGGTGGTCAATGCGCTGCTGCAGCTGACAGGACCTCCCCAGGACGAGGGTCGCCTCCTTGCCCAGCTCCATGAACATGTCCTCTGCATGCTTACTCAGTCCACTAAGCTGCCGTATGATGTTGGCCAGCGTGTTGTTTGTAACACACTCAAGCTCATTGCGCTCAGCTTTGTCAACTTTCACCCGACTTACGTCAACCGGCTCGATGCGCCGCTTTGTCAATGGCATGGTGATTTCTCACTCTGCAACACATTCATATAATACTGGTAAGTTATTGTTGTGGTAGTAGAATTACTGAGTGATCTGAGTGCACTCCAAAAGAATTAACAACATCATACCAAAAGGGGGAGATGACATTAAAGTACTCACGGAAATCAAATAAAATGCTTTTTGGTGTTTATTTCTTTCTTACTCAACCAATATAGGCAATTCCTACAGATGTAAAAATCACTAAGTTTTTCCCAACTAGGCCTTGTGGATGAATAGTGAGTACTACAGATTAAGGAAGATTACGGTAATTTAAAAACTATGGCAGGAATTGATATTGCAAGAGAGGAAACCTTTACGGGACAGACAGAACGACCTGACTCACTATAGCAAAATCCACCTTGAACATTCCTATTGGTTGTTAAAATCTTGCATATTGGAATTAAGTACTTGACAAACCTCAATCAATGCACATCTAGACTTTTTCTTTAAGTATTGCATAATGTAAGTAATGTTTTTTCTGAGTAATCCTCAAATATCCCTGGAACTCAACATTACATATCAATGTCAAAACCATGACTTTTCACCCTGATAATTTTTGAAAATGTCAAGGTCATGTATTACATTTGATATTAAAATGGGATTAACCGTATAATCATTTCCACTAAAGAGGATACAAAAATTCATTAAAACTAAAGGACATAAACTAAAATACATAAAAGCAGCAGTTCAACAAAATTTCCTTGTTGCTTTTCGTGACATTTGAAGGAAAACTTGGCAGACCAGGATCTCAAAAGACAAAAGTTGTTTCAACCTGTGCTGCTCTTATTTTGTAACGAGGAAAATGATAACAGTCGGGAGTGTCAATTAGAACAAACTACTCACTTCATTACAATGGTCAGGCAAGAGGTACAACAGATATAACAATGTGAAAACTGAGTTTTTCCAAGAAAATTCTTCATTTTGATAAAGGATATTGAATGCTGGATGAAAGTTTGGGAAAATTGGGAGGCATCCTACTCTAGGCTGGGAAAAATTGTGAAATATAATGAATAAACAAGTGTTTGCCACTGATGTGACAATGTCCCCCGCCGCTCGGATATTGCGATAGCATTGTCACAATAAGCAAATGTTACATTCCCATTGACAATAAGTGCAATGGAGATATGGCGTTAACAATTGTTTCAAAAGTGGTCAAAGTGCCGTTGTGACCTTGAAAATAAGGTCAAGGTCATCCAAAGGGACTGGTGTTTGCGTAATTTCCCAATGTAGTCTCTGACCAAATTCGAAGACATTTGGTGCAGTGGTTTATGAGATATCAAGTAAACCAGTTTCAAAAGTGGCTAAAGTTGTGACCTAGAAATTAATGTCAAGGTCACCCAAAGTGACTGGTGTCTGTGCCTTCCTTTAATTTGAGGACATTTCATGAATCAGTTCATACGATATAAGATGTTTCAAAAGTGTTCACAAAACTGTGGTGACCTTGAAAAATAAGGTCAAGGTCAGTCAAAGTATTTGGTATCTGCGTAGTCCCACAATGTAGGCTGTGACTTAATTTGAAGACATTTTGTAAAACGGTTCAAGAGGCCAAAGTACCGTAGTGACCTTGAAAATAATGTCTAAGTCACTTGAAGTGACTGGTGTCTGTAATCCCCAAAGGTAGGCTGTGACCAAATTTGAAGACCTTGGGTGCAACGGTTCATGAGCTACCGCGTTAACAAGTGTTTCAAGACGGGTCAAAGTGCCGTTGTGACCTTAAAAATAAGGTCAAGGTCACCAAAAGTGACTGGTGTTTGCGTAATTTCCTAAGATAGGCTGTCACCAAATTTGAAGACCTTGGGTGCAACGGTTCATGAGCTATTGCGTTAACAAGAGTTTCAAGAGTGGTCAAAGTGCCGTTGTGACATTGAAAATAAGGTCAAGGTCACCAAAAGTGACTGGTGTCTGCGTAATCCCCCAAGTGAGACTGTGACCAAATTTGAAGACATTGGGTGCAACAGTTCTTGAGATATCACGTTAACAAGGATCCGGATGTACGGACGCCCCTGAATACAACTAGAAAAGTGCACTGATGCACTGTGATGTTCCCTGCCCCAACTTTTAAGAAAATTACCCTAGTCATTTCCACTGATTAAAAGAATGCCTAGAAAGAAAGTCTATCCTTTGGAGAAAAAAGGAAAAGACGTTTTTAAGGATATGACAGAGTCACTAATAATGACTCACTGCACCAATTGAGAAGTTTGAGTTGTAAAAACAATAACCATAACCACTTGTGGTTGATCCCTGTTTACTTTGTGAGAGGCCCTAATATTCATGATACATGTATCATGTATGAAACATAAAGTTAGTTGAGTCAATAAGAACTAATTTGAGTACACTGACACCATGAAGCCGGGGGAATCAAGTTAGGGAGAGGTGCTGACTGGGTCGGGCCATTGTTAGAGTTTCACAGGAAGAGATGATTGTTTCAGGAAATACTGTACAGTAATTACGCCATACATTTTCTGTAGACTAACGCAACTGCATTGATTCACAAAAGGAGCAAGCAACTTTCTACGCTTAATTCTTCTGGGGAAGGTGATGAAAATAGGTGTTAATGATTAGATGCAAAGCATGGCAAAGAATGACAAATCTCTATTGGAATTTATATATTTATAAGTTCTTTATTTGTGTCCACAACCTATTATGTCTATAACACTCTTGTCTAAATATCAGTAAATACTAATTTTTATGCAATTGTATGATAAACATAGTTTGTCACAGACACTTATATCCTCTACATATCCTCAACTGATGGTCAGGGGGGTTTAATATTGCCAATTGGCAAGGGATTTGTTAACAATATTTATTTATATATATATCTTTCTAGGCATTTTGAAAATTGGCTTCAGGCTTACACAAATAAAAGGCAGGTAATTTTACTTCTGAAAAACTTGCTTGGGTTGATGAATCAGAATAAGCCCATTCGTGACTAAGGATTTAGATGGAGGGTTACAAACCTATCCACCGCTTAATGAAACAAATTGCCACATACAAATATTCTAAATTTTGTAAAGATTGATAGACTACTAAGACTAGCTAGGCATTTCTCTCACAAATCAGTTTGGAACTAAGTTAAGTTTTGTGTCCAGCAGTTGTTGCAGTTCATGGACCAGGAAGAGTGAAACATGGACAAGGGAAGTGAGCACTTGCGAGTGTAGTGCAACCACTTACACTGAGATAGGAATCAAGTGCAGCCCTTGCCATTAATAACAGTAGAGATAATGAGGGCAATAACATAATCTGCAAACATGGATGTCAATAAAGAGACGGAGCAGCACCATCAGCTTAGTCAAAGCTGCAGCATGTGATCGCGGTGGAGAAGATCAAAGTGGCAGTGCTGGGTAATGAGTAGCCCCAGGGAGACGAGCGGGGAGTATCACAGGACTCCTTCTACTGTCACTACACTAACACTGTCATTCTCTCTACTGCTAGCTCAGTACATGTACCAGCACATAGCACATACAGCAACCCACTTGTAGCCAGTCGTAAACATTGATATTCGTGTTGTTGTTATCATTATGATTTAGGTTTGAAGCACCTTCACGTTTAGTATTTGCAGTGTATCTTTACAAATAGCCAACTTTTCTCAGTTACCCCGGTACTTTAATAATAATAATTGAAATCATAATGGAACATCTTGACAGGATAAGAAGGCCAAGAACATGTTTACACATTTAGAAACCAACTGTAAAGACTAAAGACACATAGGATATGTTCAATCAATAGTTAACAGTAAATGACTTGATAACACCAATTTCTCTGTCACAAATCAGCTAATATTTCTTTGACACTTGCATTCATGCACTGTTCAGATCAATATCATCTTCTGACAAAGTTATTCATACTTAATCAAAAAGGGTCCAATTGCATTGGTGGACAGAGAAATAATTAGTTCTGATGAATTGAAATCACGGTCATTGTCAAAGAAAAAACCCCAACAAAATTCTAATATCAACAACAGTACATTAGGAGGATCATACGAGACAGCTAGGAGTGAACTAAACTATCTGCCCAGAAGTAGGGCAGGCAGATGACTGTGAGTTGACACAATGAGAGGTAACAGGTTGGAACAATTGCAGCATTAGTCACTGTGTGGTGATAGTCCCGTGGCTGATGTATCTTAATGTGACCCATCACAGGAGCATAGGGGTAGATAGTTAGAGAGACAAACAGACGGACAGACAGGGAGGGAGAGGTGTATAGAGGAAGTAAAGAGCAGTCCCCAGGCTAGTACTAGAAGGTAGCCAGAGAGCACTGGTGTGATGAATGGGCTGACCCTGGGAGCAGAGAGGCTGCTTGCTCAGCTAGTGGTCATCAACTCACTGACAGATGACTCATATACATGATATCTCCTCACTCTCTCTTCCCCCTGCACGCTCAATTAGCCTCCCTCTCTCCCTCCCTCCCTGGGTCTATCTGACTCTGGAAGTGGACACGTATCATGTTGCAGATCAGACTGCATGTCACATTCCCATCCCTCACTCGGACTCCCAGCAGGACAGATAGATATAGGGACACACAACTTCCTCATTCCTACCTCACTGTGCTGCCATCTGCTGTATGATCTCTTGTGGTAACATGTCCCTGCTGCTAACCTACATTGCCTCGTCTCACCAATAAGGTTCAATATGTCTGAAGATAGTTAAACAGGTCACATCCCAATTTTTTCAAGGTGTCAGACATGAGGACGCATACATCACTGTAACACCTAGGAGTGATCAAACATATGTCATGATAAATTGTACCTCTTCTAAACAGATTGCAACTCCAAGCAGTTAGAACTGTGTCTGGTAGACAGGAAGTTCCTAAGTTTAGGTTGGGTATCTGTATACACCCAGTAACACTACAAGGTGCAATAAATCAATCAGATGTGTGCTAATGCGGAATCTACATGGCTATAAATAGGGTCTTAGTTGAAAGATCCATTTGCTTTTTCTACATGCATCTATAACAAGTGCTTTACACTTAGTCTTTGGTGTGGAACATTATTGTAATTGGTAGCCCTTATTGTACTAATCTAGCTAGCACTTTTTAATTCATATAAATATCATAAAACTTTTCTTGTCTAATTAGAGAAAATAAATTATCATACCTAACCGAACTATTTTCCTCATTCAGAAATTGAAGACCTATCAGGACATCCATCATTTCGGATGTGCCAAACAATACTCACTGGCACTTCATAATTAACACTTTCAAATTTCAACAATTTGTTACATTCCTTTTAAGCACAGATTTCATTCAATCATTTTGGAAACAGTGGTTTCAGGTCAAAGTCTGTGTGTTTGGAAGTGACTCAGGAAATGATTAATGCACCTGATGATGAAATGATTTACATTTGTGCACCAGTGCTCACATCTCATCCTACAGATGACCACTTATTGAGACCTAGAATATCTCCTCCATTAATGGACATTCAAACAAAACCCAATTGTAACACACTGCATCATATAGAAATGTTAGGAGGCTCAACAGCCCAGTTACTGACTGACCTAGCCCTAAATATCTCAATTACTCAACAACTTGTTTGTGCTCACATTATACATGAGAAATCAATAGTTATAATAGTTCCCTATGGCGCTGATAACTTCTAGCCAAATAGCAGCAACTCTACTATGAAATCCAAACTATGTTTGAATGAAAAACTGTTTCAGTAAGCTTGTATCATTCAAATCTGTTTATATATAATCAGTTTTGGAAATGTGCAAACAACACCTGTGTTCATAAACATGTCATGCTTCGGTTAACACTAGATTCATTAATATGTATGAAAAGTACTTTTATAAACTGATATGGGTCAATAGCTCTAAGACAATAACTCTTGATTTGATATTTGATATACAAAAATCTTATTACTCATATGATAAAAAGATATTTATGAGAGGAGAGACAGTGCCAAAAAAGCACCAATAACAGGTTTAAATGACTCCAACATCTACAACATGCAATCAGATAAGAGCAGTATTCTGTTTTCTCTTTCAACACCTGATCAATCATTTCATCGTCTTATTTTGCCTTTCATCCGAGATTGCTAAGTGTGGGTGCTAATCACATGATTGAAGCCAGACTAAGAGCAAGGGTAGCTTCCATGTCTACATCCACTAATTACCGTGTACCGGTGCACTATAACAGAGCCCAGGCGGGTGTGGGCGAGTGGAAGGCTGGGAGCAATAACTGGCCAAGTTACACAAGCACATGCCCACTGTGCAGTCAGATTAAACTGGGCGGGCTGCTGCATCTATGACTTGCTTCCCTTGATGCATAATCACATCCAATGCTAACTTTCAGTACTATGACTATTGACTAACTCAGTTATGTATTCTAGCATCATGATTTAACCCCTTGTCCATTTACTTGTTCCTTACAAAGATCTACTCCAAGGGACATACTGCCATCCAAACTGACAAACCAATGTTGACATGGCATATTTTGGGTTCAACACCTAGTTATTGTTGGTTACTATATATCAAACATGTCTGCTTGACAAGGATGCATGTGTACAGGTAGTCGGATAAAATCGACAATGTGATTGGTCTGCTAATAACTGGGTTTTGGCTGCTTTTAACTGGTAAAAAACATGCGAGGTACGGAGGTCCGGTTAGACCTAGTGTAGAGGATCTCCGTAGTATTGATATTTTAAATAGTTTATTCCTCGGAACTAGGCCGATTTTAATCAGACTGCATATAGGGTCATGCTGCAGGTTATTGGTAATGAATCTAAACTTACACTTTCTACTACATACACCATAAGAAATTCTGCAGAAAGAAATCTGTGGATTTTTTTTCCCTTCATGCTATCAGTATCAATAATGAAATTATCAATAAATCAATAACCCCTACAACTTGTAAGTAGTTTGCTATCCAGTTTTGACTTTTAAAATAATTAATTGACTACCTTACACTATGATTCCTTAAGAACCCTGCCACTAAAGTAGAAACCTTCATTCAAAAATGTGTTATTGTCTTCAGACAATTGTCACTAAAATAATGCAACCTTCACACTATCTAAACAAGCAACTAAGAATTGAGATTCATAAAGTACTAGTACTCGAAATGTGAACCTTTGTAAAAATTCAAAGGCACAAAAGTTTTACTTCTGTTTTTGTCCTAGATAGGTTTAGCAAAATTTTATTGTAATTCACGCTTTTCGTTATCAAATGATTGATCAATATGTGCATCATATGTATACATAGGTCACATTCATATTAATATCATGAATATATATTACACCCTATCTGTCGTAACTTGGCAGATTCTGTCCAATATCTCATGGCACATTAGCTTTAATCACATAGGATGAATACAGTAGTGTTTCCAACAAAGACATATTCAGAGATTGAGATGGACTGACAGCAGCCCACAGATGAAGACAGGTGAGAGCCAGTCAGTCAGACAACACAACAGCCTCTGTGCAGTCAGCCAGTCACCTGTCTGCTCTATTACATATGCAGATGCATCACTAGCTCTTTACAAATACTGGCTACTACAAAAGAATTACATTCCAACACAAGAGATCAACACACATCCTAAAACAAAGATTTAGAAATTATATTTCTAAAAGAATGTTCTCAACTGTTGATAAAGATGAGATTAGAGTCTGAGACACCGAGGTTCTAGACTGGGAGAGGATCTCTTCAACTTTTACATGGTAACATCTCATACAGAATGTTAGGAAGTATACCATGTACTTTACAATACATTTCACTTTCATCATATTTTGGTTTCAATAACATAATGACCTTCATTGATCAAAATGACTGTCAACAGAAAATCACAAGAAACAAGTATAAAAACCACATTTTTAAACAGATTGTTATCACTCCAATAAATAGCCTATATGATATAATGTACCCAGTCTGAGGTAATCTACATAAGAAAACTCAGCATCCCATCCCAAAGGCAATGCACATCCATGATTTCAAACCAAGAATTATATTAGAAAAACAGCATTAAAAATAGAGCCATTGGCTCTGTAGCTCATCAGGATTTACATTTGATTTTGCTTTAGGGTGTGGCTAATGTGGTTCCCCCCTTATTAATTTAGGGGCCACAGGGTCACAAAATCTACAATTTATAATCCTCACTAGTCAAGGAGTCTGTACACAAAGTTTCAGCTTTTTAGGCCTTATGATTTTGGAGAAGAAGATGAAAATAGGTTTTAAGGATGTGGTCCCTATGGCCCTTAATAGGGGTCACAGGCCACCAAAGCTACAATTCATAATCCCCACTAGTCAAGGAGTCTGTACACAAAGATTCAGCTTTCTAGGCCTTATGGTTCTGGAGAAGAAGTCGAAATTCCACAAAGTTTACCGATGAACGGACAGATGGATGGATAGATGCCGGACACCATGTCATGCCATAAGCGCGGCCTGACTCGGGGAATAGCCAATCAAACCATTTTCTCGTTGAAATTTTATCGATTTGATTTGATTGGCTATATCTCAAGTCAGGCCGCGCAAGCGAATCTAGCTTCTGAGCCCAGGGTACAGATTAGTGGAGTTAGCCTAACGTTCGTAACCTGAGACAGGATGATCTGGTGACCTTGAAAGTCAACAATGAATGATCAATTTTCATTGTTATTAATTTGTTAACAAAATAATTTGTAACGATTTGATGTAATAGTTTACAGTTTTGCAATACCATGCTTAAGCCATGACCCTGCTGTGACCATGCCCTTTTATAGAGTAAAGCGGAAACCTTTTCAAAATATTGCACTTGTCCAAAGATGATATATATACCAAATACCTTTACAGTACAAACACTTTTCTTAATAATAATATAAAATATAAATGTTTATAAATAATAAAATAATACCCACAAAGTATAATATATATATACTTATGAGTTCTGAAAAGCTTAATTGGATGAAGTTGAAGTGAAAATGTGTGTATATTGCAATAACCCATATCTTGTGACCTTGACATTAATTGGCTTTCTTAAACAATAGCCCGATTTGCCTGTCAGACCAATTCATTGTCTTGAACCCAGAGAGCTACATCTGAGGAAACAGTTTCTAAATACTTCAATGAACTTCACAACGTTTTCACTAAGAATAAATTGAACAAGATGTGTTTGTGAAACACGAATGCCCCCGGATGCATCCTGCTCGCTGTGTCAAGGTCAAGGTCACAAGGTCAAATGTCATGGTGTCATCTGAAAGGTCTCATCACAAGGGATCCATATGTCAAGTATCAAAGACCTAGCTCTGACCAATCAAAAGTTATGACCAAGGTTAAAGTTTTTGTGGACAAACGGACAGACGGACAGGTGAAAAACAATATACCCCCGGAATCTCCGATTCGGGGGCATAAAAATGCCCCAACAACGTATCCACAATATTGATGAAAAGGAACATGTTGAAAATCACACTCCTCGTCACTTCAGGTAAAGGAACTTAAGGGTCTGTGACAACATCACGATCAACTATGAATACTGCGATAGGATGTTGTAAAGCAGCTGATGCGTCTTAAACACAGTTTGTTCATCTTCTAAGGAAAGAGAATGAGGAACAAACTTCTGTAAGGTTTTATCCTCAGGACAGCTGGTGCTGTGACTGACTAAGGATGGTTGTATTAAGAGATTTTCAACATTATCTAATGCAAAATACTCAGTTTCTGCATCTGACGACAGTCCCCTTTTGATACTGTATGCAGGCCACAAGTCTCATGTCTGGAGGGAAAGCTATAACTGAAGATCACGATTCTAGTACGGCTGGAATATCTTAACCAGTTCATGAAAACGACATTGACAGTTTTGACTTGTATGAAATCAATGATGATATCATATGAGTGATGAAGAAAAGTGCTGAAAATGTAAGATGTATGTTCCAGATGAAGTTCGAAGAAATGTGTCATTATTCACCACAACTGGGGTCCAATCGATTTATCCAATATATAGGCACTGAACACATACATGTACGTTGTACCCAAGTTTGTATTGTACACAGACATTAAGAGTTTTGGCGTCCATGTCACAAAGAACTTGAAGAATAACTCAACTTAACAGCTTACTTTTGTTTTAAATGTTCCATTTAAAAACGTACTGCATTTCAAGAATTAACAATGACAATGAAGAAACCAAATCATTTGACATTCGTAATGACTGTGTGTGAAGTTGTGAACTTCAAATTATCCCTTCCGGATGCGCTGTAGACTGACGAACCATGTGGTCGAACTTAGGTAGAAGTGAAGTAACTGTCAAGGTTACTCTTGTTGACAGTGAGAACACAGCCACGCTGCTACTGTAAATATTGATTGATTCCAATGTGTTTTTGACATATAAAACTTTATCAAAGGTTCTTACAGGTAAAGAAATGTGTTAATTTTAGTGAAGCAATACTTTTGTGACTTTTCGCAATATATTGCTGATACTAGTAACCCTGAAAGCCCATTGTCAAAACTTTCTATCACTGAAATTACATTGAAATAGTTAAGAAAGAATCAATTCCAACAAATCCTATTTCAAATACACTGGTTTATGTCAGTTCATGAAATTCAACTAAAAAAACAACCGACATACTGTGACAGATGATCAACATGTACAAAATGAAAGAACTATGTCAGTCATCTCAGTATGCTCGGCATACTGTGATGTTAATTCACTCATTTATTAAAAAAACCCATAAATAATACTAATGACCTAATATAATTATGATAAACATAACTGAGTACTTATTACGGCTCTTATTACATACGAATGTGACAAAAGAGACACTAAATGTATCTGACCTGTTGACAAGTCGCTGTTTATATCACTTTCCGTACCATCAAGCTGAACCATATTTCATAATAAAATTTACGATCATTTAACCATAAGTTTTAGTATTTCTCGTCATAAATTGCCTTGAGTGAACTCGAAATAGTGCAAGATAAATGCCTGCATTATATGAAAGAATGCGTTTGCAAGCGGCGACTCCAGCAATATGCATAAGCATGATGTCTCACTAGGTCACACCCCTTGAAGCAACAACATATGAATATGGTGCCGTCCGTTATACACTGAGCAACGTTTTTCTTTCGTCACATTTACTTACCTTTGCAGCTAGTATATACAAATCACATTTCTTTCATATGGGCAGGAAATACAACTAAATATTTGCAACATTATCAACATAGGAAGTGTCAAAATGGCGACATCTCGCTGGTTCACGGATTGGGAACGAGATGTAGGTGCGGGCTCCAGCAAAAAATTTGATTAGATAAAACTTTATTATTCTATGTATTTATTTAATATTTTGTCTTCATGAACTGTTTGATTTAGCAAATATGGCACGCATTAAAAAAAGGTTGATATAATCCATATCCCGCACTAAAATCGCAGTGTCTGCGTTATGAAAACATGGCGGCGATTTTGTCCCTTCAGGAGTACGACAGCGATTCAAATTCATCGGACGGAAAAACCAATTCAAATATCGATGACCTGACAGCACATTTAAAGCCACTAGACACAGACACTAAACCAACTTTGACCGTTTCTCTCAATGCTGCGCCGACAGTGGTCCCAAAGGTATAAAGAGTCTTTTTTTTCATGAAAATGAAAACAGTAGAGGGGTTTCGTTTACCGGAATAATATTCGTCGTTTTCGTAAGAAAACTCGGTTTGGTTTTAGTTCATAGGTAGAAACAAATTTCGGGAGTCCAGGGGTAGAATTCATTTTACCGGACACACATTATTATACCTATTATACGTCAATCTAGTGAATCTACACAATAATATTCTGATATAGGGGGAACTATAGAATTGGAATTCCCCACAAAATACTTAACCTAAAACTGCTCTGACCCTTACCCTAACACTAACTCTAAGAAAGTTGCTTACCCTAACACGTACCCCTAAACCTAAAACAAAACCTAACCCTAACCTAATGAACAGTTTAGTAAAACAGCATGAAAAGGGTGGCAAACCAATTCTATAGTTGGCTGTAGGAAAACTCGTACCAAAAAAAATTGGAAAACTCGGCCTACCTTTAGAATCCCTCACCAAATTCCATTTCGGAACGTGGAATTTATCTTTAAAAAACATTCTCGAATTTTTTATACTACCGGACATGCGCAGACGTCATTTCTCATCGAAGCGAGAGTTGTCATTCACGACGCCATTGTTGTTTACTGTGAAATTACCCTTTCGTTCACAAGTCGTTTTACATTTCCGAACATTTCCAATCAATGATATTATTTGACAATAGGCAACATCTTATCTTTAATAGGGCCCCTTTTGTATATTATTTTAAACGACTTTCGCCACAGATTCAATGTTACCGAGTAGACATAAAAGGGTTTTCCCCCATGACCCAGCGCGTCGTTTTGACATGTTGCATTCCATATTTCCGATTTTTTAAACAATAAAAAATCACTTCAAGGTAAGTTTTATGTATGCAAATTTCAAAATTAGTTTTTTTGTTTATGTTAAATGCTTTTTGTTTTACATTTTGTTTATTTTTCAAATTCTATTTCCCCCCCCGTTTGTTTTGTTTTTGTTTTCTTTTTTTGTTTTGTTTTTTATTATTGATATTTGTTTTGATTTTATCATTTCTTGTTTCTTTTTCGTTTTAAAAAAAAATATTTTAATATCATAAGGGGGTTTAGGGGGGCTTGCCCCCCTATTTTTTAATCGGGGAAGGGGATTTTTTATTTCTTTCTTTTTATTTTGATTGAATGTCATCCTTTCTTTCCCTTTCGACGATATTCATCCAAACATGACACACATGCCAATATGAGCATTTTTTAAAAAGGATTTTTAGAAGGGATGTTACTTGGAACATTGGAAAGAGGAAATTGGCGTGCAACTTCATTTAGAAGGCATCAAAAACATCCCCATCGCTATGTTGTACCTTGACTCTCCAAATGTGTTCGTTCAGGTAAGATTTAAAAAGCCCCTTCACGGTACCATTCTTATTAACTGAGCGTTTGGCATTTCGAACTATGACACTTGTCACAAGTGGCATGATTACAAAGTAACCCACGATTCATACACCACGCAAGCGTAGCGAGAATCGTTACAAATTAAAAAGGAGCAACTCGAAAGTAATAGTACGTGAAGAAACCTTAGAATCCCGCCCATACGAACTTACCCAAGGAATCGAGGTACAATCAGGTAGCGATGGGAGACGCTCCGTCTGCTTTCCTAAATCTGCGGACAATTTCCTCTTCTTGTTCCTCCTTTCTGGCTCAACGTTGTCAAACAACGGTCCCGTACGCAACACACGAGAGAGTGACGACTCTCCACAACGAAATCCCACAAAGAATCATCTAATCCCTCCATAGCGTTTCAAAAGCACAAAATTTACAACTTGCCAAGCTAAAAGTGGCGTCTGTTTACAAACAAATCATACGTCACACGTTATACATCACTATGACGACATGACGCAATGCGAGAACGTGCGGGAAGTGACGTAACAATCGACACGCGAGTTTATGAATTGACCAATCAGCGACGAGCAACGGTTTAAGGATTCCCCCTCGATTGCAGGCAAAGGTAATGATGTTTTGAAGTGATTTTAAAATTCGTGTTTAAAACTATCGTCTTTCAGACGAAGTTTTAAATTAAACTTTTGCTTGCCGATACGAAAATGACCTCTATTTTCGCCTAAAATGTCTCCTTACGGAAATCACGGAAATTACGGAATGTCTCTTATATATATAGCGCCTTCTGCGCTACACGTGCCGGAGGCACGTGAACTGCCGAAGGCAGTAAGCACGCGCCTTCGGCGCGTGCACGCGCCGAAGGCGCGTGCTCTTACACACTTCCGGTTTATTTGGTGAGGGATTCTAAAGGTGCCCAAATCTGCAGGAGAACTCGTACCTACTTTTTGTCCCCCGCCGCAACGTGGAATGGGGGACATTGTATTCAAGCGCGTCCATCTGTACATCCGGATCCTTGTTAACGCGATATCTCAAGAACCGTTGCACCCAATGTCTTGTAATTTGGTCACAGCCTACACCAGTCACTGAGGGTGACCTTGACTTTACTTTCAAAGTCACCACAGCACTTTGACTACTTTTTAAGCTCTGGTTTATCCCATATCTCATGAACCATTGCACTCAATATCTTCAAATTATGCGGACACCAGTCACTTTTGGTGACCTTGACCTTTTCAAGGTCACAACGGCACTTAGACCACTCTTGAAACACTTGTTAACGGGATAGCTCATGAACCCTTGCACCCAATGTCTTCAAATTTGGTCACAGCCTACTTTAGGGAATTACGCAGACACCAGTCACCAGTCACTTCAAGTGACCTTGACATTATTTTCAAGGTCACTACGGCACTTTGGCCACTTTTGTAACTCTTGTTAACACAATATCTCATGAACAGTTTTACAAAATGTCTTCAAATTTAATCACAGCCTACATTGTGGGACTACGCAGATACCAAATACTTTGGATGACCTTGATCTTAATTCTTAAAGATGGACTGAAATGCTATATGGCAACTTTCAGGATTCGTGAAATAGTGATTACAATTTGACATTGACTCAACTTTAAATTACTGAAATCGACCTAGAAACGGCTTAATTACGACTGTTTACATAACACTGCCTAATTAGGCCGGCGAACAGAATAAAACGCACTGAAGCGTGACTGCCTCGTGACGTGTTAGTGGGCGATGTGATACCCCGTTGTCTGCCCTCGTTATGTAAAACAACACAAGCTAACAGTACAGCTCAATGTTAAACCGTTGATTAAACACCCTAAACAACATCCCAACATCTCACACCTTCAATAAATCGGTAGTTTATTTATTCAACTGGCAATTTGTATTGATGAAAACGTAAGACCCTGATTAAAAACGAAGTTGTGCGCATAATGCTACAGCATGTAGGCCTAGATGGTCTCGCTTTGCGCAATGTTGTCATAAGACTGCACGTGAGAACCCGGATGTATATGTAAACAATTGCTCCCGTGTGAACTGTTTTATCTTCGTGCACAGTTGTTGGCACAGCAGAAAGGATGTAATTATACAATACTATTTTATTTTTACATTTAAACTTTTTTTTTAGAATTGCCTTTGACTTCATTTTGTAACAGGATAAAAAATATATACGTTTTTCTTAGTTATTTCATTTAGTGATGGACAAGTTACAATTCTCAATGAAAGACGTGTATTGGATGATCACTGATGTCTTGTTTAAAACATTATTTTAATAGGGCATTTCACTGAAAATCTTAATGTTTTCACTTTTGTACATAGAGGTGATATTTTCCACAACAATACCCGATACATGGCCAAACAGAATGAAGATTTATTAAATGAACCTTATCCAAAATAATTATCAGATAGAGCAAAAACGGTATTCCTAATTTCAGGTTAATAGGTTATAATTTACCAATCGGAGAAAAAAGGGATGTTAAGGAATACAATTGCTATTTGATGTTACCTAATTAGCTGATGTCATAAAATAGCCAGGTGTTGATGATTGTGCATTATATAACCTACCTGCTATAGTAATCATTTGATATCATCTAATTAGGAAACAGACAGGAAATACGATAGACAGTAAAGTAATTGTGTAATAAGTGAGTATCTGATCTAAAGAAAGTAAGTAACACCTGCAGACCAATGTCATTGTTTATTCAACCTTTTTAAACAACGTTCAAATCTAAATGTGAGCATTGTATATTCGGATTATTACCATAAATCAGCCCAATACTTTGTGCTATGTTTTATATTTTACTAATCTCCCTTTTCTCTGCATGCCAAACTGTTCATTCAGTGAAAATGCGAGCTCGAAGCAGAAAATCGGTGTAGTGATCGGAACACGTGAGTTCGATGTAGATTGTCACATTGCTCTGTTTGACCTAACACAGCGGGTCAATTTGGCGTGAAACCATCAATATGATGGGAATTTGTCTACGGAGACTTCATCAGGAGATATTCTAGGACAGTTGACAGCAACACAATGATATAGCATACTGTTAATCGCTTTGAAAAGGCAGAACTGCGGATTTCCCCTATCATTTTCCATATAAGCAGACGAACGCTTCGCCTACTGCCACGTCACTTCCGGTATCCCTTGCCCGTGGCCTCTCAGCCTTGTTTTGGTTTGTCGTTGGACGGCGACAAGCAGACGCCTTGTTACGCAATGTTTACTTAGCTGTAGCTTCATTGAGAAACTGTGTATCGTTGCTGTTTTGGTCTAATATTTATGTTATATAGTTATTCGACCAATATCTTTTGAAAAATAAATCAAAAAAAGGTTATACAGCGACTCTTTAAGGTCACCACAGTTCATTGAACACTTTTGAAACATCTTATATCTTATGAACCGATTCATGAAATGTCCTCAAATTTGGTCACAGCCTACATTGAGGGATTACGCAGACACCAGTCACTTTGTCAATGTCAATAGCATTTGCTTATTGTGACAATTCTATCGCAATATCCAAGCGGCGGGGGACATTGCCACATTAGTGGCAAACACTTGTTATTTTGGGTTTGAGGTCTATTTATATTATAAGGAAAAATATTATTTTACATTATTATTGATCAAGGATAATGTATTTGTCCATAAATACAATAAAATGCAAAAAAAATGTCAAATAATAAGTTATAAACATGTCTTATAGAGGTTTTGTCTGATACTTTAAGGGATATCTCTTCATCACCTACTCACGTTTTACTGAACACTTGTGATAGAGAAATCCATGAAACTCACTGCTTCAAACATAGTTCATTGTAGGGATGTAGTTCATTGTAGGGATGTAGATTATCCACTTCACTTAAACGAGAGGAATCCTCATTGTTTTTTTCTATGTTAATTGGTTAATTTGTACAAAAAATACTGTCAGCTTTAAAATAAACCAAAAACCGTTTTCATCGGTCCTCTAATTACAAAGATATCGCCCTTGAAAGTGCGCGAATTTCAGGCTGTTCAATTTGACAGTCGTAAAACAGCTTCAACCGGAATAATGATATTACCTTTACTGCGCATGCCCGGAGTGTTTTGTGACATCATATACAGAACGGAAATGGGCCTAATCAATGAAAATATAACAGACAATGGTGGTAAATAAACAGATTAAACAGGTTTTAGCAGCTCAGCTGTTCGGCAATAAAACATGAGAGTAGTAATTAAACAGTTATGACACATCGTAACTGATTGAGTAATTATGGGGAGTCGCGCTTGAGGTATTACACGCTCTTTGACAATGTTATTACAAGAATTAGAGAGAGGATGTAGTTTGTCTGCCCATCCCTGTGAAGCCATGATTAAGCTATCACCAGTCATAACAAATCAACAAAAATTAGTAAATATCTTTATTATATGTCTCACTATGTAACTGTCATACTGTCAAGTTGTGTTCCTTGTTTATGTATTAATTATATGCCAAGCAAGTAAGCGTCCGCTTGACTTATTACTGTAAACAATAACAATAGCCTGACCAGTAAGGGCGATGTGATGTGGCAGGTTGTGATTGGCTGAAAGAAGTTTTCACGACTTAAAATATGACGTTTGTTTTTCAAAGCCATTAAATGACTGTTTTTCGCATGTCTTTGAACAAACAAAGTATCAATGTTGTCTTATCATATCCTTTTGAATTCATTTCTGCATTGTGTAACCCCTCAGGGTTATCTGATGTTTAAACAACACAATTAATTAATAATTAATTGGAGACCATGTGATCTGAGTTCATTTTGTCACCACCTGGATTATTTATATGTATTTTTAATTTTGATGTACAATTAAAGGTGTTTTTAATGTGGTTTTAATAAAACAAATGAACAAACAACACAAATGAATATAACATTAAGAAAGTGATCTGTAATACAAAACTATGTATGTTATGTTATGTTATTATGTTATGTTATGCTGGATGATACCAAACAATGCAATAAATATCATACAAATTTAACATTATTGTTTTATCTTGCTTATAAATAAAAAAAATATGACTGAGTTCTCCCATATTTTTGGGTACGAGTCCTCCGTGGGTACGAATTTCCGGTGGGGACGAGTTCCTTTTGGGTACAGGTTTTCCGCATCCCCTATAGTTATACCGATATGGGTAGTAAACAATACATTGATCAACATATTTTGAACTGTTTGATCAGAAGATTAACATATGCTGTTTTCTGAGTATTTGGCAAGTGCCTTATCAAAAACGTCATTTACCACTTTGCCGATTATATGCATTTTAAAACTTAAACCTTGAAGGCAATAAACAACACCACGGTCCATGATCAAATCTTCCAAACGCGTATATAGTACAAAAACAAGCCTAAAGTTTCCATAAACTTACATAACCTGCAGCATTGACTTTTCATTGACTAGTCTTGACTACTCGATAAATTAGTGTATTTTGATGTTGTCTAAAAATTGAATCCACGGCATAGGTAATGTGTGGAGGCTGAGAAAATAGTGCATCCATTATGTTTTTCCGAGTTTTGACGTAATGTTTGCAAGAAAAATTAGTTCTTGATGTGAATATGTAATTGACATGAATTTGAAATGCCATTCGAGATCTCTTGTATTTTTTCTTTCCAGGACATTGGCAATACAAAGGTTTTAGACATAACAACAAAAGAAGTAAAGTATAACCCTAAATATGAAGACCTTTATGCTCCACAGGTAAATATACAACACTAACTTCATTATGAGAACTGTGCAACAGATAACAATATAGTAACATGATTTTCAAGATTGACAAATTAAAGGCAGTTTGGGCATTAAAAGGCCTTTGCTCTCTATTGGTTATGTTTTTTGTTCAAAACTTTTGGGGGGACATTTCTGCTTATAGATATGTTACTAATGCATTTCAATGAAGCAATCAAGAATATTTGAAGGTAATGTTTTGGTCAGTTTTTATATAACAGTTAGACAAAAGCAACAGGAAAACAAGACATTGTTAATCAGTCTAAAACGTGTTTGTGATTGTTTTATCAATAGATATATTTTATTATTACTGATTAATTAGATTGATAAAAGTACCTTGTTTTGTAAACATTTCATGTAAAGGACACAAGAAATTGCTGGATCTATGTATACAGGACTTTGATTGGATTAAGATGTGCTGCATAGCTTGAGGGGTGAAACAGTACACTTGAGCTTCAGTTCATATTTATTGTGGTACAGATTTTTTTATTTGTTAATTGTTCCTTATGACACAAATAAAGCAGCAGACTTAAATCGTAACGGGAAATTTTAAGTCTTAAGAATGTAAAACTATTATGTTTATGACAGTATACTTGATGACATAAAATATGATTCCAAAAATAAAATATGATTGAACCAAAATTGTTTTGTTGAATCGTGGCTTGTAGTTAACTGTGGTGTTCACTTCTCCTCAGGCCGGTCCAGCCCACCCCTACAAGACATCACAGTTCCAGGCCAACCGCAATATGCTCACAGGCTTCACAGAACCTGCCCATGTTGATGCTTTCCAGTTTGAGAATCAGCGCCGCACATTTACCAGTTTTGGTAAGTAATTTCAGCTTGCTGTGTGTTTTACCTCAGAGTAAATTCATGAAGACTGTCGAATATATTCCAGATGAGTGGTAGATAAAATTGACTGTCTCTCTTACAGGATACGCAATCGACCCAAGTCATGGTGAGATAGCAGTTGACAGATTGATAGGAGACAGTGAGGCAGCAGATGAAAATAAAGGTACCTGTTGTTACTATGGCTTACTTCAAACAAACAAAATGGGTAAATCAAAATCATTGCAAAAGGTTCTACATTTCGGTTAAAACAGTTCAAATGAGCTTCAGTTCAGAATTTGTTGTGGTAAAGTATCATTGGACCAGTAGATATCTGACATTGATTAAGAAAGGAATAAGGAAGTTACAAAAATAAAATCTCAACAAAACAACTTTTTAACTCATCTGGCCTGTAAGGCCCTATGGGCTTATGGCATGACACAGTGTCCGGAGTCTGTTCGTCCGTCCGTAAAGGGCCACAGAGGCCATGCCCTTAAAACCTATTTCCACTTCTTCTACAGTTGCACAAGGCCTAGAAAGCTGAAACTTTGTGTACAGACTCCTTGACTTGTCAGGATTATTATTTATAGCTTTGGTGGCAGTGGCCCCAAATAAGGGCCACAGGGGACACACCCTTAAATCCTATTTTCATCTTCTTCTCAAGAACCAAATGACCTAGAAAGCTAGAACTTTGTAAACATACTCCTTGACTAATGAGGATTATGCATTTGCCACACCCTAAAGCATAATTGATACGATGCCTGATGAGATACAGAGCCAATGACTCTATTTTTTTTTAAAAGGTCTTACTGGACATGGAAACCTAGAAACTTAAAGTTTGTGAAGAGATTGAAATTGATAACTCTTTAGCATGAGTTTATATATTTGTGAACTAGATTTGTGATAGTTCATGATAAGCCTGTCTCATCTGCTCCAGGCATGACAGTGTTTGAGACCAACCCTCGGGCAGGAGACAAAAGGAAGAAGGAAAAGAACAGAGACCCCTCAGATATAGAGGGATATCTCGGACCCTGGGCAAAGTATGCTGATGAGAAAACAGTCATGCATCCTGATGAGGTATGTACATTGTTTGCTAGGCTGCCCTATGTGTCAAATAGTTTTGACCAATTATTATAACAATCTCAATCAACATTTACAATGAAATATGTTACTTTCACTTTTCATCCCATCATGATTCTTTCATAGACCAGATCTGCTTATTACATATATATGGCATGGTCCCCACTGTCCCAAATATCAGTGTGGCAATTTCCCTTAACTCTTAAAGGGATCCCATGAATCTGAAGCTTAGTAACTAAGATAAATTTTCAAAATACCATTTTAATTGTATGGAGACTCAACTCAGTAAATTTAGTCTTATCACATTTTCAAAAAGAGCCCTGCCCAATTTTGTCTTGTTGTGCTGACCATGTTTGTGTGTGTGCATGTAATATCGATTGTGTGTATTGGCTGTCATTGAGTGAGTGTGTGTGTGTGTTGCAGGAGGAGCAGAAGGAGCTGGAGGAGATCCTGGCCAAGAGGAGCAAGCACGGGAAGCAGTCGGAGGAGAAGCCCCTGGAGGAGAAGACCACACTGCACAGTGAGTCCCTCCCTCCCTCCCTCCCTTCCTCACTTACCTCTCTTTCTTATATCATACAATCATAGACTGATGATGAGGCAAGTACGAATAACCCTGACTTTGGACATGGTCTGAGGTCAATATTGCTTGCATAATATCACCAAATTCACAAGTCCATAATAATGTTTTATAATGCCTCAAAGAGTAGACTTCAATCACCAAAGTTTATTTGGTATGAGCGTTTAGGATGACAGGGTAATTTTGTCAGGATGCATGCTATCTTGAATAAATAGTTGGATTTCATCAAGTTTATGTTAGATACTCAGGTCAATATTGCTTGAAGTTTGTTTTAGGGATGAAGTAAATGATCTTTTCTCCAAACTGTCAAAACATATGTTCTCTACCATTTGGAATACAGGAAAAATTTGCTTGTGTCAATTTATCTTTCAAAACTGTGTTCCACGGGAGATATTGCCTGTGAAAGATCAAGCGTTATTTTGACAGTAGATTTGGAACAATGCCTTACCTTGCCTTTCCAATAGGGGTGACTATTGACCCAAATGGGACTATTGCGATAGCGATAGTCTATTGTGAGTAACTATCGCAAAAGCAAGAGTCTATTGCTTGGTTTTATTGCGATAGCGTATCAATAATGGAAAGACAGAGTTTGCTGCTTTGTTTGTGATGATTCCAAAATCGGCCTAACTTGTGGAAGTCTTAATTTTAAACTGACACCAAGAGGGTTATCTGTTGTATCTCCCAGTTGCTACTTTCAACTCTCAGCAAACTCTTAAATGTGTTTCCATATTTTCCAAATGTCAAAAGATGTGTTTTTGTGTGAATTTTCCTTTTAAATTTGATCTAAACATGTGAATTGACTCAAATTAGCACAGCAACTATCGCGATAAGTCAATAGTTTGATCTATCGCTGCACCCCTACTTGCCAATGTTATGATGTCATACTGGTTTAGGAAAACTTAATTAAAAATGATTTTGGACCTGTCTTCTGATATTGTTGATCATAGTAAAATATCCTTGGCAAGCCTCGGATATTTGTTACTTTTATCAACTTGTGTTGATATATTATATATATATATTATATTATATATATATATATATATAGACAAATAGCACAAACCAAAGTAAACATCAGATGGTTCAGACTGGATCAATTTTCTTTAATACGATGAATTCATTTCGACCATTATGTGGGTCTTGTCAAGTATGATTACAAATGGAAGGTTACACATATTTATACACAAGAACAAAACAATAAATTCATATAATCAACACATTGTTGTGTGTTTAGATTGACAGTTAGGAAGTCAGTCATGTGTTGTCAATCACGTAACGATTGCCCCAAGCACTAATTGTAGGGTGCAATTAGAACATAATAGACTCAGTCAGCATTGACGAATCTGTATTGTCCTATCAATCACTGAATTCATCGTATTAAAGAAAATTGATCCAGTCTGAACCATCTGATGTTTACTCTTTACCCATATACAACCTTTCTTCACGTGAGAAACCAACTCTCTTTTTAAAAATATATATATATATATATATATATATCAGAAGACAGTTGGGTGAGGTTCTCTATATGTCTAAAGATTCTCTACCACTGCCTCTTTTATCACAGTTCTTATGTTTAAAGCAATGATTTTATGTCTTCAATGTTGAAAGTGTATGTGTGTTCCAGTTAAGGATGCCTATGACTACCAAGACCGATCGTTCCTGCACGCCCCCCAGGATGTGGGTGTGAACCTCAAGTCAGAAGAACCCCCTGAGAAGTGTTTCCTGCCCAAGAAGCTTATCCACACCTGGACGGGGCACACCAAGGGAGTGGCCGCCATCAGGTGGTACCCCCACACCGCACATCTGCTTCTGTCTGCTGGAATGGACAGCAAGATCAAGGTCTGTCTGTGTGGCTGTTCATGTCAGCAGGTTGTTAAATTGCTCTCAATTCATACCCTTAATTTTGTCATGTTATCACTTCACATGTGTAGATGAACCTACTACTCAATTATGTGCTTAGCTTCTTATTTTTTTGGGTTATCTGTGAAATGTAACCAAACCAATTGATAACTCTTTTGCCTGTTTAAACCATTTACACCCATTTAACTGCAAACTGTGCCCTCTCCTCGGCAGGGGAATATCAATGAGCTGTACTATTAATTCTAAAACAAATTTTAAAAACTTGTGAAGGGTTAATCTATAAGTTGTCTTTCACTATTTTTGCTAAATATGATTGAGCGAATTATCTGTAGTTTTAAGTCAGCTTTTATCATACTCAACTTCTCTATACCCTTTGCTATGTGTAGATCTGGGAGGTTTACAACCAACGGCGATGTGTGAGGACATACATCGGACACAAGCAGGCAGTACGAGATATCACCTTCAACAACGACGGCAAGGAGTTCCTCAGCTGTGCTTACGATCGATACTGCAAACTGTGGGACACTGAAACAGGTATTTGACTGCTCCTTCAAATCAACCCAAACAATGGATGATTTATTGAACTCTTTTCTCCTTTGCACGCTGGGAGAGGGGAGTGTATCAAACAAACCCTACTATTGTCACTGCACAACACTACAATCTGTATCCTTTATTTGATACGTAGCAAACACCAGGTTCAGCATACTTATTGACTTTGCGAACAAACACTGCCCCTGTTTGAGTAAACATTTGCATGCTGTAGATATAATTTGGTACTTGAGTAAATAACATGAGCATCATGAGCAGTCCTATGTCTGACAGCAGTGAGTGAAGTCAGTGTTTCTTCTGTGCAGGTCAGTGCAAGTCAAGGTTCACCAGTCGGAAGGTGCCGTACTGTGTCAAGTTCAACCCTGACGAGGAGAGGCAGCATCTGTTTGTGGCCGGCACATCAGACAAGAAGATTGTCTGTGTAAGTTGCTAGTTCAATACTCCACATTTCTTTGATGTGCAAGTACCCTATCTTATGAAACATTCAATTTGACACAGTCATTGTTGATGTCGACGACAGGTCTTGACCAAACAACACAGTTGAAGTTGATCAAGCACCAATTTCTACTATTATAAGGGATGTAAGACTATCAACAGCCACACTTTCTTTGAAATTTATTTAAAAAATGTAATGGGCACATACCGTGGTTGACCCATTCAAAACCACATTAATTGCTTTAATTGTTTTAATGCTTACAGTATGTTTTGGCATATAGATTTCATAATGCATCTATATTTTGCATTTTAGTATGACAATTTTCAAGCCTATGTCAGAAATGATTAGTCTGTAGACATGAATGTTGTGTAATGTTTGTAACAGTGGGACATCAGGTCTGGGGAAGTGGTTCAGGAATACGACCGACATCTTGGAGCTGTCAACTCCATCACCTTCGTCGACCAGAACCGAAGATTTGTCACAACCTCTGATGACAAAAGTTTGCGAGTGTGGGAATGGTAGGTAACCTCCATAAGGAAAACTGTTTCAAAGTCTAGGTGTTTGCCAGATTTCCTTCATATTTTGCATTTGTGTCTTATTGGTAAAGATGAAGGATTCAGTTGTCTTGGCATCCTCCAAGTCTTCCCTCCGAGTACCTCCACTACAGCTCTACAGCTGCCTTCAATCACTAGGGCATCGATGTCATTTGATAACCTCGAGCCATAAGCGTAGTTGACATAAGGAAATATTAGTTCCAAGATATATTGTAAATTTTAGGCATTTGAATATGACAAAGGTCAATATTATTGGTTTGAAAAACAATATTTCAGGACATTTGTAATTGGTTGACAAATTTAATATGTCTTAAAAATGCGAAAGATGCTTCAAACAATACTAACATATTTAATCAAATCTTAAGAGTTTGAGTTTCACTTATGAGCACAACAGTCTTCACTGGTTGCACGCGAGGTGTCAGAGGTTTTCCAGATGATAGCAAGTTTATTAGTGACGTGACTGAGCAGATTCTCGCTGTCTAAACCTGAAGGCAATTAATGTTGTATCATCACAGAGCAAACACCAATCAATTTGGTTGACCTTGAACGTATCATTTTTGGGAAATTATTAATGTCACCAGCGATTGAGTGTACGTTTATTTGATGAAAAAAAGATAATAATTTCACGATAATAAAGACTTATCATCAAAACTTAACTTATATATATTTAGTTATATTGTTCTTTGCAAATTGTATAATGTGTGTATTGTTTCAGGGATATTCCCGTAGACTTCAAGTACATTGCTGACCCATCCATGCACTCCATGCCCTCAGTGACACTCTCTCCTAACGGTGGGTGCATTCCCCTAGTGGTTCTAATTAGCATCAAGCTTTCTGTCAGCTTTCTTGTAATGGACCTTGAGAAGATTACTTAAGTTCTTCAATGGACACATATTTCTTTAAAAACTGACGTCAGTCAGACAGTACTGTGTTTTATTGGATAAACACAAGAATGGTAAACTTGAGGGCTTCCACGGGTACGTAATACTCGAGCCCGAGTCGGGTCTAGTTGGACTTGAGTCTGTTTCTTCAGACTCGAGGACTCTAAAAGTTTATATCATGGTTATTTCTATAAGTTATTTCAGTCTGTTTGTCTGTAATGTGTGAAGACAGGTGATCAACATTACCATTTCAAGACATTGATGTCAAAATTACTCAATATATGACCATTTAAAAGTCGAATAATGTGTTATAATATCAAGACTATGTATACATCATTTCAAGATTTTTAGCTAAGGTAAGAGGATTTTAAGCTATAAAAATCCAAAAATACTTGATTAAAGAAATATGTTGATCCGAGTCGAGTCTGACCCCTTGAGTACTCGAGTCCAAATTGTTTGACCCGTGGAAGCCTTAGTAACCTTGCTGCAAATTTTCACTTTTGAAAGAAACATGAAATAAAGCTCACATGTAAAAGAAGGGTACGTACAAAGATATCATGTCAATTAGGGAGAGGATGACTGTCCTTGAAACAGGCTATAGTTTTGAAAAGTATTGATTTTGTTCCAGGGAAAAGATTTTGCAGATTTCTATGAGGTGTCTGCTAAAATATGTTAACTGTTTAAGATTTATACTTGTGACATCATTAATCCTTACTTTGTGTTCTCCTGAGTATCAGGAAAATACGCTGCCATTTTAATGACACACACTTCTTCTCTTTTCAGGTAAATGGCTTGCATGTCAGTCAATGGACAACAAGATATGTGTTTTCAATGTTCTAAACCGATTCAAGTTTATGAGAAAAAAGACATTTACAGGACACATGGTGAGATCATTGTTACTTCAAATCTTTTTCATAACTGTGGTATGTGGCGGGGGAAATAGGTTTAGGCTCCGCCTGTCTGTCCGAGTAAAAGGTGACAGATTTTCTCAAAAACTATTAAAGATAGGATAACCAAATTTGCTGTGTGTCTTCAGGGCATCAATACCTTGATTGAGTGCGAAAAATAGAACCGTCCAATTTTGTTTTACAGAGTTATTGCCCATGTTCCAAGTTTTTGGACTCTTGTCAAGATTTATACAATAACACATTACAGAGTTATGGTCCAGACATGTGATATTTTTTCCGAGGAGTGGTGGGAGATTTGGTTAAAAAAGGTGGGAGATTGGGCCCCAATGGTGGGAGATTTTGCAAAATCTACAAATATATAAAGAAACGAGAAAAAAGTCTTCATTTTGTTAATATTAGCCTACTTTATAGAAGCATTTAATGAAATATAATATTCATATTCAAATTCTAGTTGTATTTTTAAATCACTAAATAAGAAAATATCTAATTTTGTTAATTTTTAATTTTTGTATCTCCATACAATGCAAGATAATTTACATAATCAATTCAATACATAACAAATCAGATAATAAATCCATTACTAAGAAAATATTTATAATTATTTGTTATCAAAATAATCAATCAAAACTAATATTTTTTATTTGAAACATTTGTGGAATTAAAAAGATTAGCAGACATGTGGATGTGGATTGTAATTGTAAAATAATGTGCATGTATATGCCTGTATAACATAATTACATATTTCAAACATTTATTAGATATTAAACATAATCCCACTTCTGTGCAGTCAGACTCGTAGTTGAAATAATTTACGATTCATCATATGTTGCTGTTTCCAAAATTTCCACTAGACAAATGGAATTTCTACACTTATTCTTAGAAATGGCCAGTACTTCAAATTATTTCATTGAATGCCTTCTGAAAACACGAGTGCAGTCATTTCTTTACCAGCAAAGCATAAACAGGAACTGATTTTGTGGTGAAAGTGTTTTCCTTATGACATATTCACTATAAGAGATATATTTTCTAAATAAAAAAATTATCATTAATATTTTGTAAATGTATTATTTACTAAAATATACTTCATTGAGATAGAAGCTTATAATGATAAACTGGAAGAAAATTTAGTTGTTAAAAGTATTTTTTAATTACAAACCATATTCGCAAAGTTAGTAGTCGTCAAGAAAATAAGGTCTAGATCGAAGCGGTGTTTGAATTGTTTTGTGTCTCATGAGATGATAATCAAAATAAGTTGCCATGTTTCTCTTGATAATGGGATAAATATTTTGGAAAGGATATTGTATCTTTTATTTGTTGTCTTTATTGGTTTACTGTAATTGTGATATATTGTAAACAACCCATAAACATTAATTTATCAAGATTTACGGACTTCATGTGACGTAAATATTTAGCAGTAACTAATTCACACAACACCGAGGCATTTGAAGCACATGTTCCCGATCATATCTTTTACAAAGACTATCTCAAAATTGTTTATAACAGTTTTCTCTCTCGATGTTTTATTGCAATAACATAAACTAAATCTTTTGTGTGTAGATTCATAACAATTATCAGATGCTGTCAACTTTATTTTATCATGAAATCATCGAGTGGAGCTTACTAGACTTGAGGCAGGTTGAAAAACGATCTTTTTGCAGATTTGTTAAGTTGGGTTTTTTTAATACAGAAAGTTATGAAAAAGCGGTAGATTTTGACCTTATGTCGGGAGGGCGGGAGAAGGACCTGAAAAACGGTAGACTCCCGCCAAAAGCCATGTAGGAAAATGGTGGGAGCTTTACTGAAAACTAATTTGGCGGGGGATGTTGATGATTATGTCTTGTTTACATTAATTCAATTTCAATTCAGTCATATTGAAAGGAAATTGTTGCATTTGAAAACTTGTTTTTACATTTTTTTCAGGTTGCTGGTTATGCCTGTTCTATTGATTTTTCTCCCGATATGAGGTGAGCATTTATTCATCAGATATAATAACTTCGGATAACTCTTCTGGATTAGTTACTCGAAGCAGTCGTTACTAATGTCTTTTACATATACTTTATGGACACTTTCGAGCCATTGTTATTTGGTATTGGTAGTGTACTAAACAATCTCTAACCGCTAGTTAGACATTTCAACATAATGTGTGACTTGAAATAGTGAAATCACATAGTAAGGTTAAAGACGATGGGATTACCCGTGTTCATCACCTTTTGAAGTCTAATCTTTTCAGATAACATATAAATCGGTGGTCAGCAAAGCCTTGATCATGCCATGTTTCAATGTCATTTTAATAAATATAAAATGAGTAATTTCTGCCTCAGAATACACTTTCAATGTATGAATTCTCAGTTTGCTTCAATTTTTCACATGACATGCAGACATTTCATCATTTTTGTAATGTCAAAACAATATGCTTAACAACTTTACTACATTACTGTAAGAACTGCTTCGAGTTGTTGGGCCAGATGCACAGGTGATTTGGGATGTTCATCTGTAGCCCTAGCAATAAGTGAGGAGCAGCGTCAAGTGTTCCCTGCTTCTTATAATGATAATTACACAATTGATTTGATAGTCGTTGGACTTTACCTCTGCATTTGGATATGAAGGCACAAATGATATCATTTCCGACAATGAAAAGAATCCATAAGTTGTTGTTACTGTGTATTGTATTATTTACCTATATATATGCCCCTACTTCTTAACTCTTCCTCTGCTTGAGAACGACACAAGAATCTGTGTTGAAACGTCGCATTCAATGAACAAAGAAGTTGTCATCCATATATTCCTCAGCATTATTGTCATTCCAACTTCTAAAATGCCTCTCAAAGAAGTTATGACTGAGTGACTGACCGGCTGACTGACTGAGTGTCTGACTGACCGCCGGAGAAACTGAGTGACTGACCGGCTGACTGACTGAGTGTCTGACTGACCGCCGGAGAAACTGAGTGACTGAGTGACTGACCACCCATGTGACCGAGTAACTGAGCGCTTGGGCGACTGGGTAACTGACCGCCTGACTGACTGAGTGACTGACCACCCGAGTGACTGACTGACTGACCACCCGAGTGACTGAGTATCTGACCGCCTGACTAACTGAGTGACTGTTCCTCTTGGTGTTGCAGCTACATCATCTGTGGCGACGCGGACGGGAAGCTGTATATCTGGGACTGGAAGAGCACCAAGCTCTACAACAAGTGGAAGGCTCACGATGACGTCTGTATCGGTGTCCTCTGGAACCCTCACGAAACTTCCAAGGTGGCCACTTGCGGCTGGGACGGAGTCATCAAGTACTGGGACTGATTGCATTTGCATCTTATCTGTGGCCCATCAGTCCATGGTGCGAGAGAGACTTGGCAGCTTAATTGCAACTAAATGGAGTGTATTGAGCTCAGAACCTTGATGATGTCAACAAGAAACAAAATGTGGCAATGTGAGTCAAGTTCCAAGAAGACGTGTACATACTTTTAGCTGCAATTATCAAGTTAAGGGTCATCATCATATATATATATAAACATCATCTCAATATTTGTACATTTGTAAATAAAATCCAGAATTTATTTTTCTTTTCTGTTGTCATGTAGAATATCTAATGACCTATTACCAGGTATGTCCTATGTAAGGCTTTTCGAGAGACAATGTTTTCACCTCAAAAGTCACTCCAAAATGTTAAGCTTCTTGGCCATATCTCAAACCATTCCATATTTCTTCACATGGTATGTGGTTAGACCTAGAGGTGGAGTGGTGCCCTTTGCTACTTTGGTTCCCCGCAAAGCTTTGCGGGAAACAGTGGTATTTTTTGCTCCGTCAATTGTTCAGTTATTAGGCTGCCATCAGGTTTTGTGATGTTGCCACCGCTACCGACGCCCTCTCATTACTGGCTATAAATTTTTTCCACCAAGCTTTCGAGAACTTTTATTCGTAACCTACTGCTTATACCTCGGGGGAACAATTTTGACCTGTTCACTTTGAAAACATGATTACTTAAAAAGTTTGTGTTCTATGAAGCTCTAACTTGGTAACATTTTGAAAAGGTTTGTGCTTCAATTCATCAAAGGTCAAGGTCACACCAAGGTCGTGACTAAAGCAAGGTTAAGCAAAAGTGCATGATTTTAACTGTTAAAGGGGCAGTAGCACGTTTTTTGATATTTAAAATTTTTCACTGATAATTGTAGGTTAATGCTAAATGTATTATTTTGATAGTATCAAAAATCTCATAACAAAAAAACAGTTATCCATAGTCAGAGAACAAAGTATGAAGATTCACCTAAAATACATGGGCGGCCATTTTGTGTGAACACCTTTAATTCATTTTGTGTAAGAAAAATGAATCGCATGGCTAAACTTTATATTATATATGAATTATTACTGCTACATTTAGTTTAAATGCATTGTCTTTCAATTGAAAGCATTAATTTTCATTTTCCTGACATCACCTTATATTCCCCCTGAAAACGTGCTACTGCCCCTTTAACACTTTTAATCATTACAAGATTGTTTATACTCGATGAAAAGTGTTCATTGCTTGTGTGACCTTGAATGTCAAAGGTCAGGGTCACGAGATATGAGTTATTGTAATGTACACCAAATTTGGGTATAAATTTATCCCTTTAAGCTTTTCAGAACTCATGTACTTGTAAGTGTTTACGTTTCTGAGTAATTATTTTGACATATTCACTTTCAAGGTCAAAGGTCAAGGTCACAAGATATAAGTTATTGCAATGTACACCAAATTTGGGAACAACTTTATCCCATTAGGCTTTTTAGCTCATCTGGCCTGTAAGGCCCGATGGGCTTATGGCATGGCATGGTGTCCGGCGTCCGTCCGTCCATCAATCCGTCCGTAAACTTTGTGGAATTTTGACTTCTTCTCCAGAACCATAAGGCCTAGAAATCTAAAACTTTGTGTACAGACTCCTTGACTAGTGAGGATTAAAAATTGTAGCTTTGGTGGCACTGTGACCCCTAATAAGGGCCACAGGGGCCACGCCCTTAAAACCTATTTTCATCTTCTTCTCCAGAACTATGAGGCCTAGAAACCTAAAACTTTGTGTACAGACTCCTTGACTAGTGAGGATTAAAAATTGTAGCTTTGGTGGCCTTGTGACCCCTAATAAGGGCCACAGGGGCCATGCCCTAAAAACCTATTTTCATCTTCTTCTCCAGAACCATGAGGCCTAGAAATCTAAAACTTTGTGTACAGACCCCTTGACTAGTGAGGATTATAAATTGTAGCTTTGGTGGCCCTGTGACCCCTAATAAGAACTACAGGGGCCACGCCCTAAAAACCTATTTTGATCTTCTTCCCTAGAACCATGAGGCCTAGAAAGCTGAAACTTTGTGTACAGACTCCTTGACTAGTGAGGATTATAAATTGTAGCTTTGGTGGCCCTGTGACCCCTAATAAGGGCCACAGGGGCCACTCCCTAAAAACTTATTTTGATCTTCGTCCCCAGAACCATGAGGCCTAGAAAGCTGAAACTTTGTGTACAATCTCATTGACTAGTGAGGATTATAAATTGTAACTTTAGTGGCCCTGTGACCCCTAATAAGGGCCACAGGGGCCACGCCCTAAAAACCTATTTTCATCTTCTTCTCAAGAACCATGAGGCCTAGAAAGCTGAAATTGTGTGTACAGACCCCTTGACTAGTGAGGATTATAAATTGTAGCTTTGGTGGCCCCAAGGGTCACAGGGGCCATGCCCTAAAAACCTATTTTCATCTTCTTCTCCAGAACCATGAGGCCTAGAAAGCTGAAACTTTGTGTACAGACTCCTTGACTGATGAGGATTATGAATTGTAGCTTTGGTGGTCCTGTGACCCCTAATATATATAAAGCATAATTGATAATGAAGCCTGATGAGCTACAGAGCCAATGGCTCTATTTTTAGTACTCATGTTCATGTGTTACTGTTAAAGAGACACTCTGCGAGTTCTTGGGGGTCATATATGGGAAACTCTACAAATAGTGTCATCTGATCGAGAGATATCCATTCTTACAGGAAAGAATCATTTTAAAGCTAATCGATGTCGTCTAGTGACAAGAGGAAGGTTTAGAGTCGCGATTATGATCGAAAACCGGACAATGACGCGATCTAATCAGTCAAACGTATTTTTGGAAACGTATGTAAAGCAGTCATAATTACAGCTACGAGTTGGATTTGTTTCATAGGTTATGTAACAAGTATTCGTGGAAATTATACTTGTGATTTTGATTTCCACGAACCTATACGACTGATTTCAGATTTAAGTTGAAAACAAGTATTTGTCATATATATGTCATTTGGGAATGAATACATGGGATGTTTTGAATTTATATAACAAATTTTACCATTAAGGTTCGTATCAAAGCAAAACCCTACGTGATCAAACTCACGGAGTGTCTCTTTAACACCTCCTGGGAATTATTTCACATTCAAGATCAAGGTCAAGGTCAGGAGATTTTAAATCTCTAAAAAAGTCTTTGTAAACATGATAAGTTAGAACCTTTGTGTGCTATGAAGCTCTTACTTGGTATATATCATCTTTGGAGAAGTAAAACATTTTGAAAAGGTTTCGGTTTCAATTTGTCAACGGTCAAGGTCACATGGTATTACAAAAATGTTTTATTTTAACTATTTACACTTTTATACATTACATAATTGTTAAACTTAATGAAAAGTGTTCATTGATTGTGTGACCTTAAATGTCAAATGCCCAATTTGCTGAGGCCTGTAGAAGGCGGAACGGGAAGGTAAAATCCCTAGTTTCGGTGCTGCTCTGCATTTGCAAACACTAGTTCCGAAATGCTTATGTTACGGACCATATCTATAACGCTCAATATTTTGTAACGATTATTGGTATGTTGTTAGATCTAGTGGTGAAGTGGTGCCTTTTGCTATTTTTTTTCTGGTTTCCATGGAAACCATTTGAACTTAGTACATATGGCAGGTAGGGTCCATTTCCGGCCATATCCTAATAACTGTTTAATATTTTTTTAAAGAAACTTGGTATGTGGTTAAAGCTAATGATGGAGTGGTGCTGTTTGCCATTTCTTTTAGTCTGAATTTTTTTATTAATTTCCATGGAAACAATTTGAACTTTTTCAACTTCTTCTCCAGAAGCAAAAGGTGTAGAAAGCTGAAACCTTGTGCACTTTTGAGGAAATTGCCCTGCTTTTAAAACCTAAAGCTGAAATCTTGTGTACAGACTCCTAGACTAGTGAGGATTATAAGTTATAGCTTTGGTGGCCCTGTGGCCCCTAATAAGGGCCACAGAGGCCACTACCTTAAAATCTATTTGCATCGTCTTATCCAGAAGCATAAGGCCTAGAAGCTGAAACTTTGTTTACAGACCCCTTGACTAGTGAGGAGTATAAATTACTGCTTTGTGACCTTCTGGCCCCTAATAAGGGAAAGAAATCACTTCGCCTTGCATTAGAAACACAGTGACCCCTACTTTTTTCATCTTCTCCGGAAGCACAAGGCATAGAATGGTGAAATGTTGCGTAGAGACCCCTTTAGTTTAGGTAATGGGGATTAAACAAAATGGTACATTTGGTGACCATGTGGCCCCAACATAGGGGGGAAACCACATTGGCCCCACCCTTAAGCCTGGTTAGCCACAGAGCCAATGGCTCTAATTTTCATTCTTCCGGTGTCATGGGAACAATTTACATATTTGGGGTAGGTTCCCTTTCCGGACCATATCTCAAACCCTTCAATATTTTTTTTACGGAACTTGGTACGAGGTTAGACCTAATGGTGGAGTGGATCCTTTTGCTATTTTGGCCACTATCACAAAATCTTTTAATTTTAATTTTATGAGACTTATGTGGTTAGGACCATATCTGGAGATTTTTGTACATAACTGGCAAACAAAGCTAAGATGAATAGGTTTGATAACAAAAATTGAACATTGTATCACATGGACATACTTCTAGTTTTTGTATGAAATCAGCAATTAAATATTGGTTATATCAGTGAATACAATGACAGTGACAATATACTGTGGCGTCACTGGTCAGGTGCAGGAGTAACAGGCCAAACTTGCCCCCATGCCAGTCTGGAGAAGAATTGGTCTGCTACACCAGAACTCCTTTCAGTTGTAAACAAAAGAGATTGTTTTTGGCTATTTTAAAGTAATAATTCATTACATATTTCTGTTGAAAATATAAAATAAATAGAATACTGTATGCACTTTTCCAAATACCAAATTTTTACCTTTGACACTTTGTGAAAATAAACCTGGTATTTGAAAACTACATGAAGTATCCTTGGACTCGGGTTTATGTTCCTTGGAAAAACAAATAAAGCCAAAGGTAATTTCCAAAATGTATGTGCATAAAAAGGTAACAGTAGATAACATAATGGTTGAAGATCATGGTTTGAAATAAGTAAACTGAATGCATTTTTATAAATCAACTGACAATAGTACCTTAAAGAAGTGCATACCATTACATGCATTAATGACATAATTGGCTTGAAATGCTATCTCAACCAACAATATTTCACATAGCCACATTTCAAAATATTTGCACATATATTCATACATTAATTGCTAAGCATATCACCAGAATCTGATTTTAATGTACATGAACACTTAAGGGTTTTAGTCAAATTACTAATAAAAGGCACAAATGGTTATGGATAGCCTATTCAAATGTAACCTATTTATAGCAGATTGTGTGAGTGAGAAGCATGCTCAGTTTGTTCTTGTTATCACTTAACATGTATCTGGTTACAGATGATATTTAGCTCAAAACATGCAAAATAAGGGATCCAAGGCATTTTCTCCACATAGAAATTCTTCAGCCAGCATAGTTTGATAACATTCTGCCGTACACAGGTAACTCAAGTCTATCTGTTGAGGTGGACACAGAAACCAGCTGTATAGTTACACCACAGGGCTAACTGTGGATAGTGGTTGTTACAACCTCATGTAGTGGTAGAATAGATGGCATTGCTTTCAAATACTAGTACTATACTAGACAACCTTCATCATTACAATTGATAAAGAGGATCAATCTGCTTGTAGATGTTTGGTCATTGTTGGAAGATTGACTCTCTTCATGTGGGGAAATGTGTTGGAAAATTATTTGCATTTGAAAAAGGTTTCCACAAAAGATATAGACACATACATTGGTTACATTAGAATAGTTATCAAGTTAACATGATGATTGCTGACAAACAGGAATTGACACATAATCATGCTAGTTCAAATATATAGGTATTATATATATTATACATCTTTAAAGTTTGAGTATTCATTCTTAATTCACAGAAATTAACCAAATGCTATTCAAAGAAAGGTTACTTATATTTTGATTGATTTACATGATTATGATAACCTACTTTTATCTATTAACAAAACATTTGTTTTTAAACTTTCAGAGTAAGCTGACTTACTCATAAATGATATATATACATACAAAATTAACATTTGTTCTCAGCAAATAAAAGGTATAAAATGTGGTGTACCTAAAAAAAGAATCTCTGTAAGTAGAGATTTATAAACATTAAAAGAGGAGAATTTAATTAAAACAAATTTCAATGCACAATAAAACAAATTTCAATTTTGAATATAACTGTAGTTCAGAAAGAAGCACCATAGTGACAGGGAACCACACAAACCCGGGACTACAAGGCTGTCAGATCTGCATAGAGAACTTCCCCAAGGTAATAAAATCTTCATTTCAAATATTTTTTTTTTATAAAATTCCAACAAATATAAAAGAGAACAAATAACAGTCCACATATCTATAAACCTGAAAATCTTTTCGCATCTGGATGGAATTTTTAATTTACATAATAGGATGGAATGGCAAGGGAGATCACTCTCTTAGATTTAAATATGATATATGGTGAAGTTGGTGGAAAACAAGTGGCTGTCTTGTGGGTGGCCGTTGTTGAAACTCTTTGCCCAGGCAGTGCACTGGATCTGTATGTACGTAGCGTCTCGCAGGGTGTTCAACTTGACCATGACTATAGGAGGAAGAAAGTGGTCGATAGTGCGGGGGCGGAACCAGCTGGCTGGGAAGCCTTCTGGAGGGAAGTACTCGACTACTGGAACTGATGAGTCGTGAACGCTCATGTACTCTCGGTCCTTGGCAGTCTGCAAGTTGGGAGAGAGAACAAGTCATGAACATCATCACACCATCACACAAACAACTGTACAAACAAATCATTCCTTAAATGTTTAAATGTTTAAATCTGTCATGTGGCACACCATGATCACCAACTTGTACTTTAACAATTAAGAAATACTGACAACAGGATTACTGCAGATAGAAATACTACAACAAAGAAAGAATAATATGTTAAGGGGAGCATGTACCGTAGTTCAAATGGTTATTCATGTATCTGATGTGCAGTGCCCGTTATAGTTGCCTGCCCACCTGCCCACCCGCCCACCTGCCCACCTGCCCACCTGCCGTTTGCTGGTTACTTTCAATAGGGATAATGGGGAGGAGGTTAGCAAACCTGCACAGCTTGTATGTCTTCACTGGTTACTTTCAAATAGGGATAATGGGGAAGAGGTTAGCAAACCTGCACGGCTTGTATGTCTTCACTGGTTACTTTCAAATAGGGATAATGGGGAAGAGGTTAGCAAACCTGCACGGCTTGTATGTCTTCACTGGTTACTTTCAAATAGGGATAATGGGGAAGAGGTTAGCAATGCACGGCTTGTATGTCTTCACTGGTTACTTTCAAATAGGGATAATGGGGAAGAGGTTAGAAAACCTGCACGGCTTGTATGTCTTCACTGGTTACTTTCAAATAGGGATAATGGGGAAGAGGTTAGCAAACCTGCACGGCTTGTATGTCTTCACTGGTTACTTTCAAATAGGGATAATGGGGAAGAGGTTAGCAAACCTGCACAGCTTGTATGTCTTCACTGGTTACTTTCAAATAGGGACAATGGGGAAGAGGTTAGCAAACCTGCACGGCTTGTATGTCTTCACATTGCAGGAACTGCAAATCTTTAGGAGGTCTATCTGATCGTTCATAACTCAAGCCTTGCTTACTTGTAGGAACTTACCCGGGGTAAGCATATCTAGAATACTGCTAGCTAGTGTGAGTGTTCATTCTTGTAAAGGTTCTCTACTGAGTTGAATCAAGAGAAGTTACTATTCAGTGAAACTGAGGAAATGTATGATTTGTATGTGTAGGTTCTACAAAGAATCATTTACCAGCCCTTCACAGCTGACCCCGACGTGATCGTCCCGGTACCGGTCACCCAAGTCCTTCGCAACCTGGCTTGTACTCTCGAACGGGGTGACGGTCTCATTCCTTGGCTGAAACATGTTACATACTGGTCATTTCAGAACATCTTATATTTCAGAACTTTATTTTGAACAGGTATTTGTTTTAAAACATCAAACCATTTTTAGCTCATCAGGACTGAAAGTCCAGATGGGCTTATGGCATGGCCCGTCGTCCGGCATCCGTCCGTCGTCCGTCCGTCCGTAAACTTTTGACACTTTCGACTTCTCCTCATGAACCATACACATTAGAGAGCTGAAATGTTGTGTACAAGTACCTTAGCATATGGAGATTCTAATTTGTAACTTTGGTGACCCTGTGACCCCAAATAGGGTCACCGGGGTCACAACTTTAAAAACCTATTTTCATCTTCTTCTCCAGTTCCAGAAGGACTAGAGAGTTAAAAATGATATGTGCAGACTCCTTGGCCAATGGGGATTCCAATTTGTAACTTTGGTGACCCTGTGACCCCAAATAGGGTCACAGGGGTCACAACCTTAAATACCTATTTTCATCTTCTTCTCCAGTTCCAAAAGGAGTAGAGAGTTAAAAATTATATGTGCAGACTCCTTGGACAATGGAGATTCTAATTTGTAACTTTGGTGACCCTGTGACCCCAAATAGGGTCACAGGGGTCACAACTTTAAAAACCTATTTTCATCTTCTTCTCCAGTTCCAGAAGGACTAGAGAGTTAAAAATGATATGTGCATACTCCTTGGCCAATGGGGATTCCAATTTGTAACTTTGGTGACCCTGTGACCCCAAATAGGGTCACAGGGGTCACAACCTTAAATACCTATTTTCATCTTCTTCTCCAGTTCCAAAAGGAGTAGAGAGTTAAAAATGATATGTGCAGACTCCTTGGACAATGGAGATTCTAATTTGTAACTTTGGTGACCCTGTGACCCCAAATAGGGTCACAGGGGTCACAACTTTAAAAACCTATTTTCATCTTCTTCTCCAGTTCCAGAAGGACTAGAGAGTTAAAAATTATATGTGCAGACTCCTTGGCCAATGGGGATTCCAATTTGTAACTTTGGTGACCCTGTGACCCCAAATAGAGTCACAGGGGTCACAACCTTAAATACCTATTTTCATCTTCTTCTCCAGTTCCAAAAGGAGTAGAGAGTTAAAAATTATATGTGCAGACTCCTTGGACAACAGGGATTCTAATTTGTAACTTTGGTGACCCTGTGACCCCAAATAGGGTCACAGGGGTCACAACTTTAAAAACCTATTTTCATCTTCTTCTCCAGTTCTAAAAGGACTAGAGAGTTAAAAACGATATGTGCAGACTCCTTGGCCAATGGGGATTCTAAATTGTAGATTTCGTGACTCCATGACCCCAAATAGGGTCACAGGGGTCACAACCTTAAAAACCTATTTCATCTTCTTCTCCAGTTCTAAAAGGACTAGAGAGTTGATAGTGATATGTGCAGACTCCTTGGACAATGGGGATTCCAATTTGTAACTTTGGTGAACCTGTGACCCCAAATAGGGTCACAGGGGTCACAACCTTAAAAACCTATTTTCATCTTCTTCTCCAGTTCTAAAAGGTCTAGAGAGCTGAAATTATATGTGCAGACTCCTTGGCCAATGGGGATTCTAAATTGTAGATTTCGTGACCCCATGACCCCAAATAGGGTCACAGGGGTCACAACTTTAAAAACCTATTTTCATCATCTTTAGCTCCTAAAGGTCTATTGAGCTGAAAGACTGCATGTAGACTCCTTGGCCAATTGGGATTCTAAACTGTAGGTTTTTGTGACCCCATGACCCCAAATAGGGTCACAGGGGTCACAATCTTAAAAACCTATTTTTCTCCATTAGATGACAGTCTATGGCAAATTTATTTCTCCTTGGATATTTTAGTGTGGACTTCTTTCAGTGTCTGATTTTGGCGATCTAAAAAGTGTTGAATAATAATACATTTGTTTTGTAATATTTTTATAGGTTTTCTTGCAATAGGTAACATCAGTTTCATTTTTAGCTCATCTTGCCTGTATACAGCAAACTTGATATGATGCCTGATGAGCTACAGAGCCAATGGCTCTATTTTTTAAACTTAGCTTAGCATTTCACTGTTAGAAGAATCATATTTCAGTCTGTTCAAAACTGTCATCTAAGAGCCACTCCTTCAGTTGTTGGAGTCACATATACTTTATCAATGGTCATTTGATTGAGAAGTACAAACTGTTGCTGTAAAGATACATTTAAAGCTAATCAATGTGTAGTGACAACAGGAAGGTATGAAGCCATGATTATGCCCCTAACTTAACGATGTTACAAGGTCTGTCAGTGTGTATTGCCTACCCCCAACCCAAACGATGTCGAGATATGGGTAGCCTACCAGGTTGAGTTGCAGCAGGATACAGGGGGTTCCACGGGAGTAACCGTAATGGTGGTGCTCGTCACATGACTGCAACACACTCAGGTCAAACCTGCACACTTTGTCCTCGGGGGCGTTGGTGTTATTGCAGTCAACAAACTGCTCACCACGTTCATACACTAGTTTATAATCTGTAACATTTAAGAATCAGTAGTTGAAATAATTGCTGATATGAACATTATTGTAGGAGATCAAACACAAATTCTGAAAGTACTGTATAGTTGGTGTCGGTCTTCCATTTTGATGCATTCCCCCATTGTGCTACACACTCATATTGCAAGCTAACTGTATCATAAAATATGCTCTAGCTCATATATGAGAGGATGGAATAGTGTTGTTCAAGCAGAAAATCTATTCTCTGATCAATTAAGACTTGCCAAGCCTTTACTCTGTTTAAGTATGAGTATTGTTCCTCATTTCCATAATCCGGTAGCAATCTATTGTGTCACAGAAAGTGTATTGTGATACATATTGCAATATATCGCTACTCTTCACATTTAAGAATTTTCATGTTTTCTTGACTAAATAACAGTGATATTACCATTTAGTGTGCTCTGCAGAAATTTGGTGTAAGGGAGGTAACCCTTGGTGCCCGGTTTGCGGAAGTCGTACTTGATTAGAGCCGAGCCATTGCTGGGTACCGGGTAGAAAGTCATCCCTGTAATCAGAGCACAGCTGTCAAACATAAACCTTGGCATATAACTATAGAAAGTCATCCCTGTAATCAAAGCACAGCTGTCAAACATAAACCTTGCCATATAACTATAGAAAGTCATCCCTGTAATCAGAGCACAGCTGTCAAACATAAACCTTGCCATATAACTATAGAAAGTCATCCCTGTAATCAGAGCACAGCTGTCAAACATAAACCTTGCCATATAACTATAGAAAGTCATCCCTGTAATCAGAGCACAGCTGTCAAACATAAACCTTGCCATATAACTATAGAAAGTCATCCCTGTAATCAGAGCACAGCTGTCAAACATAAACCTTGCCATATAACTATAGAAAGTCATCCCTGTAATCAGAGCACAGCTGTCAAACATAAACCTTGGCATATAACTATAGAAAGTCATCCCTGTAATCAGAGCACAGCTGTCAAACATAAACCTTGGCATATAACTATAGAAAGTCATCCCTGTAATCAGAGCACAGCTGTCAAACATAAACCTTGGCATATAACTATAGAAAGTCATCCCTGTAATCAGAGCACAGCTGTCAAACATAAACCTTGCCATATAACTATAGAAAGTCATCCCTGTAATCAGAGCACAGCTGTCAAACATAAACCTTGCCATATAACTATAGAAAGTCATCCCTGTAATCAGAGCACAGCTGTCAAACATAAACCTTGCCATATAACTATAGAAAGTCATCCCTGTAATCAGAGCACAGCTGTCAAACATAAACCTTGCCATATAACTATAGAAAGTCATCCCTGTAATCAGAGCACAGCTGTCAAACATAAACCTTGCCATATAACTATAGAAAGTCATCCCTGTAATCAGAGCACAGCTGTCAAACATAAACCTTGGCATATAACTATAGAAAGTCATCCCTGTAATCAGAGCACAGCTGTCAAACATAAACCTTGCCATATAACTATATAAAGTCATCCCTGTAATCAGAGCACAGCTGTCAAACATAAACCTTGCCATATAACTATAGAAAGTCATCCCTGTAATCAGAGCACAGCTGTCAAACATAAACCTTGCCATATAACTATAGAAAGTCATCCCTGTAATCAGAGCACAGCTGTCAAACATAAACCTTGGCATATAACTATAGAAAGTCATCCCTGTAATCAGAGCACAGCTGTCAAACATAAACCTTGGCATATAACTATAGAAAGTCATCCCTGTAATCAGAGCACAGCTGTCAAACATAAACCTTGGCATATAACTATAGAAAGTCATCCCTGTAATCAGAGCACAGCTGTCAAACATAAACCTTGCCATATAACTATAGAAAGTAATCCCTTTAATCAGAGCACAGCTGTCAAACATAAACCTTGGCATATAACTCCATGAACTAACATGAAATCAACAGGGAAAATAATAGCATTAATCAGTACAAGCAACAGACCTGGAAAGTCAATGTTTTTCCATGTTATGTTCTTAAAATGAATCATATGTTTGCATCTAAGCAGTATGTCTGTGACAAATTTTTCTTCAAACATTTCCAAGCTTGAATCCAATGTCATTGTAAATGTGTTACTAACAAGTCAATAATTTGAAAATTGAATTTGTGATTTTTCAAGTAGTCATTCCTCGACTAATAAAAGTTCAACAGAGAGTGCAATCAACCAGTTTGATAGCAGTTAGTACAACCAAGGAGTACGGGAATGTGTTAAAGGACCATAGAAGGTTTAGGCATCGGTTTGAACTTTCAGCAACATTCAACCCCAGATTGATCGTCCTAGGTTAAGAAGACTAAGGATGACCACACCTATTTAGGATTTAGACAATAACTTACGAGTGATGGGGAATGACAGATTATCTCCTGAATTATATTGATTTTGTCATTCTCGAGCCTTGGCAAGAGAATTACACTATTAATATAACGAGGGAAAGATAATCTGTCATTCCCCATCACGAGTTGGTTATTGTCTATATTACCCATATGGTTCTATAAGGTAAAACTAAGATTTATAAAAAAAAGCTTTCCTCTATAAAGGATTTCAAAAGGTGTTAACCTCAAATTCAACCTCTCGATATTGCTACACACGGCAATATCCTTTGTCAAGTGTTATAAAAAATCAAACTAAAATGTAATTGGTTTCATCTATCTTTTTCATCTAGCCGTCATTTTAAGTTGTGTATTGATTTGAATTGACTGGTAACTTAGTCTTAAGACTAAGTACAGTATAATAACAAAATACAAATCAATATGAAATGCCTATGACTTAACCGTTTATACAGTGACGTTAAACTGCTTGTGTCTATGACGTTATTACAACTTACCCGGTAACGAAACCGTCGCAATCTACGCGACGTCAAAGTTATTTGTTGATCAATAATTTGTATACTTTGGGCAATTGACTGACTCATCAAACATCATTGGCATCAGCACATGTGAAAATTGGCAGTTAGAAACTACATGGAATAAATTGAACTTGTTTAGTTTTACAATCAGGGAAAACAACTTGTTAGTCGAGTTCAAGTCTGAAAGATGAATAAAATAGTCCCAGCACAACGTTTAATTTGATTCGTTCACAACAACCAATCAAAAGACAGGAAAAGGTGTATCTTCCTAGGGACTTACAGGAAAAATACTTTGTTATGTCCTGTGTTATGGGTAATATATGACAGTCTGTCTTCATTACTTATTTAACATGCAAGGGAGCTTAGGGGAAGAATCCCAGAACATTTCAAGAAGTTGTAATAGTTTATTTTTTTCAGTTGGATGGTTTGGAATAGACTGTAGATATTACAATAATATTCCAGTTAAGTAAAAAGTCACCTCTGATGGTAAAAATTTACTGAAAGTCTTTACGAAATGATTTCCAAATTACAGATCGATAAGAACTTCTTTCTCCATTTTTCAAAACACATTTGGACTAGATTTGTATAGGATTTATTTTCCTTCACTCACAATAGCAATAGGAATATAATTGCAATAGTTCCAGTACAAAACAACTATATATAGTACATTCATTTCCTATCATATATATATGTATAGTACAGGATATATCATATAGTACATTCATTTCCTATCATATATATATATAGTACAGGGTATATGTACTTTGAAGATGAAAAAATCTAGTGTCTCTGACAAAATGAGAATAACCAACCATTTTGAGTGTTGTTCTGCCACTTCCCAATCCCATTCACGGGCAATACTACTTGTTTGGGGGGGTTGTCGTCAGGAGAAGTGTGTTTCTGAACAGCTACTGCGATAATAACAATTATAAGGAAGATCACTATGGCGGCTGCAGCCAGGTAGAGATATTTTCTCCTTGAACGCCTCTGCCTGGAAAACGTGCCACCCCCGGGTTTGTGGTGACCCTCATACCTCACCCCCCATTCGTCTACCAGACCGTCTTCGTCATCCCGACCGATCTTTCCTCCATTTACAGGACCGTACCCAGCGGAAGCCATCTTTGAATTCCACCTTGATGATACAGGTAACAAGCGCCACCTGTGTGCGTCACACTCACTCAGGTGAGAATACGGAGTGATTTTATGCGCGCTTCAAAAGTATCGATATTGTACAGACTGTATGAAGATGAACTTCGTCAAAACCGAGATTAGGTTTGCAGAAATGCTGCAAATTTCGTGTAAAAAAAAATTAGCCTATTTTGATTAAACATTTTTATACGTAAATACTGTATTTTAGTAACTAAATTATGGGCCTAAGTAATATCGTGAAAGAAAATCAACTGGTGTCTCCATCTGTACTGTAGGATCCTGAAGCTACTGTACGTTTAGGGAGCTTTTTGCTTTTAGAAAAATACAACCACCCAATCCAGAAGATCGCGTCTCCTAACTGCAAATGCCCTAGGGTTCAATTCATTAACAACATATACAGTCTTGAAAAACGTACAGACGAAACACTTTAAACAGCACTGTTGGGAGTTTGGGAGTAGGCCTACACGCTTAGTAGAAGACGGGAAGAGCAATGTGTGGAGTTTGCCTGTCATTGAGAGTTATCCCTCTTTTCAAAGATGGCGAAAGTCACGTTTTTTCTACGAACTTTATATTCATGGACTACAATCGTGATTTATACTTCAGGAAACATATTTTGGCCATCACACTAAGGAATCAGAATTGCATGTAAACACATAACTGAAATCAGTTATTGTGAATGAAGTTGTTTGCAACATAGAAATAAGATTTTCCGTTTGCACGTCTTACGAGCTTTCTCATTAAAAATAAGGTCTTCGCACAATGGCCTCTAAAAATGGTGAGTTTAGAGTCAGATCTAAAACGCTTTTATAACAAAATCTATTTTTTCCTTTTTTTATTTGAAGCCTTTATAAAGACCTGTTTGTAACTTTGGAAAGTGAGTCAAGAATCTTTATAAAAAAAAACCCTCGTGTTACCTATTTCCGTCTTAATAAGAAATAAATATCAATGGTTAACTTGAGCGCTGACAGTAACAAACATTATGGACATCATAAATTGATAGAGACATATTTTACAACAGCTTGTAGTTAATTTAACAAATATTTACAGTTTTATTGATTTTGATAGACATTTTCCAAACATTTTCCAGTTACACATATTTAGTTTTTTTTGGTTTTTTTGTCACCTGTTTCCATAGTATTTACCTTAGGTCAAATTAAAACAATACAACACAAGCCACAACGTAAATTTGTATTGTTTTTGAAACATAGGTCGATGGTGTAGAAGAGATTATATAAACTACATAATATTATGTCAAATGATCAGACCATTTCAATACCAATTCTATTAGATCTCTGTCACAAATATTTAGCCCAAAAAATAAAAATTCTGGGCCTCCTTTCACAAAACAACCTTTACTAAGGTTGACCTTAACTCCTATTTTATACCATTGCACTAAGGTTACCCTTAGGACTTATAAATGATCACCTTAGGGCTTTGTGAAAGGAGACCCTGGTGAAGAAAAATCATTTGGCAACTAGGTATTTATTTGGTAATTAAAAAAATAAAAATGACTTGCAAGTTATGAAAGTAAAGATTCTATATAACCAATCAAACTAAATTTTAGGGGTTAAAAAAAGCAAATATATTACTTTCTCTGCAATGCAAAATCGTGCAAAATAGTAAAAAAAGTAGCCTTTCTGTGATTCCAAATATTTCTTCATTGGACAGTTATAACCCTCTCAAAGTATTTGGTATACTATATCGGTTACAGGACCTTGCTATAAAACCATGTTTGAAAATTTTTGAAAGATTTTTTTTTTAAATCACCCAGAAAAGTTGTCCCAAAAAATATTTTGTGAAAAAAGCATGTAATATTGATTGGTTTTCATCACTCATGTGGGGAGTTTTACAGATTAGTTAAATGTTGATAATTTTCTGTTTTGATTTTTGCAGATAAACTGATCAACAATACAAGCCATAACTTGATAGGAACAAGTGTACAGTTAGTGAGATATGACATAATTTGTAAATACCACGAAAATAGGTTCCCATGAAAACAGCTAGCTTACTCGAGGGTACATCGATATGACTCTAAATACGCTAATATTAAAGACATGGAATCATTTTCTTTGCACATACTGTACATTGTGGTAAGTTGTAAACTATTTGCCTAACGTGCTCAAACATGTTGTCTTGCAAACCTGAAAATGTCTACTTTCACAATAACATTATTAGTGTCTTTTTTCATGTTTCAGATATCAATTTTGCTAGATTTTGTGAACTAGGTGTTGCGTTTGCTGTGATTAGGTCTAAACCATCCAACAAAAGCGCCAAGGAACACGCACAACATTTATCAGCATTGTTAAAGATTGCCCAACAAAAGTGGCAAGGAAAGTGTGAAGAAGCACAAGCTGAAATCCTGAATCTAAAGCAGCAACTTCTTCTTGCAAACAGTCTTCCCTTAACACAGGCCTCAGGTATTGTCCATCAACACAACGCCGTTATATAATTATTGTTCACAGTTATGTTAGTAGAAAACTAGAAATTAACATATTTAAGGTGTTGCTGCCTGCACTGTAGAGCTACTGTTATGTTTCTTATACTAGCCCCACATTAGCAACAAAAACCAATGAAGTCTACTAGGCAACAATGCCGCAAAATCAAATCTAAAACAAATGTGCAGTGGAAGAAAGAACCATATTGTTCTTGATAATCCGAGCAATTTTTGGTCATAAGTTAACAAGATAATGTCCATCTTACAAGTTCAAAGGGCTGGCAGTATTCCAGTCTAAGTAAACCTAGCCTCACTATTATCCGTTACATTCCTATACTGAGTCTAGAAAGGCTTGGTTGAGAGTCGCGTCAGCCCACGTGACCAAGTTGACCAATCAGAACTGATCTTACCAAGCCACAATAGTGTGCCTTCGCACGTATAACGTTGGAGGGTCATAGGTCGCAGAAAGGTCGGCTGACGCGACCCTCAACCAGACCTTTCTAGACTCAGTATAGCAGTGTAACGGATAATAGTGAGGCTAGGTTTACTTAGACTGGCAGTATTCTAACTACTGTTAACCCACTTACGTTTTTCGAAACCCCTGGCTACATTGATGTGAAACGTTAAGTATTTTCATTTGTCCTATTTTTTCCTAATATGAGTTTTGAACTGAAAAAAAGGTGATGGGAGCAATTTTGACAGCCAGCCGCTGTTCCCGACGCCACCATCCTCTTCCGAGGATCCGAAGCTGGAGACCCCGGTCCCTGGGCTGGAGAGTTTGCACCAGGACGTGCTCTACCTGCAGAGTGTGGCTCGGCTCCAGCAAGCCAAGGGACTCACTCTGTCTCCCAGTCCCTCCAACCAGACCCAAGTTACCCGCGCCACGATACAGCACAGTCTGCAGTGTGTCAGGTGCACCATGTTGGACACAGCCAGGCCCGTCGCCCCCTCTCTTCTTGCTGCAAGTGTTCTCAATGTGCTGCAGGTTCTGGATCAACAAGCAGACGACCAGTGGACTCAAAACTGTTACCACACGCTCAAGGACATTCTCTCCCTCTTGGTTAAGAGGTTGATGGCAACAGACAGGTTACATACGGTAAGAAATAGACTGGCTATGTCTTTATCGTGAATGTTAATGAAGAGTTTTTATTCAACATCTATAGTATGACTCTACTCCATTATATCAAGCAGTCATATTCATATTGTGTATTTCCTTTCCAGAAAACAGGCGCATCCAGTTTTCAGTTATTGGAGGTGTTGTCATCTTTTCACAAGACAAGCTCACCTGTTTACTTGCAAGATGTTTTGGATGTATTTGTCGACTATGTGAAAGAGTTCTGCACCCACCTTCGTCAGTCACGTGTTGAAACTATACCATTCTCTCCTATTATGGCTGAAAACATTGTCCATGTCTTACAAGCAATGGAAACATGTGTCCATCAAACTAGGAGTGTATTATCATCAAAAGAGGGACAGGGTATCTGTCTTAAGATACAGGAACAGCTTGAATCTTGCTTGTTACATCTGTCCCAAGCCTATCCTCTATTAGCTCACACGGTGTGGAGAGTGGCCAGTCTACTGGAGCTCTGTCTCTCACACCCTGACTAACGCCCATACCTACCCCCTCTCAGTTCACACAGAGTGAAGAGTCGCCAGTCTAGTGAAACTCTTGTCTCTCATACCCTGACTAACGCCCAGACCTACCCTCTCTCAGTTCACACAGAGTAAAGAGTCGCCAGTCTAGTGAAACCATTGTCTCACACTCAAAGACCTGCCCACTCCACCCAGCTCAAACAGTATGAAGAGTCACCAGTCTAACTTGTGGGATGTTTTATCCTGTTGGTATATAATACTGAGGGATGTAGTCATACCCCTGTCCGTCTGTATGTATATATACTATGTAATAATTTCATTTCCGGAGCAGAACTAAAAAGCTGTAACACCTATCTCCATGAAACGTTATGTGTGTGAATTAATGTAGTCAGCATGTGTAGATGTGCCTTTTCATTCTATAGATCACGCGACTTAAGTTCTTTCGATTCACTTTGAAAGTCTCCTAAAAATTTAGCCAAATAATACAAAAGTCACAATACGCTATAACATAATGACAAATCCCAGTTATCCTTATGTCTTGTCTATTGATCAATTCAAGGATCACCTCACAAACACTTTTAGCATCTTGGAGATTTCTTTACAAAATAACTGTTACTCATATTGCGGGTGTCTTAATTTTTTAAGTTTCAAAATTTGACCGATAAAGATACATTTCGTATAATTGTAGATACACAACGTAAATAGGGTTTGTGGGGTGGATGTAAGTAAGACATTCTTTTTATTTTAAGTGAACTTTACAATATAGGAATACAAATTATATGAATTTACAAATTCTAAATTGCAAAGAGATGCGAAGTTCCAGTGTCACTGTGCATAACTATCTGTACACTGGAACTAGCGAGGTGTACGGCGGCGAAATGTTCCCAGACATCATGTTGCTTATTAATCACACATACTTGGGAAAATGTATGTTCTTGTCGTAAATCAAGGACAATAACCAGGGAATTATAAATCACAAAAAATAATATTGCAACAAAGCAAAACACATTATTGAGATCATCCGATTTACTTGTTATGAACGTATTTCTTAAAATGGATGGTGTACGGTCCCGAGTTCATGAAGCGAGTTTACTTACTGTTCTTAGCTTTCCTTGTGTGAAGTTGCTACATCAACTAGTCTTTTTGTTTTCATTATTTTTAATTTGTCATCTGGTAAAGTATGCAAACATAACAGAACATTACCCAGTGTAAACATCCGCATTGAATACACAAAATGAACTTAATTTCAAAGTCATTTAACAGATGGGTTCCCCAGAATTATAATGAATAAAACGTTTGTATTAATTTAATCTAATCAATTTGAAAAAAGAGCCATCGGCTCTGTAGCTCATCAGGCTTTATATCAATTTTGTTTTAGGGTGTGGCAATTGTGGTTCCCCACCTAAGTATAGGGGCCACAGGGCAATCAAAGCTATAAATTATAATTCTCACTAGTCAAGGAGTCTGTACACAAAGTTTCAGCTTAGTAAAAAAGTAAAAAATGCACAAAGTTAACGAACATTCAAGAAATGTTTTGATATTTAGAAAGAAATGCATTATCCACATTATCAAAACTTGTGTCATTTTGTATTATGATTGATAGTGTTTAGTTAGTGTGTAAAAGTGATTGACCTCGGAGACGTCGTCGGGTTCGAGTTTAATGAAACTTGAAATACGAACACCTCAGCGTGCAAGGGGGGTCATCTAATTTGTACACAGTGTACACCAGTCTCAGATGCCTGACCCTGATGGTGTGGGTTTAAATGATTGAAATCTCAGATCCGACCCGAAAGAGTACAAGAATTTGAACCAGTGATTGGGAAGGTGGGATCCATGGGCTCTCCTGCACTTTGGATGAAAATTGAATTTCTTTGGCATTTCAAGTTTAAAATATTAAATATATTATATCAACTAACATGGTATTTTTGCACCTAGCAAAGCAAAGTAAAGTAAGTAGGACAGCACAAGGTCTCTGCATCGATGTTCTTCTTACACATTCAAGTTTGCTGTCAAAACTTTCCAAAGCTTTTAGTAAGCTTTCCATTAGACATAGCTAGTTGAAAGAAGCTTAAGTGTCTGGTTCAACGCTGCCATATCACCTAATCACAACCATACAAAGCAATGCTGAGTCAGGTGATAACAAGTTTATTTACATGAAGCTTTACAACGCAGATCAACTGCCAGTATAATCACAGTCAAATATATATTTATCTATTCACACATCCCTGTACAATTTGCTTCAGTCACAACACATTCACACCGAGCCAGTTCCCACAACACTGCTCACTTGGTAGGTGCTGGTCTTTCTACACAATACACAAATCTTACTCCTGCAGACACCGAGTCTGTAGTAATGCTGAGGTACTGTATACTGACTGTCCGAGAGAGGCTTCAACATTAGTCACATGAATGAAGCAAAGATTGGATAATAAGACTTTACCATCCTTGTATGTAATGATACAATATATAATACAAATGGAGATGATGACAAATCATTTTAGAAGTTTTAAATTTTTGAACTTGAGTTGAAGGCAAGAGATGTCAACGAGCGGACTATACGAGAGACAGAGGCATGATGAGAGAATGGACACCTAACTGTGGTGTAGCAGGTGTAGGCCTCACTGTAGGGGGGCCTCCTTTCACAAACCCTATGCTGATCGTCACTCCTTAAAGGGGCAGTAGCACGTTTTTTGATAATTTTATATTTTAAAAATTGCACTTATAATTGTAAGTAAATGCCTAATGTATTATATTGACAGTGTCAACAATCACATTACACAAGCCAATCACCCATAGTCAGAGGACAAAGTATTAGAATTCACATAAAATCCATTGGCGGCCATTTTTTTTTGAACACCTTTAATTCATTTTTGTAAGAAAAAGGAATCGCATGGCTGAATTTTACGTTATATATTTGAATTATTACTGCTCCATTTAGTTTAAATACATTGTCTTTCATTTGGAACCATTTATTTTCATTTTCCTGACATCACCTTATATTCCCCCTTAAAACGTGCTACTGCCCCTTTAAGGTAACGTTGTCGCAATGTAAGGGAATGGGAGTTAAAGAGCCTCTCTGTGAGTTGTTCGGAGGGTACATATGCCAAACTCTACAAAAGTTGTCACTTGATTGATAAGTATCAACTGTATCAACTGTTGGAAAGCATCATTTTAGTTTGAAGTTGATAACATTGATAGGTTATAAAACAAGTATTTCGTGTAAATTGGACCTATGAATTTGGTTTCCACTAATATATATATATATATATATAGATAAAAATTGGAAAAGTTTACTGGTATACAGTTTTACATAATCAAAAGATAAAAAAATGACACGAAGCCAATCAAAACTCCAACATGTTTCAATGGTATCATCAGGGAGTCTGACAAAATACAGTTATGACATTTATATATGATATATATGATTATGATATATATATATATATATATATATATATATGTCTGTTTTAAGATTTTCATTGAAAACAAGAATTTATCACATAATTGCTACTTGGGGATGAGTAAGTGAGAAGTTTTGAATTAACATAATTATACCCCCGCTACGACGTAGTCGGGGGTATATAGCGCTCCGCGTGTCCGTCCGTGCGTCCGTCCGTGCGTGCGTGCGTCCGTCCGAAATCGTTTCCGGAGCATTACTCAAAAACTATACCACTTAGAAACTTAAAATTTGGTATGGAAGTAGCCTATATGGTGCTGTGGTGCCTTTTAGGAGTTTCAACTCAATGGTCCAAATAATTTTAGAAATTTTGACCAAAAACGGTTCGATTTTTGGACTTTGTCTCGTTTCCGGAGCATAACTGAAAAACTATACCACTTAGAAACTTCAAATTTGGTATGGAAGTAGCCTATATGGTGCTGTGGTGCCTTTTAGGGGTTTCAGCTCAATGGTCCAAATAATTTTAGAAATTTTGACCAAAAACGGTCCGATTTTTGGACTTTGTCTCGTTTCCGGAGCATAACTGAAAAACTATACCACTTAGAAACTTCAAATTTGGTATGGAAGTAGCCTATATGGTGCTGTGGTGATTTTTAGGGGTTTCAACTCAATGGTCCAAATAATTTTTGAAATCTTGACCAAAAACGGTCAAACTTTTTACTTTGTCTTGTTTCCGGAGCATATATAAATACCAAATGACTTGCACACTTCAAATTTGGTATGGAAGTATACAGTCGAACCTCGGTTACCCAGACTCCGTATATCCATGTATCTCACCTTACGGACAAAGATTTTTCAAACAATGTGTCTATATTTCTTAAGAAAAATGACCCAGTTAACCTGACGATTTGCTATCCGTACGATTTTCACCTGTAACCATAAAACAAGGTTCGACTGTATAGTGCTGTTAGGGGTAATTCCAGGGTTCCCAGAATTTTATTCAAAAACTACATAGCCGGGGATGTTTTGAAGTGAAATAGTTTTTAGGGTTGCAAGATCATTGTGTTCTAAGTCATAATCATAAATTTTCAAATTAATGTTACGTGAAGGCGGTCAAACTACAGGCGGGGGTATGTGAGCCGCGCTCACTTTTGCCTTGTTAATTATGGCATCTAGATTTGTTCCACAGCAATGCAATATGTGTTGGAATTCACGAAGTGACTCTTTAAGGAATACCTTAGGAAAGGATGCTTTGCGAAAGGAGGCCCAAAAGACTTTAAGTCTGTAATGAAAGGAGGGCCCTTCATACGAATCTGGCAGTTTGAGGTGAGTACATACATGTAAACCTTGCAACTCCTTCTTTCCTGAACGGGCTCTACTCAAGAAATATGCTAACACAACCTGGGATCAGATGTATGGAATGTGGTGATGAGTTTAAGTTATATTTGCAGTTCCACATTATTGACTCTTTAATTCAGTTTAAGTTTTAAGAAGTTCTTTCCTTTAAAAAATGTACAATAATAATCAATATTATGTATTTGTGCTTCAGATGAGAAACTCTAACAACACAAAAATGTAAAACGAATAGAATTTGAAACCAATTTAGAACTTGCCCTGTCATGCCCTTACTTTTATGATAGTGATAATCGTACAAACCATTGGTAATATTTATCCTTCAAAGAAAAAGTTTTTCTGGTAACATAGAAATCCTAAACAAGGTTTGATGGGCGACACAATGTCACTTCTATGCCATTGCATATTTATGACATCTCTCTAACACACAGGCAAAGATCAACGTCTATGTAACAATGTCTACGTAACAAAGGTGTAGTCAAGCGTCCCTAGTCACATTGCTTCAAAGAAGCAGTGATTGAATGATTTGAGAGATAATTCCCGCCACACTCTTACAGATAGGCCTATGTCTGATTTGTCTGATCGTCATTTTGAAACAGAAATAGTTCTGAGGGATGATGCATGATAGATTGCTTTTGATTTGAGCGTGGTTGGTTATCTATTCAATGAACAATGTCCTCATGGTTTGGTGACTCTGTTACAGTATGAAGCACTTGCAGACACAACGGGGCAACATAGGGGCACAATGCTTACTCTCAGAGGATTTGGATAAACCATCAGTCAATATATTTTCAACCTTTGCATCAACAAGTTATTTGGACCCTTCTTAAATCCCTATTATTAATCCAACTCATACTCATACTCTGATTAAACCATTTGTTACCAAAGGAAAACAATGATACAATAAGCTGTATTGCACTTGTTTCACATATAGCCAAAGCAAGATATCAATGGGCTTGCTTAATAGATGTGAACTGTGTGGAGACAAGAGCTTGATGTTAATATAGCAAGTTTCACAAACAGAAGTATGAAGGAAGGAGCTATTTCCCCCACAGAGATGTAACTTGAATGATAGCACCCTCGATGACAGAAGTCCAATATACAGCTTTATACATTTTCAGGAAAATTATCATTCAATGAATCATTCCCAGCCTCATTACATAAATTCTGTACACTTTATAAAGGCATCACATGTGCATTCACACCTACCTAACAACTACATAAAAATACCTACATAATAAATAATTGTGCATATAATCTCTTCATCACAAGTAAAAAATACATATGTCAAAATGATTCTTTCTAAAATCATAAAACTGGATAATTACAATTTACATATGATTTGAAACCTGGAAGGATAAAAGATGAACAAGAGACAGGTCTCCCTCCAGCCTGGTAACAATGAAGAAGGCCAGGGACTGTCTGAGTCACAAGCAACACTACATCTCACATCTAGCACAGAGCCTGACTAGCAAGTTTGGACAACCAGCACGGAGGAAGCTACATTAACTTCCTAGAGGCTGTCCCTGGTCGTGTCTAGATCATTTGACATTGTGAAGTTAGATAAGGTCTCCTGGTAACAGTTGCCCCAAGTACTGACATATCGGATACCATATGAAAGTGTTTGGATTAAGATGAAATTCACAACAGCAAGAGTTTGGGCACAGAGACCTGGAGAAGAGTAAGAAAGCTCTCTACCGCCACAGGAAGTGTCAGTGGTAATAGTTTGTTACTCCAGCATCTGCTGAATCTGCCAGGATCTCGATACTGCTGTCGTCTGGCGTGGTGACAGAGGAACTACAGTTGCTGGTACCGTTAGTGACAGCGAGGCCACGCAGTTCAAGACGGGGGCTGTTCTCATAGTTGATAGGGGTGCCGGCTGGGGTACTGCGTGTGGAGGAGGAAGTGGAGTTGCCCGGGGATCCACTCAGTCCCAGGATCTCCTTCACAGTGACTGGCAGTTTCTTGTAGGCCTTCAGCTGGAGGAAGATGCCCTCGCCCTTCGTCAGGATCTGCTCCAGGTTGATAGAGAGGCTGATGTCGTTGATGTGCTGCGGATAAAAGTCACCAGGTCAATGTAGGCGTATATATTCAAATTGAACTGTTATAAATATCAATAATCTTTTACAACTACTGCACACTAAGATTCTTCTATTGATGATCTGCTAGGAGAGACAAACCTTGAGGATCTCTGTGAATCCAAAGCGGTTCTCCATGAGTGTGGTCTTCTCTGTGTCGAGGATGGCGAGACTCATGATGAGATGGAAGTTCTTGCAGGGCCGGTCCGTCCACACCACCTGGGCACAGACAGATTAGAGTAATGGTTACCTCATACATACCTAACAACTTACATCACAGAATGGAGAAATAGGACAGCCTTTCAAGTAGTCACAAGTTGACAAGAAAGGATCTTACCTCCCAGAGTCTCTGGATTTCATGGAAGTGGAACTCTCGCTTGAAGACGATCAGGATCCAGCGGAAACAGAAGTAGAAGTTACCCGAGTCGTGACCCTCTGTAATGAACACATAACCATTAGTAGAAGTAATTGGTACATTTTTGTTATAAGGAATATCAAATTAGAAATATGTGCACTGTGATGTCCCCCACTCATACTTTTAATATAACGTCATCTTCTTAGCCTTATATGGCAGTTAAGTTAGACACAATCCACACAAAAAATAGAGTCTATAATTGTCTATGTAGCTCATCAAGTTTCATATCCAATTATGCTGTAGAGTGTGGCCAATGTGGTTCACCCTTAGTAGGGGGCCACAGGGTCATCAATCCTTAAATAAAGTATATAGGCGATGTGATTTCAGATACCAGTAATCAATTCAGAAATGGTAATTGCTCAAATATTTAATTGATAATTTAGGGTATAGGATCCAAAAGTTCACCAAACCCTTTTTATGGGCCATTTTGAGAAAGAGGCCGGAAAAGGACCCTACCCCCATATGAACTAAGCAAAAACAAAATGTCTCCAACAAAGCTTAATGAGTTGAGATGGTAGTTATGCCTTTATGAAGAAGGGTTATTGTAGATGGAGGGGAGTGAAAGGTTGTTGTACCGAGATAGTTGCAGAGCTCTGGATCGTAGACCTGCATGAGTTTGTGGATCTGAGCCAGCTGGGTCTTCATTCCGCTCTGGTCCATCTCAAAGTTGTCGGCCTGCAACATTATCACTGCATGATGTGCTGCCTCGGAAACATTTACCTCTCACTGAGGTTAACAACACCTGTTCAGTCATACATCCAATACAACACTATCTTGATCAGTCTCATTTGATTGTCAAATCCAATTCTATTTTCAATCAAATATAACAAATTTACGGTTAAGTCAAATTGTTCATATTTTCTGCTATATGGTCTTAATTTCAATGGGAACAAACAGATCAAGAGATTCAAAAATATCTTAATTCATTCTAAATCACAAGTTTCTTCATCTTTTTGTTGTTGGATTCAGCAACCCTCAGAAGCCTCTTTAATCATTTAACTTCCTTTGACTTTCCATACTCAGTAGGAAATCCAATATTCCACAAGAGTAAATCAATGACGTGTCGTGGACTCCCTTGTATAAAGAGAATGTTTACCACCTACCACTTTCTCCATGAAGCCTGCGAAGCACCAGAAGGCGTCGACCTCATTCTCCATGACAACCAAGATGGGGGAGAGCAGGTCACTCATGCCTTGTACATATCCTAGGAGTAGGAGATCACTTGGTTAGAGGAATATCACTGAGTGTCAGCTCTGGTATAGCTATAAAACAACATCAGACAGTGACAAGGTTTAACTTGGAAGACTCACCGAGATCAAAGTTGTACATGCAGTATGTCATGAGGATGTCGTTGAGCACCTGCAGGTTCTGGTTGTTCTCCCCCACAAAGAACTTGTGAGTCCGATCAGTCCGCGTCACATCCTTATCTACAAATTATCAAATCTCTCCATAAAAAGCAACAGTTTATACATTTCCTACATAAAAATAGATAAATAGAGATTATTACCTGAGGAAATGTGTAATAGTCTTTTAGGAAACAAGTATGAATTTTCGTTTTACTCGTGAGAGATGTTAAAAAATTATAATAAGTCACTATTCATTGTCAAAAGAGAGCAGTCGACAAAGCCAGATGGGCACATACCAATGAGTCCCTTCCTCTCTCGGAGCAGACTGAAGCGGCGCTCCTGCTCCGCGCTGATCGTCTTCCACTGCAGCTTCATCCGGAAGTAGTCGTCTCTACAACACAGGGTCACCTCATTGTTAACAGATGTGTTATGCAAGATGTTACTTTCTATCTACAATCTTGCTTATAGTCTCAGAAAGAAGAAGGGTTTCAACTCACACACGCCTCTTGCGTTCATCCTGCCTCTGCTTGTAGGTGGCGTCCCACCGGTAGAAGCCCAACAGGAACTTCCACACCTCCCCGCGCAGACCCGGGTCCACACCCTGCAAACAAGTGCTTCGAGTCAACAGCTTGAATTTCTTAAGGGACTGATTAAAGCATGGTTGTTTCCCTAAATAAAGACCTTGGAGAAAACTAATCTTTAGCTATCAGAAAACTAGTGGCATCAAATTGAAGCAAGCTTATTGATCATCAAGTTTGAAATGTTGAAGCATGTGATACATACCCCCCTAAAGATGATATCCTTGACAAGCTCTGGGTCCTTGATGCGTCCCTCCTCGTCCATCTGGGCCGACCACTGCTGCTGGGACAGGGGTTCCCCTCGCTTCACCTCCGGCCGCTTCGGAAGCTTGGTCTACAACACACACTCAAACTCTTACATGGGACAGGACACTGTAGATACATGTTACACATAAACCCTTGATGTATAAATGTTTAACAAACTAGATACTTTTTTGTTCTCAGATATATCAGATTATGTTTCTTCTTTCTATCATATTTCTCCTTCTACTTCTAACTTATTCCAATTAAACCTGTATGATGCACATACCCATATACATCCATAGGTAGAGGACAGTTTAGTGTTGAAAGAAGTTAATGATGTAAGTGTAAAAGTGGATTGCGTAAGTGTAGAATGAATATTGTAAGTGTAGAAGTGGATGGTGTAAGTGTAGAATGAATATTGTAAGTGTAGAAGTGGATGGTGTAAATGAAGAATGAATATTGAAAGTGCAGAAGTGGATGGTGTAAGTGTAGAAGTGGATGGTGTAAGTGTAGAAGTGGATGGTGTAAGTGTAGAAGTGGATGGTGTAAGTGTAAAAGTGGATTGCGTAAGTGTAGAATGAATATTGTAAGTGTAGAATGAATATTGTAAGTGTAGAAGTGGATGGTGTAAATGTAGAATGAATATTGAAAGTGCAGAAGTGGATGGTGTAAGTGTAAAAGTGGATTGCGTAAGTGTAGAATGAATATTGTAAGTGTAGAAGTGGATGGTGTAAGTGTAGAAGTGGATGGTGTAAGTGTAGAATGAATATTGAAAGTGCAGAAGTGGATGGTGTAAGTGTAGAAGTGGATGGTGTAAGTGTAGAATGAATATTGTAAGTGTAGGAGTGGATGGTGTAAGTGTAGAATGAATATTGAAAGTGCAGAAGTGGATGGTGTAAATGTAGAAGTGGATGGTGTAAGTGTAGAAGTGGATGGTGTAAGTGTAGAAGTGGATGGTGTAAGTGTAGAAGTGGATGGTGTAAGTGTAGAAGTGGATGGTGTTAGTGTATAAGTGGATGGTGTAAGTGTAGAAGTGGACGGTGTTAGTGTATAAGTGGATGGTGTAAGTGTAGAAGTGGATGGTGTAAGTGTAGAAGTGGATGGTGTTAGTGTAGAAGTGGATGATGTAAGTGTAGAAGTGAATGGTGTAAGTGTAGATGTGGATGATGTAAGTGTAGAAGTGGATGGTGTAAGTGTAGAAGTGGATGATGTTAGTGTAGATGTGGATGATGTAAGTGTAGAAGTGAATGGTGTAAGTGTAGATGTGGATGATGTAAGTGTAGAATGAATATTGTAAGTGTAGAAGTGGATGGTGTAAATGTAGAATGAATATTGAAAGTGCAGAAGTGGATGGTGTAAGTGTAAAAGTGGATTGCGTAAGTGTAGAATGAATATTGTAAGTGTAGAAGTGGATGGCGTAAGTGTAGAAGTGGATGGTGTAAGTGTAGAATGAATATTGAAAGTGCAGAAGTGGATGGTGTAAGTGTAGAAGTGGATGGTGTAAGTGTAGAATGAATATTGTAAGTGTAGAAGTGGATGGTGTAAGTGTAGAATGAATATTGAAAGTGCAGAAGTGGATGGTGTAAGTGTAGAAGTGGATGGTGTAAGTGTAGAAGTGGATGGTGTAAGTGTAGAAGTGGATGGTGTAAGTGTAGAAGTGGATGGTGTAAGTGTAGAAGTGGATGGTGTTAGTGTATAAGTGGATGGTGTAAGTGTAGAAGTGGACGGTGTTAGTGTATAAGTGGATGGTGTAAGTGTAGAAGTGGATGGTGTAAGTGTAGAAGTGGATGGTGTAAGTGTAGAAGTGGATGATGTAAGTGTAGAAGTGAATGGTGTAAGTGTAGATGTGGATGATGTAAGTGTAGAAGTGGATGGTGTAAGTGTAGAAGTGGATGATGTTAGTGTAGATGTGGATGATGTAAGTGTAGAAGTGAATGGTGTAAGTGTAGATGTGGATGATGTAAGTGTAGAAGTGGATGGTGTAAGTGTAGAAGTGGATGATGTTAGTGTAGAAGTGGATGGTGTAAGTGTAGATGTGGATGTGGTATGTGTAGAAGTGGATGGTGTAGTTACTGCAGTAGATGAGGGTATTACTGTAGAGGTGGAGGGTGAAACAGAAAGAGCCAGACCTTGGTGACGACCTCGAAGCCCGGCTCGTCCTGGTGACTGATCTCCATGCCTGGTATGTCCTCCTGAAGTAGCTCGGCCACCTCCTCCTTGGGCCGGTTGATTGGGTTGTCCGGCTGCATCAGCGTGTCTCGCAGGAAGTTGGTCACCTTGGAGAAACCACCTAGGGTTGTGGTGTACGGGTCCTTGATGAACTTCTGTCGCATATAAACAAGCACAGTGGATAACAAAACTAGAACTACCATGTTTATACATTAAAACACATATCATTGAAACCTAATGTAGCAGATAAACTGGATTAGGGTCACAAGACGGATGTGCTGTTTTGAAACATGCATCAATAGCCCTGTCAGTGCAGGCCCAACCTAAGGAATTTCACTCCATAAACAAAGTTCATGAAGCATGATTTACATTTAAAACAACTCCCAGTGCAAATTACACAAGGAAAACAATGAATGAATTGTCAACATATTGTCAGATATTAAGATTTGATGCATTTGTTTTTACTGTGTTGTGACCCAGATGTCCCCAGCAGCCCACTGACTGACTCTCTGTACTAACCGAGACAAGATCTCCCTGTGACTCTGCAAACAGATGCAACTCATCGAAGGACTTGGACAGCATCTCAGGGTCATGTTCCTGTATGATGAACAGTCTGGGGTCATTTGGAGATCTGGAACAGTGGGCGTCAAATCCATGAAATGACATTTTCAAAATAACATTAAACTGTAAGTTGGATATGTCTTTGATAAAAGGGGGGAGAACGGTTATTAAAGAATCCTAGTGTTGGGTGTCAATTGCAAATCAAGAGCTAATGAAATTCAGTTTATGATTTTTTGAATTAGTGAGTCATGTTCTATTGGCCTACTCACCTGCGGATATGTACAAACTGTTCGAGTTCCCGGAGCAAAGCCTTGCTGCCCCCGTTGTGAAAGTGCAGAGCCGGATATGTGGTCCCGTCTTTCAGAATGAAGATTATGTAAGCCCAACCATGGTTTGGTGCGCTGCGTTTGAAACTCTTTAGGTCTAGCACATCAAAACTGATGTTGTACTTTCTACGGGACTCCATTTTGGCATTCATAGACACTGAAACGAAAAGATATAATTAATAAACTCTAGACTGCATCAATCACCCATAAACTTCAAGGAAAAGAATATTCATGGACATCCTCCACCTCATTATCAGAACATCTTAATTCTCATAAGCTCTCTGTTCATTGTCTTGTTTCGACCAGACATCATGACTTAAACTCTTTTGTTTTTGCTGCTCTTAACTTGATCTATCTACCATCCTGCTACATCAGCATATATACATGTGTCTGTGTTGATATCAGGGTATGTGTTGGAGGGAACTCAACGCTGAGACATAGAGGCTGGTGTAGCAGGCTGTCTATCTACTGGATAAGTTAACAAGTCCAGGTCGTGAGATTGTTTTACCTGAATCAGAGTCCCGGTCATTCTTGTAGCTCACAGTGCCCACAGAACCCCCAATGACGGCCCAGTCCTGATCCGATTGTCCGTCCACTGTAACTGGTTCCTCCGCACGCCACTCGATATAGTTCCCATCCATCTGTCAACATATACACAAGTTGTATCACTAACATGGAGGTGGATAAAAGTTGTTTTATACAATGATAACCCTTTCTCTTGACGTACACTTATTATTAGGAAACTATCTTTAAAAATCTTTACCTTTTTGAATAGAAAGACTCTTCCTTGAATGTGTGCATCTTTGTCCTTGGAGTCTGAGACATTGATGTGGATGTAGACACTCTCCTTCTCATACAGCACCTGAACACAGCAACTCTTAGTCACTCTTATAAGAACACATATCATTAACTCCTAGCCTGATAACTACACGTTGATATTAGGTTAACCTCTGAAGGTTCTGGGGTTTGGACTACAGGCAGAGGAAGAAGTTACCAATTAGATATTGCCCTGCAAATCCTGGACTGTGGTTTGAGAGTAGGGCTGTGTATTGCTCTGATTTTTGTATTGCGATAAAGTGCATTATCCTACCTCATGTAAGAATCTAGATCTGATTGGTGCACGTGACCCTGGATAAATACTGATATCACCCTCTTGAGCGGGAGGATAAATCAATTATACCCAGGCACATAAAAAGCATGAAAAAAGCGAGAGATTGAACGTCTTGAAATGTACAATGTATGTTACCTCGAACTTATGATCAAGCTGGTTTATTTTGATCAACCTATATGTATAACAAACTATAGTCAAATGGTTTATGCAGTTAAAGATTTTCTTTATCTTCATATTATATGCGTTTTGTTTAAACATTCGGTAAGATAAATTTGTTATACCATTCAGAGGCGGGGTACATGGCGTCGCATAACAACAAACTCGAGGCTGATATCGCCCCATATACCCCGCCTCTGAATGGTATAACTTAGTCAATATTACGTTACTTATTTTCAATATATTACTCAAGCTTAAAAGACAAATCAAATTAGAAACCTATTAAGAAATCAAAAGAACACTTGTTTATCATAATTAATATGATTTTTATTATCTGAAAAATATCTTATTGTCAACAAGTATAAGTTAGAATCTAAACTAAATCTGTTTTGATATAAAATGTAAGGTTACTGCAACACTACCATTGCCGGCTGTGCTTGATGTTGATAACAAGTCCTACTCCAGGCTTGCTTGATTGGCTTTGTTTTGAAAAGTGTTTGTTTTAGGGCAAACTCATCAAGGTTTGCATAAAATGGTTTTTGGATAATACAATAATACAATACAAACTTTTGGATCAGAACACTTCCAACCCTGTGTCAGTTTGCATAAAATGGTTTTTCGATAATACAATAATAAAATACAAACTTTTGGATCGGAACACCGTCCAACTCTGTGTCAGTTTGCCCTATATATGTATATCTATATTAGCATTTTCAATGATGTTTTAGGTCTTATTTTAACTTGTTTTACATTCTGAAATGAACAAAAGTTGTGATGGATATATTGGTTAATACAAATTGTATTGGAGATATGTACTGTCTTCAGTGTTTTATTCTCATATCCTAACATATTGTTACAACAATAATATTGCATACCCTTGAATTAAGACATTAGTCTATGATTAGAAAACAAACTACAATGCTGCAGAAGAAAACAGCATTCAAACTGTGCCTCAGTATGAAATGAAAGACTTCAAATACATGAAAAATCAAATAAATATAACAATATCTGATTTATTTTCAAATTTGTTATTTATTATTCTTTGTTTTCATTTTTCTATTAAGATGTCATTTCCGCCAGATATAGTGTGCTGTTTTCACTAGTGTTGTGCTGATTAGCCTGAGGAATTTGGTGTCCTTTCGCTCTGGTGATTTCATAGACACGTTAGGTACCTAGATAGAAACTAGGTGGGTTTGCAGACAGATTGCAGTTACACTCAAATAATGACAAAAACATAAATGTAAATAAATTTAAGAAAACCTAATGAAATGTGATTTTATCTAGACTGAGTAATATTATGTTAAAGGTACCCAAAATGATTACAGTTTGTGCATTGTGATGGATTTGGATGATCGTTTTTATAAAAGTGTTATACGTAAGGGAAAACTATGCCAGTTGTTGTTTCTTGTGTTTCCATTCTTTCTGATAAAAATACATCAGTTTTATTATAATGTGAATTTTTACTTTTAATGGTTGGGTTTCTAAACGTTACATATGTTTTCATATCAAATGAAACTCATATTAAAGAATCTTGGACAGGTAAAGGAAAGAACAAAGTAACCCATGTCACTAATTAGACAACAACCACCCATGACACTAACTAGAAAACAATTACAAATTACTATGAGGAAAATATTGACACCATGAAATAATTGACAAATAACGATCAAATACCAGGGACTTGCTTCACCAAAGATTTTCTTTGATTTTAAATCTGTACTTTATATATAATATTTTTTGGAGCGAAACATGGTTTTAAAATATCTATTTCACAAGTTGTTGTTTGATTCTCAATCCGTATTACCCAGGTAAGATACAATGTTTCCGAAAGAAAAAGTCATACTCACCATATTACTATATTTACTACAGGTAATATAAAAAAAAACATAATATCAACAAAAAAAGATATGTATAAATATATAATTTGTCAAACCCACTGTGTCTATGAAAACACTCTGTCTACTTTTGTCTACACTGATTTACTTTGCTGTTTTTGCAAATAGTTACTTATTATTTGTTTTTTCTGATCTAAAATAATGCTGCCTACACACTGGCTAAAGTGATAGGTCCATAGTCTCAAATATTATATTTACTGTTTAGTCATATTCATTGTCATTTTCCAGATTTCCCCATGAGTCCCGCTATCAAAGATCCCTTATGTATACTTATTGACGGGGTAATTCTCCCGGCATTGTCGATCTCTAGCGTGTAAAATACTCTTTAATCGCAATTTTCAACTAAAAGTTCATCAAGATTCGATTGAACATGTATCCTTAGATACTCTGCCGCTAACCTTACCTTCAGATTTATTTAGTAATGTCTATTTCTAACTCATTTTTCCCGAAGCGATTCTGGTTACATTCACTTCACCCGGAAGCGAGATGTTACATGATACCGGACAGTTGACAAATGAAATTCAAGAAGCGACTTCGGTGCGGTCATGTCGCCAACCATTGTAAACTTCCGGGTGAAGTAAATGTGACCTAGTCCGCTTAGCGAAAACAGATTAAAAGCAGGAATAAATAGATAAGTATGAATGAAAGGTTAGTGATGGAGTATCTCTGGCAATGTGTTCTATGACTACATGAAGCAATTTGAGTTGAAAATAGCGAAGATTTAGATTTAAGAGATAGATTATGGCGAGTGAGTTACCCTGTCAATAGTATACACATAAGGGGTCTCTGACAATAGTGGGGCCCATGGATTTACCTTGGTCAAAGATCCATAAACACTGTTATGAAAAAGTGATAAATATTTATTGAATTTTTATAATTCTTTTCTAAATCAATGTTTACTATATATAGTTCAAAATAAACATCTCAACTTAATTGAATATAACAGAGTTAATTTGTGATTATGTCAATGTTTTGATATGTCAAACCGTATGTTTCAACTGAAAGGGCACCTGCAGAAGAGCAAAATTTCATATATTTGTTCATAATACAAATCGTTTTATTGTCACATGGTTAAGCTTACTTTATACAATATAGCCAAGGTAGAATCATATAAATACCTGGTCCTTGTGTGAAGCCATGATACTGTGTATAACAGAAGTTGACTATTTTACGCGTGATGATTTGTTTTGCGATTTTCAGATGACGTCACGTTAACCACTTCCGCATTTCCCTTACAACAACACGAAAAGTATTGTTATTTCTTTTGAGAGGCAATTCTTTCAATGATGCACCTGGAAAATTAAGAATATGATGGAAAAAATATCCGAAATTTTATATTTAAATGACCATTCATATAAAAGTAATAATTTATGATGCAGGCGGCCCATTCATAAAACTCGTGATTAACTGGTTATGTGTAATGTTTACGATCTGCAATTTGCGCAGACAAATCCAGTAAGAGAGAGATCCAAGTTTGATCCCGTGATGGTGTGACGTCATTCTGTGGGAGCCATTTTCCGGAAAATGTCAATAACTAGCGAAGTTGATATTTCTACTCCACCAATGAAGCTTTACAATTAAGATATTATATGATCACTATTGCTTCAAACACATGAACAATATCTTATCATTTTGGAATTGATATCTATACGGTGATACCAGTGATATGGCCGGAGTAAGCGGGGGTGGAAGAGGCTACAACTTCAAAGTTGTTCTTTTGGGAGAGGGATGTGTCGGGAAAACCTCTTTGGTGTTGAGATACGTTGAAAACAAATTTAACGACAAACACATAACTACATTACAGGTAACAAACCTTATGTTATGACACTTACTGACTTTGATATTTGTCTTGTTAAAGCTAAGTACAGATTTTAATTTGTGCCAACTCATCTTGATAAAAGATCTTGTTGATTTATGAACCTGTCTTGATGATGATGATGATGATCTTCTCTTTATATAATGATCATTCTGACAAAGCCTTTGTCAAACTTGACTTTACTTTCCAGCGAATTAATTAATCTACAAGTATGATAAATATGAATTTGTTCACTGTTATCAGTTTGTCTGCTACGCACATAGATCATGTTCATTTCGAACTATCTATTTTGCTCTTGGATCACTGTCAACATTCTTTTAGTTAGTTTGTCTAGCGTTTGGCTGGTTACATATTGTAGTTAAATCTTGAGTGTCTGGTCATGTACTCCCGAGTTTATCAGTTAGGATTGGTGTTATGGTCATTTATTTAAGAAGATTCCAGCAATATGCATTCAATAGGCCATTTTCCGCTTCACGAGATCCGTTCATGGACAGCTGCCATAGCGTGGCAACCGTTGCTAGTCACGTGACATGGGACACGCTACGGCATCAATATGCTATGTAGATTGGACTCGCGGAAGTATTTATGACGTTTTTTTGGCGACATTTAGTATTATCGAACACATTTGATGTTTGAATGCTAATGTTTTTCGAACTTACGAAGTAACAAAAAGTGTTTCTGGCAGTTATTGGCAATTCTAGTGTGCATAAGGATTTTTAGAATAGCAAAATCGGGACGATCATTTTCATATCTTCGAATATGAAAATAAAGGAATACATTTCTGACAATAGATTTAGTAATATAGGGCGACAGTCCTACACTTAACACAAAAATATTATCATCTCTTTGAAAGATACCAATCTACCATTATATGTAGTCATAATAAATAAAATAAAAAGAGATTCAAAATAATTTATGAAGTTTGAAATGTTCGTATGTCAATCAAAACGCATGGTACACTTATTTTTTTATTTAAAGGGTCCGGAGTTTATTCCTTATTTATCTTTATTTCATAGCTGATAACAAATCCTTCTTGAAAATGAAGATTTCCCTAAAAGGTGATGATTTTATTTTTCTCATCCATCGGTTATTATGACACATTTTTATTTTCCGATAAGCCGGTTTGCAATTGTGTTTAGTGATGTTACCTGTAAAAAGCCTTTTTTAATTTTACATTTTGCTGATTAGGGAAAACTATTAGGGAGAGCTATTTTATCATGACTTGTAGGCGTTGGGCCCCGGTTGGGACGGAATAAAATAAGCTTTTAATAATAGTTTGACACAATAATTTTTCATTCTTCATGTATAATATGATGTACATTACATATGAATATACCGAGGAGGGAAAGAATTACGATCGTTCTCAGAAGGCCGTCCTCGAAGAGACACGATGTAAATTTAAAAATAAGTATAGATATAGATAAAAGCGATATCACAAAAATGCACGTGAACGATCTAACTATTGAAATTAAGATACTTGAAGAAGGCGACTTACCTTTAAATATTTTCCGAAAACTGCTAGTCCTGCTATCGTTTGATATTGTAATGCGATCTGGCTTTGTTTATTCATTCATATAGGATCATACAAAATGTTTGTTTTTTATTAATAAAACATAGGACTCTTAAACAATGCACCTTATCGCAAACATTATTTTTTTGTCTTCCGTGTTGAAAATATTTACACCACATTTTTAATACAAAACAAGATTCAGTACCATATTTTCATCAAAATTACACATCTTGTTATGTTTCACAAATGTTAATAGATTTTGTTATCGTATTGCAAAAAATAAATCTTTCTCCATTTAGATTTTGACATGTTTTGCGTGAATTGTTATTAATATTAATATATAAAATAGTTATTAATATGAAAAGTGTAAAATGGAAAATATATTTATTGGTTTCACGTGTGTCCTAGCCTAGAACTTACATTAATGATAAGAAGATGAAGAAGATAAAACTTTCTGACACAAATAAGAAAAGTGAATAATACGTTTACAATTGATAGAGCAGAGTTGATTAATACCAGAATCTACAGTCAGTGGCCAAAATCTGCAATTCGCACTGATGTATTTCCCAAAGACTTGCATGTTAATTTGCAATTGCGAGAATAATGACATCGCGGCCCAATTAAGAGCGAGTTGTATATGCAAATCTTTATCGACAGTGTCATTTGAACGAAAAGTTTCGACTTTTGCATCAAAGTAACATTTAAGGGCCAAAAGACATTGATTAATGACGCAGGAAATTTTGAAATTGGGAATTTTTATCGAAAACCGGACAATGACGAGCGTTAATAAGTCAAACATAATTTCGACATTTATATAAAGCAATCAGAATGACAGTTCGAGTTGATAATGTTTGATAGGTTATATAACAAGTATTCGTGTAAATTTTATGTTTTGAAATTGGCTTCAACGCATATTTTTTACTGTTACAAGATTATTTTTTAATTTATAATCTGAAATAAAACCTACCATGCTATTTTAATGGGTTTTTGGATTTGTTATTTTTGTGTGTGTATGTTTATGCTATATTTTATCGTGTTGCTTACATCATATTATTCTATTAAAATGCACGGACAATAATTTCTCCTTATATGCAAATTTCTATCTCAACATATGTGTTTAGTTATGCATTTGAGTTTTTAAGAAATGTAAAAACTGTATAATTGTATTAAGTTTTGTGTAAATTTACATGTTATTGATGACTCATTACCATTATCACGATAAATTAGACTCCTAGTCACCAGTGTTAGAAGGGGCGTGATTTCTTTTCTGATCGAGATTTTTATTTTGGGAATCGTAAAGAAATCACTTTAAACATGGATTACTTGTGTACAAGTCGAAAATTGCATTTAAATCTATCGCAGGCACGTCTTTCACGCCCGGTTTGCAAGCCGGAAACCATTGCGGTAAGCCAACATTCGCCATTTTGTCCCAAAGCGTGTCCAATGTCACGTGATTTGATCATGTGACAAGCCATCCCTATCCCGCAGCAAGGCGAGACGGAAAATCCAGTATTAACTAGACTATTGTGTGATGTATTAACTGGTTTTATTAAGAAATTAATTACAATGTAGTCCTCTGTCTGAAGGGACATCATTGATTCAGAAATTAATATTATTTATTCCTGACATCAATGATGAAGATCACAAACAACTGATGAATATTAATTATATTCAAAATGTCACTGCAAAATATTTTAAAAAAAGTTGTCATTGTCAATAAATCATAAAGTTATTTCCCATGATGATTTTTTATCAAATGTTTCCATGACAAATTCACCATGTCACGTCACTCACACAGTGAATTATTCCAACCTTGCTGAAAGATGTTGTTGTTAGGTTTCTTACAGGTTATCGATGCTTCCGTTAGCTGTTTTATGTATTCAACAATGAACATGTTCTCTACAACTACATGCTTTTAACTTATGGCGTACAGCCTGTTTGGTTAAAAGGGTTTGAAAAGTATGCTTTTGGTTAACCAGTGTCAGTTAACCCCTAAACGGGTCACAGGGACAACAGCTGAAAAACCTGCTTCTGTCTTCTTCAAAAGGAAATGCTTATTTAAGGCTGAAGAAAATGATGACATATGATTGTGGTTATGTGAACTTTAAGGCTGAATTCTGATTTCTTGTAAGGGTCAATGGGGCTGCTGCTAAAAACCTATTTTCACCTTCTCTCAGAGCACCTTTAATGAAAACCTTAGAGATGACGTTCTAAATACCTATCATCTACCTTTATTTCAAAAGCAATAGGTTTAGAAAGCTGATATCATGTAAAAAGATTCTCTAGCTTAAACTTTTTAAGTTAAAGGTTTTTTTATCTATTATTACTCGCCCGTGTAAGATACCGCAGTGTAATATTTATACGACAATATTAAACTAGTGTAATAACACAATGCAAGGATGACATCATAGAAGTGTGTTGTTGTGACGTCACAGTGTAAGCGCGCCGTCACAATGGTTGCTGAGTCGCGAAAATGTTAGTTTCGGCAACTTATCGGCAATTATGTTTGATTTTTAGGGCAAGTAATAAACAGAATACTAAACTCCCTTCCATTTAATATTTTTTTTATTAAATTCGTGAATGATTTTGTATCAAACTCGCTTTCGCTCGTTTTATACAAAATCATTAACTCGTTTAATAAAAATAGTATTAAATGGAAGGTCGTTTAGTATCCTCTATATATATGATATTGAGTTGGTTTCTTCAAGAGGGGTCCAGGAGGCCACCCCTCAAAGACAGTTTTAAATTGTTCTCCAGGAGGAAGGCCTAGAAAGTTACGGTCTTGTGTAGACCCTTCTTGGTTGCTACTGAAGAGTATAATTGATAGATTTAGTGATTCTCTACCCCTCAAATTGTGACCCTGGTTATGCTTAATGCTTTGTTCAAACTCACAAAATTCCCTTTTTTGCAGGCGTCTTTTCTCAACAAAAAACTCAATATTGGTGGAAAGAGAGTGAATTTAGCAATTTGGGTAAGTTAAACTTTGACAAGATGTAACGATGCAATGGTATGTAAACTGTCATTTATTTCCCACTTTATAGCATATTAATGATAACATCAAACATGGATATGAGTATATATGTGGGAAGTGGTGGCTACATCCGTGGAATCAATATATGTTTTTTATAGATCTAAGCTTGTGAATGAAGTCATCCCTTGAATATAATCCAAAGCAATTGATGTTGGTTGTGATTTTGCAGGACACAGCGGGTCAGGAGCGGTTCCATGCACTAGGTCCTATTTATTACAGAGACAGCAATGGAGCCATACTTGTATATGATATCACAGACGAAGACTCTTTCCAGAAGGTAGGAGTTGAAAGTTGTCTCTTCTTCTAGTGGAATATTTCAGAGAAACAATCACTAATGAGCTATGGGTTTGATGTGAATGTAATCATATTGGGTCGCATCTCCCTATGTAAAGCCTAAACGCCAATTTCTGAACTGTCAGTTTCATGCCTTTCTGCTGACCCTTTTCTGTGCTTGCTCTCTAGTCTGTAGGGGCACTATAGCAGCACAGAGAAGTAAAGGGTCAGCAGCAAGGCATAAAATAACAGTTCAGAAACTAGCGATTTAGGCAGATGATTGGGTCGGTAATCACCTTTCAGTAGCCGCATTTCGTGTCTGTAGTCCTGTTATAAATGCAATTAAACTAAAATTGAAAATATTACCAACTCTTCTGCTGGTCTACCTTATCTACGGCCTGTCCACACAGCCAAGCTTTAACATTTGTCGTAAAGTTGTGAAATTGGTCTATCCATTTACTTCATAAGCACAGCTGTAAATGACCAGAGAGAATCAACAAGTGAGCAGTGTTGTTCTTAGGTGATCAGCCGAAGGGGTCATTTGGCCAATTCTGAGCATGTGGGACCCTTTGTAATGTAAGAAGTATCCTACTTCTCCAAAAATTTAAGGGACACCATACAAAAAGGTTGGACAAATTTCCCCAGGACCCCCTCTAGGTACAACACTGAGTGAGGTATGTTTGGACGGGAATAGAATCAAAAGATCAAGGATCAGATCCATAGTCATCACCACCCCGTAAAATTGCTTGAAATAATTGGTTAAAAATTCTGTAAGTTCCGGGTAACTTATTTACCAAATTCTACCTTTGAAAAATTACTGAAAAATCATTGACTAGCCTTTATTTCTAATGCGTTATTGTAACAGCCAAACTGGTTTGAATTTAGGGCAAAGTTTTGTCAATAACTGAAAAGTGACTTTTTGACTGTAAAAATCGAGTTATTGACAAACACAAAATTTAAAAAATAAATAGTTGTCCCCTTAACTCGCATAGACGGAGCTCAAATGAATAAGGCTACATGAATATATTTTAATTTTTTCCCTAGTCAACATCTCAACAATATGGCTTGATGCGTAGATTTAAAACTCATGCGGACAGGACCAGAAACAAATTTCTTTTTTTCTAGGCCTAAAAAGTTTTAAGATTCAGATGGATGATTTTTAGTCAGTTTACACGAAAGGAAGTTAGTTATTATATCATTATGTATGAATGACCTATGAAGTTCATGTATCCAAGCCTTCACAATGCATGTGGTGTTGTGTGTTGCAGGTGAAGAACTGGGTGAAGGAGTTGCGGCGGATGCTGGGTCAGGACGTGGCGTTGTGTATCGCAGGCAATAAGACAGACCTGGAGAAGGAGAGACACGTCCCCGTCGATGAGGCAGAAGCGTGAGTAATCCAAATAGATGATAGTTTTCCAAATAAGCTGTTTTTCATTCATGGAATTTTCATTTGCACTTGAATGTTTACTTTTGATACCTTAGCTTGATCTTGTTTTTAAAACCATTTTCCGAATTGGACCCTTATCATGAAACTAAACCTTTTCATCTTTCCACAGGTATGCAGCTTCTGTAGGTGCTAAACACTTCCATACATCGGCTAAACTCAATAAGGGAATTGAAGAAATGTTTTTGGATTTGAGTAAAGGTGAGGTTGAATCAACAATTTAATTCTTCGAACATGTATGAAACTAATTTAAGCTTTGTAGACTTGAACTTGTTCATGTTGAATGTTCTGATTTGCCAAGTTGTTGACACACTGGTGTTTCTCTATTCAGGCATGATAGAGAAGTCTGACAGTGGATCGCTAGGGCGGGGGAAGTCTGGTGGGAGCAACCGGAAGAGTGTGGTGGTGGTGGATGATGAGCAGGTGGAGCAGAAGACCAGTGGGGGGTGCTGCTGAGTCCACACACAGACGGAACACTAGTCGTCTTCTCTTCTCCTGCATCTCTGCATTATGCTCAGACACACAAACAGATGAACTCGGTGTGCTCAGCGGACAAATGAACATGTGATAAGTGTTCCTCCGATCGGTTGCTGTGCATAAGAGTTAAAGTCGTTCAGTCTACAGCTTATGCTGATGTGTTTATTCTACATTGAAGTTAAGAATTATGCTGACGTGTCAAGAAATTATCATGCTACAAATCCCAAAGAAACCTCAGTTTGCTTTGTTAAATCATCTGTGCATTTTTAACTTCACTTAAGTGTAATGCATTTGAAAAATCTTGTCTTTTGTAAATCGTAACTTGTTTTTGGTTTAGTATATATTATTTTTAAGACTTGAAGAAATTAAAAAGAAATAGATTTGTAAATCTATTGAGATTGAGTTTAGGTGTTTTATACATTGGAGATGTGAAATCATAACAATGAAGACTTGATGATTACCTGCTCAAAGCAGACCCCAAATTCAATGCTGCGTCTGCTCACGAAGGACTGTGTATGTACGTTGACATCACCCTGTATATAGTCAGTTGTATGATATATTTATGTATGTATGTGTGCTGGGAACACAGCCTGGTGTAGACTGACCGCTAGTCACTGAGTGGACACCGCACAGCAGGAGGATGGTCACCTGTGTGAGATGGACAGATTGCAGGACAGACAGGAGTGGAGTAGTGCTATACCATGTACATAGTCTTTATGAGATGCCTCGGATGTTGGACTCTCACTGAATGTTACTTGTTCCGTATGTGATGTGCAGTGAGCTGCCTGGATCAGTCTCTTCACTGCAATCATTACTACCTTCAGATGGATTGACCGCTCAGTCCTCTTTGTTCGTAGCTTTCTCTTATTTAAAAAAATATTCTTAACAGATTATTGCTGTTCATATAGTCTATGCTTAGCTTTCAGCAGTGTATGAAATAAGCTTTGGAATTGGCAGACATCAATGTGTTATTTTGCACTTTAAATGGCAAGATGAGGAATAGTTCAACAAGTTACCAGTGTGCAGTCTGTCATACTGACGACCTCAATTCATACACTGTCTTCACTAACTATCTCACCTTTCAGCTTGCCACTGTTTCACTGTTTTGAAACATTTTTAAAATGGGTTTGTCTCCCCATAGAAAAAACTTTCAATTGTTTTTATTTAATGGAGTGTTTGTACTATGTATAGTATTCGACAGTCTGTCTGTTGAAATCTTCCAACTTTTGACTCAGCTGGATTTATTTAATGTTCCCACAAAGATTCAGTTCAGTGGCAGATTACTTGTGCTAAATGTCTGATAAGGTTAAACAAATCCAAACAGAAATGTTGATCATGATTTTTCAATTTCCATGTCTCGATGTGTGTCCGACAGTGATTCAGTTCTGTGATATTGTCACATGCCCAATACGTCACTGTGTACTATAGCCAGACTATGTATCCACCATCAATCCCTACTAGCTTATATTCTGTACAGCGTTGGTTTCAACCAGAGAGTCTGTTGTTATATAAGAAATGTAGTGAGCAGTTTCACGTATTCATTACATTGTCTGAAGGAATCATTTGTTGTTTCTCTCTTGGGCCAACAGTATGCTGTTTAACTGGATTGAGTTTAATATTTCATTTACATAGTTGTTGTCCTCGCACTAATCAAACTAATGTCTACCTTGGCAGGTCTCTGAAGGTTTCACCACCTTGAAGACAAATGTCAATTCTAAAGCAACTCTTGGCCCAAGACTGTCCCGTATTGACCTACCAGGTTCATTGGTTGTTCAGCACAGATAAATATTATACCTTGTGATCAAGTCATCAATAAATGATAAAAAGTGTTCTTTGTTTACTTGTGTAGTCAAGCTTAGTAATTATGATAATGACATGTCATACACTCTTCCAATGAATAATTTTTATGCCCGTCAAGTTGATAAGGAAAAATCAAAGATAAAGAAACTTTATTGATATAAAAATATACTACAGACGTAAGTAAGGAAACTCTGAACTTGTGAACGTAAATGCCACTAAAGTTGAGGTGGACATATGCGTGACGTTGCGGCTTAATTGATAACCATGCACACCTACAATAAAATTTGTGAACCTTTTGGAAAACTCATAATCACATACGCAATCAAGATAAGGCTGATTTAAACGCTTCTGAGTAAGTATATGTACCAGACAAATTAAAGAATTGTGAGTACAACAGAGGGAGGACCAGCAGTGTGCTAGGGTGTGCATATATGCTAGTGTAATCAATACAACATAAGATGCTTTGGGCCACAGTTCAATCAAATAGGTGGGGGTTCAGTGGTGACCAAATACGTAGTAAATAATAACCTGGTACCGAGGGGTTATGGAAAATAACCTCGCGAGCTCGTAGCCCGAGCAGAGGTTATTTCCATAACCCGAGGTTTTCGGGTTATTATTTGACTTACACTCCCGCGGAAGACACCTACAATGGTTTCAACTTAATTTGTTTATATATAATTAATTTAAAAACGTTTTACTGATATCATACGCGCGTTTATCATGTCTTGACAAGAATTTTTTTTTAAATACTTCAAGATTAGGGTTTTAGAAATAAACGCTTGATTTCTTACAATAAAAACTATTTTATTATGGTGTTTCAACTAAATTGATTTACATACATATAATTGTAAAACGTTTTAGTGATCCATTTTGCGATTTTGTTATGTCTTGATAAGAATACTATTTCAAACTACTTACAATATCCCCTGCTTACGGTTTTAGAACTAAAAACTTGATTCCTTACATTAAAAACTTTTTTATTGCAATATTAATATATATTTATAGGGAAAATTAAAAACCAAACATGACACACAAAAATTTACATCAAATGGCATGGATCCTCGGTAGCTCAACAGGTAAGAACGCTGCGTGGCAACATAAAGGACCCTGTTTCGAATCCCACTTTCGTTGTTCATAATTCTTAACTTTCTTATTTGATTAAAAAACCCAAATTTTACAAGTCCAATTGTTTGCGATTGTTTACAATCTTATAACCGACCAAGGTAGTTATGAGATAACCAACCTACGCGGATGGAGCTCACGGCATATAACATTCAACTAAAATAAAGGCAATTCAATAACTTCCCAAGGGGTGTAAAGGGTAAACACCCACGAGAAGGTAGTTATGAGTTAAAACCAATTGAAAAAAGAAGGGATATAACCGCCCAAGGGGTGTAAATTCCTATAATGACCCTATACGATAGGTTCAAACCAGCACTTGCTGACATTAGAGAGTTAGTTGCCATCCCAGGACGACAATTTTCAATCTCAATATGCCCTAATTAAGTTTAATACGTTTAGAACAGTTATACATTCACTGTGACAGTTATACATTTCATTAGTTCCCTTATTTCTTGTCGGCAGTATATATTGTCTGTCATGGTAGCAGAAAAATATTAAAATGTGGTTGGGGTCACATTGTGAAAATATGAAAGAATATTCTTACAAACAATGATATTCTGAAAATAGAGCTTTTGCAGAAATATGTGAACAAGCACACTACCCTTGAGAAAGGTTCAATATCTTGGGCTTCACTAAGAAACACGCTGAGTCTAATGATGAATGATGTTGATAAGATCCATGTGATCATTATTACACATAATACCTACACTTGGACGAAAAACACATATCGTTTTAGCCAATCACTTAGAAAGCACAACACATTTTAAAACCCAATTGTCAAGCATCGAATCCATTGGTGTGGCTGCCAATCCTTTATTCTTCATTGTGATTTTCAATTCTAGACACTAAAGGTTTGTTCTGTGCACCACTCTACAAAATTGTGATTGTGTCTGATTTAAGCTGGCAGTTGGTCAGTGTCTGCGGGTGGCACAGAGTTGGAAGGGGTGGGGGAGACCGGTTCCCAGCTCACTGTGACTTGCCTCCAGCACTGGAGCACCTGGTGGGAGGGAGAAAGAGAACTTCTGCATCAGACTCGTCAGGAACATGAAGGTGTCCATCTTAGCCAAGCTTTCTCCAGGGCAGATTCTCACACCTGTAACAATTCCTTCAACACATCAATACATAATTCATTTCTGTGGTTGATAAAGATCTTGGCAAGATCCTTATACAAAATATAAATTCCATAGGTAATCAAGGCTAATGAGGATGGTTAAATGTAAGAATGTCACAAAGTTGTCTGTGCAAAAATCTGATTTACTGTTAGCTTTGCTTTTATTCTATTTAGTAAAATGATGAAAAAACTAATAAAATGTCCAAATTATCTTTTGTCAAAATGCTATTCAATAAGACATGGCTATAGATAAGTACCGCCACTGAAGGGCATGAACGCTTCCGGTCTGTGGACCTGGCTGGCGGAGTCGAGGAAGTGCTGGGGGTTGAAGGTGTCCGGGTCGGCCCAGGTGCCTCTGTCGTAGTGGATGGACCACAAGTTGATGAAGACGAACGTGTCCTTGGGGATGGTGTAGCCGTGCAGGTGCACTTCCCGGGTAGTGGCATGTGGAACCGCTATAACCATAGGGAGCGACGTGTTTGGGAAGTAGAAAGTGTAGTGTTAGTTACATTGACAGTTAATGAATGTTACAGTAACTCTAAGTCGTCAACACTGTTCATCTAATGAAATTTGAAGGTTCACGACAGAGGTTTTCAAAATTTGATGCAGCAAAAGCGTCATGGGTTATGAACAACGGAGACATAAATGATAGAATCAGAAAGGCATGTCAAGTGTTTGGTTCGTACAATATTAACTTATAATACGAGTTGACTTGCTTACGTATTGAGGTTGATTCATATTTGCGGCTAGTGCTTGAAATGTTTGCCTAAAATCACTCTTGAAGTATGAGATTATGATATGTCAAGGTCTCGTTGAATGGATACATTGCTCGATAGGAACTTCATTTTGATAGCTCTTAGCTTATAAGTTAGGTATTTGTGAACAAAATTATCATTATGTTATGATATCATGATCATGTTCGTATCTACGCAACATAAACAAAGACTATATTACCCAAGGGTGCCACAGATGAAAAACGGAGAATTTCCAGAATTGTGGCATCTGAAATGAAAATATTGATTCAAATACAGCACTCCAAGTTAATCTGAAATGGACCGGTCAGTGATAAAATTTTGAGGCAGACCATTGGATGAATGTTTTCAACAATTAGTTCAGTTTTCAAACGCGGATGCTTTCATCCTATATGAGCGAACAGGTGAGGAAAAAGGGGGTGGACAGGATGAGTGAACAGGCGGGAAGAAATACACAGGAAGACAGCAAGTTTTAGAAGGACTCAACTTTGGCCTGGCTTCTACCCGTCGACCTGTACAGCCTTGGTGACCCTACGAGGAGCATATTGTACAGGTCTTAACAGTTCACCAAATTTCTCATGCAAAAACATTTTTCCATGAGAGAAACAGTTGCATTGGCGGATCCAGAGGGAGGAGGGTGGGGTGCGGGAATGCGCAAGAGAGTTCCAAATTTAGATAAAAAAAATGATTTTAAAAGTTGCGCTTGCGACACCGGGTGCACCCGCAAACGAAATTCCTGGATCCGCCCCCGAGTTTAACATTTGCAATTATTAGAAGAATATTCACATCACATCACCGTTACATCTGCACAGCAGTGTAAAATTATATCATGGTTTATGTTATCATTGGAGCCATGGGGTAAAGTTGGCCGTGAACATGGCAGTGGATATATAATAAAATATAACTCTTGTGGCGACTTTATGTTTTATTGGTTTTAGGGAATTAATTGTCGATATCATTGTATATCAACTGATGATTGAAATATCTACTGATGACCCGCATGGAGGTTCAGACATTTCAGTATCTCCTTTACTGCTCTGTTCTATGATAGAAATTGATTTGACGCATTGGTATCATAAACTTTAAGTTCCGATTGGTACTCAGACTATGCGACCATACAGCTACTGAAATTGTTGTCAAGTTAAGGCATATATTCATGGCAAAGATAGGATCAGAATTGTTGATTGTATAACCAATGTATAACCTACTTATACCACTTACATAATGCACATACACACATTAATGTCACTGATAACGTGATAGAAGCAATATCAACTTGACATTACGTTATCTAAAGCTGAGGTGCACAGCTGTAGAGCTCTATCTTCGTACTACTGACTATAAAATAAGATAACATTTCAAGAACAGCTGAGGAAGTGAAATGGTTGATATTGGACATCTCCCGAAATCTACGTATGGCCTTGGTGACCTGTTGCTCAAGTTGAGGATGAAGGACGCGATTAGTTGTCTAAATGTCCATCCACCAAAACACTTCATTTCAACGCCACGGATATGTCGTACGTAAGAACTATAGTTACTACCACAGACGGGCTATCAGTCTTGCTCTTTGATTAATAGCTCGGCCCTATCTTGATATAGCTGGTTAACTTGAGCTTTGAACATTGCGCTTCTTCAACTTCATCTGCCAGTTGTTTGGCCAACTGCAGGGATTGACACTGTCGGAGTAGTTTGACAGTGCTGCTGCATGTGCTAGTTTTTCCTTCAATGTGATGTTTCGTGTATTTTATATCAATGTTAGGGTGTTTCCAACTGTATCGTAACATACAATTACAATGGTTTAATCTAGTTGGCTACCACCATCGATTGTGGATCCAGTTGTTTTGTATACTCCCTTTGTCAAGTAAAACATGGACCCAAATAGGGAAATCAATATTTGAATATGTGCACAGCTCATCTTAAGGAAACATTACATTTGCATTGCTCTAACCATCAACTTCTTCACTTACCAGCGTAAGGCATGTTCTTCCTATCACTCATTTTTGGAGGGCGGGAACTACCTATGACGTCATCAATCTCGGCCTGAAGCTTTTTGTAGACGTCAGGATGCGAGACCAGAAGAGCAAGAGCCCAGACGAGCGTGCGCGTGGTCGTCTCACTTCCGGCTATGTACATGTCTCCTAGCAACCATGGCAGCTGTGGGTCTGGGAATGACATAAGTATAACTTATTGAAAACCCTTGGTGTTTAAATTTCAGCATTCTTTGGTCCTATGCAGTGTGACCCTATAGAAGGAATCAAGTGGTAAAATCTGCCCGTACTTATCAATTCCCTAGCCATGAACTTTGTTATCTTATTATCAAGTTTGTTATCAGATGCTCTTAGAAACCAAACTCTGCAAATGTCTAGGACATTTTTCATACCGTGAGCAATTTCAGACCTAATGGACTAAAATCGGATACGTAGGGGTTTCATCGGAAAGTATGACTGGACGAATACTCCTGCAAACATCATCAACATTAGAGAAGCTTTATACCAGTTGCTCAACATTGTGTACTCTGAGCGACGGATGCGTGATCTTCACGTATGTGGTGTTGGACTGTGATTTCACCTGATGTCCAATTACCTTTAATGCACCCTTTTGCGTCAATATTATTGCATAGATTAAGTAAAATGTTTGTTTAAACAGAACTATGTCATTTCATTTTGAGTTAGCAGCAGGTTAGGATTTGCTTAACTTGTCCAATACGATACTACTGACTCAATCATTTTGGGCAACAGTATATGTACGCGTTGAACGTTGCTCTTCAACATACTGATGTACGATTCAATCGTTAAGTCGATTTTACACACGATTGCAAGAAAGGTGACCAATTTTGCCCTATGTCTAATTTATTTATTCTGAACAAAATGGTGTTTTAATAAACTTGCGCACTGCTACACAACTCGCACCTGTAAATGAAGTGCCCTTATCCTCGCCTTTAAGTGCCTTGTGTTGCTCGCTCAGGTAAGCATCGATGACGTCATGAATTTCGTTGTCAGGATTGAAATGCTCTTTGTGCTCAGTCACGATCTTATTGATAACATCTGAAATAGGCGAAATACGAAGATTTTAATCAACACAAGTTTGATAGAATCTGGGAAATGACCATTCCAAATGTCATATGACAAATATTAATCCTTTTTCGGTATTTAATATCGTAACGCGCTTGTAGAAACGAGGTTTCCGCATGTTGGCGGGGATCATTTCATCAGGCGGGGTGATCATCTTTGAGTCGCACCCACCCTGATTGTTTCGTCAACTTTTCGTTTCTGATTATTCATAATAATCTGCTAGTATATCATCTAAATATGAATTCGCTTCTTCATTCGCGATTTTTCAGATCTCAGGAATATCGATCAAATCATATTAATGTAATAAAAACCCGTAGGTATTGTAAACTTTAAAGCAAAGCGTAGGAACCCCAAACCATAGGAGGTTGCGGGGGTGTGCAAAGAGAGTTCAAAGTATTGTTAATATTGAGAGTCTCACTTCTCATTAAATAGAAGGATTTTAAGTATACAAAAAAGATTGAGGCAGGGAACTTAAATTCAGTTAACATTTGCACAGATATTCTTTGTTCTTAAGTAACATTTTTCAATAGTTGTACTTGTGACACCCGAAGGACACACTCTACAAAGCGATAATTCTGTATCTGCCCATGTGAGCAATTATCAGTAGACCCATCAGCTCCGACGTACCTATGAAGTTGGTGCAGGTGTGGTAGATCTTGTTCAGCAGGTGTCTGTTGGACGGCAGGAACCGTAGCCACGGCACGAACTGAACAAGCCCCGCCGTCTTCAGCGGGTTCTCTTCCGGGTCAAAGGTCTTTAGCATTGTCTGGAAGCGCTCGTCCTCGTACTCGAACCTTAGCAATAGCAGTTTTTTTGTCATATTTCTTTATTTTTCAAATCATTTTTACAATATAACTCCACCATAGAATAATATTGCTACTTCCAATACATATTATACAAAATAAAAATAGAGCCATTGGCTCTGTAGCTCATCAGGCTACATCATCAATTATGCTGTAGAGTGTGGCCAATGTGATTCCCCCTTTGTAGAGGCCACAGGGGCACCAATCATAAAATTAAGTATATAGGCGACAAGTTTCAGTTTTCTAGGCCTTATACTTCAGGAGAAGAAGATGAAAATATATTTGAAGGACGTTCCTGTTACTTTCTTAGGAACAACAGGGTCACCAAAGCTACAAATCATAATCCTCACTAGTCAAGGAGTCTGTACACAGTTTCAGCTTTCTAGGCCTTATGGTTCTGGAGAAGACGATGAAAATAGGTTGTTAGGGCGTGGCCCTTATTAGGGGTCACAGGGCCACCAAAGCTACAATTTATAATCTTCACCAGTCAAGGAGTCTGCAAACAAAGTTTCAGCTTTCTAGGCCTCATGGTTCTGGAGAAGATGAAAATAGGTTTTTTAGGGCATGGCATCTGTGGCCCTTATTAGGGGTCACGGGGCAACAAAAGCTACAATTTATAATCCTCACTAGCCAATTAGTCTGTACACAAAGTTTAAGCTTTCTAGGCCTTATGGTTCTTGAGAAGATGAAAATAGGTTTTTAGGGTGTGGCCCCTGTGGCCCTTATTAGGGGTCACAGGGCCACCAAAGCTACAATTTATAATCTTCACCAGTCAAAGAGTCTGCAAATAAAGTTTCAGCTTTCTAGGCCTCATGGTTCTGAAGAAGAAGATGAAAATAGGTTTTAAGGGCATGGCATCTGTGGCCCTTATTAGGGGTCACAGGGCCACTAAAGCTACAATTTATAATCCTCACTCTTCAAAGAGGGTATACACAAAGTTTCAACTTTCTAGGCCTCATGGTTCTGGAGAAGAAGATGAAAATAGGCTATTAGGGCGTGGCCCCTGCGGCCCTTATTAGGGATCACAGGACCACTAAAGCTACAATTTATAATCCTCACTAGCCAAGGAGTCTGTACACAAAGTTTCAGCTTTCTAGGCCTTATGGTTCTGGAGAAGAAGTCGAAATTCCACAAAGTTTACGGACGGATGGACAGATGAGCTAAATATGAACATGAACAATAATTCAATCAATCAATAGTAACTCAAAGGTTTGCATATTTCTTGACGTTTTAGGATTGAAGATAATCATTTTGAAAAGGTTGAGGATCACATTTATTGGACGTTATTTTTACCTTTATATCCAAGAAGAATTTGCTCTCTTGTATAATTTAGCAATGGTTAAATAATTTTGACGTTGTATCATAGAAACTGGCTTATGTTTGGAACATTTTTGAGAAATAGTTTAGTTCGTTCTAGACAGTGCCCATTTGAGAATTTAAATTGAATGTTTAGATCTAAGAGTACATGGATTTGACCGTGGTTTTAATTAGGAAATCACGAAATCAATAGAAACATATACTTTCTAAATAATGGACTGGTCATATATGTTTGATACAGTTATAGCGTTCATTGTTCCTACAATAGTCACCTTGAACCGAAGCAGATGTTACAGATGATGTTGGAAACTGCTTTAAACACCACTGGGTAGGGTTCAAAGGCCTCGCCTTTCAGTTTGTCCAGACTCGATGTCAAAATCTGCAACAGGGAGATCCAATGTAACAACAATGTAGTTAAATGGTGACCAAGTCACAAAACCATTCAATTTTTCGTTTATCCTAATGAATAGTTTAGTGTGAAAAAACTAAATCTAAATGCTGCACCTAATACCTAGTTCACACCAAC